>OY282451.1:50363593-50924514 GCA_958295655.1 Palloptera scutellata
GTCTTCTGTCTTCTGTCTTCTGTCTTCTGTCTTCTGTCTTCTGTCTTCTGTCTTCTGTCTTCTGTCTTCTGTCTTCTGTCTTCTGTCTTCTGTCTTCTGTCTTCTGCCTTCTGTCTTCTGTCTTCTGTCTTCTGTCTTCTGTCTTCTTTTTTCTTTTTTCTTTCTTCTTTCTTCTTTCTTCTTTCTTCTTTCATCTTTCATCTTTCATCTTTCATCTTTCATCTTTCATCTTTCTTCTTTCTTCTTTCTTCTTTCTTCTTTCTTCTTTCTTCTTTCTTCTTTCTTCTTTCTTCTTTCTTCTTTCTTCTTTCTTCTTTCTTCTTTCTTCTTTCTTCTTTCTTCTTTCTTCTTTCTTCTTTCTTCTTTCTTCTTTCTTCTTTCTTCTTTCTTCTTTCTTCTTTCTTCTTTCTTCTTTCTTCTTTCTTCTTTCTTCTTTCTTCTTTCTTCTTTCTTCTTTCTTCTTTCTTCTTTCTTCTTTCTTCTTTCTTCTTTCTTCTTTCTTCTTTCTTCTTTCTTCTTTTTTTTTTCTTTTAATGGCGCACCAGCCCATGGAGGGTCTAGGCCGAGCTTTTCACATCCATTTATGTTGTGCATGTTATATTTGTACATGAATGGGGCATACAGTCTTATGACGAATCCGAGCGAAGTGAAAAGCTTTTCATATGCAATTTTTACTCTTGTAGGGATGCCATTGCCTGCCAAGAGGTGGTGCTGTGTAGGAATTGTTTTTTCTACTTTTTGATTTTGCTTGTGCCGGGATTCGAACCCCGGACACTTTGCGTAACAGTCCCACGCATTACCACTACGCCACAGCGACCTATGGACAGACCTTTTAGATTAAAATTTTATACACTAGAGCTCCTTAAGCCAAGGAATCCATTTTTGAGCTTAGAATTAAAGTTAAAATTATTCTTAAGGGGGCTTCGGAACAAAAGTTAGAGACATTTTATAAAAGTATAAAAGAGAAATTTAATTAAAAAAAAAATATTAATAAATGTCAATCAACTTCTATTTACCTCCCTTCTCAGAAAGTCCTGTTAACTGGGGGGTTGAAATTTCAATCCACCCTAATCTACATACATAAATAACAACTTTGATTCTTAAATTCTTATAAATAAAACTTCTTCTTTTTGTTTTTTGTTTTTTTTTTGTATTGATACATTCAATACACAGGGTGCACCCCTATGCATGCAGGGCATTGTGTGTCATAAAAGAATACATCAACATATACGCGTAGAAATCATGAACGTAATTGCCCCAGCTGCCGCTGTTAATTTCTCAGAAATATAATATTCAGCCAGGCTAAAAGTGAAATACTAAACTCGAACTAAGCACAAAACTCTCAGTGGACTTCACTTCTATGTGGTGTAGGACTTCCTCACCTTTAAAGTTGAGGATAGTTTTAAGTTTTTAAGTCAATGGAAGGCAGTATTCCTCAGATGCGCTGACATTTTGGAAAAATCAATTAATAATAATAGTAACTTAATTCGATTTAAAATCACTGTAATGGAGTTATTGTAATGGATTCGTATCGTTGCAATTGTGAGGACGGGGTGAGAGTCATTGGTAAATTGTGCGTGACTTTTTGAAAGTTTTAATACCGTTAGAAAGTTAAAAGTTTGACACACACAAACGGACACACTTGCGAGTAAGTTATAACACTTGCAATTGTATTGTTGCATGAATAGTGCTCTGCGAGCAGCTGGTCTATTATTCTGAAGGATTACATGAGATGTAAGCCACATGGCAAAATACTATTTATGAAATCGTTAAAAAGGCTGACACATCAGCCCGTGGCTTTATGCATCCATTCATGCGAGTTATATTTATACTTATGGGAATGGAAGGGACTAAGAGTTTTATATCGAATCCGAATGGCTTTTCTGAGACAATTTTGACTCTTGGAGATTTGCCATTGCCTGACCGTTTGCCTGGTTCCGTTTAGATAATTTTTTATTCTTGCTTGTGACGTACTTCGAATCCGGGCACTCTGCGTAGCAGTTCAGCATACTATTAACTACGCCAAGGCAACCACCTGTCTACGAGTATTCATACTAGTGCAAAAACTAGTCATGATGGTATGAAACTTAATTCCTCAAATCGAGTTGTTGTTGTTGTAATTTCATAAATAATAGAAGTAAGTAAGTGAGAAAAATAAGAAGAAATAATAAGTCAGAGCAAATAGAAATAAATTTTGTTTTTATAAAAACCCAAAAATCGCTAATCAGCTCGCTTCGAAAGCTGTTGTATCCCAGCAATAACGAGCTTCGTGTTATTTTTGTGATAAGCTCGTGAAGGAATAGAAGTGATGAAGTGCTGCGAAGAGTTTACTCAGTGTTCTTGAATAAAGGAGCGCATTTCAAAAGACTTTTGGAGTGTGTCCTACAAAGTTTTGGGACCAGGGCCTTACTAAATTAAGGCTTTTAGTCGAGTTGGTGGCGAACTGTTTCCCAAAGAGATTCTCAGGAGTTGACAGGAGAATGTTATTTATGGTTAAAAAACGGTTAGGTCGTAAGCGGCCTGTGATCAACAATGATGTCGTTCTTTTAACCTTGCCTTATGCATTCCTTTTGGGCAAGCTGGTTTGTCTTTGCAGGGTCACGGCGAAGGCTTCAGCCTTCAATGAGCCTAAGTATTTTTAATAAGGAATATATCTCCGAAGAGTTTTTACTATTATTTTTAATGATTCATCCATCCTGTATGAAGATATTAATTTAAGTAGACATATGTATGTTTTACCTTTCTGAGAAGGTATGCGGTATGCTAGTTTAAAAGTAGGACTTCCGTGATTTTGGCTCGGATTGCCCGAATCACGGAAACCAATTTACTTTTTGTTCGGAGATGCTTTCATCATATGCTTTTGTTGGTGTCTCTAACAGGTTTTCTAGTGTTAAATAATTAATGCAAGTTAAAATATAATTTCGGCATTAAACTGTAGGTCCCTCCAATTCATGTACAAATATAACACGCACAACATGAGTGGATGCGAAAAGCTCGGCCTAGGTCCTCCATGGGCTGTTGTGCCATTAAAAGTAAACTAAAGTAAGTAAGTAAAATATAATTTAAATTTTCAATGGTCAATTTCTAAAATAAAAATTTAGACTTTGGTGATTTTGACCTTGAGTAAACTCGAATACTTTTGGATGGGGATTATTTTTCATGGTTTTGTTTCCATTTAGCCAGTAGCATCATATATGTACATAATGGGACCTACTATGTATACGTTACTAGCCAATTAAAATTTTATACATGGTTTCTTAAAGTTGTTCAAAAAAAAAAATGTCTATTATATATTTTTTGTTCCACTGTGCATTTTGCCCAAGCATCCCACACTGCGTATGAGTAATATTTAATTAAAATAAATATATCTTTAGATAATCAATAGTTTTCAGTAGATGGGCAAAAAAACAAACAAAAAATTAAGCTAATTACGCAAATGCTTTTTGTGCAAAAAATATTGGTTGCTGGTATTATATTGGCAGCGAAACATTTTAACACAAACAGGAAATGAATGTGTTATAATTGAATTGCGGTCGACGCGAATGTACCCAATTGGAAAATTTTAAGCGATTTCCTAGGATGCACATTTGTTTCCAAAAATTGATTAGAAAATAAATGATAACCGTTACAAATAACCTATGAATAAGAAGTGAATTTACTTTCTGTGCTTCTAACTGGCATGCTTTATTTGCGCTGCTTGTAAGTGCTCTTATTGTGCTCTTATTGTGCTCTTTATGAGCGCTCTTTTAGCAATTCCGGAATGTTTGATGTCAGCGCTTACTTCCCATAGCTTGCAATGTAAAAAGTATATAAGCTGTACTAGAAATAGAGAGTGTAGGAAGCGCATTTGGAGCGCTTCCCTTCCCGTTGGGTACAAGCTCGATTGCACATTTACTCACACACGACCTCTCACCACCCACCAGGGCGAGTATGTAGCAGCAACAATTGAAAATATTCTAACAAGAGAAAACTATAGACAGACAACTCTCAAATAGATTGACTGATGCTTGGGCAGCACTGGCAAACAACGGGAGCAATTAATTGCGTGGCTGACAGCAGGCAGCGAAAACATTAACTTTAGTGCAGCACTTAATACTAACGGTTATCAATTTAAAGTGGTAGAGGCTATTAAACACAGAGTATGCTCTTATGTGTTCGCTGTGGCGTAGTGGTAATGCGTTGGACTGCTGCGCAGTGTGTCCGGGGTTCGAATCTCGGCACAGGCAAAATTAAAAAGTAGAAACAATAATTTTTCTACACGGCACCATGGCACCACCTCTTGGCAGGCAATGGCAAACCGTCAAGAGTAAAAATTGCCTATGAAAAGCTTTTCCTTTTCACTTCGCCGTTCGGATTCGGCATTAAACTGTAGGTCCCTTTCATTCATGTACAAATATAACATGCACAACAAAAGCTCGGCCTAGGCCCTCCATTAAAACATACATAAACACTCATAAAAAAAAAGCAACGCTGAATTTTAATTCAACGGAAATTCAATTAAAACTGTCTTTATCAAATTTTTATTGCATAAGTATTAGTGCATGCAAGTGCGTGTGTGAGCAAAAAATCGACTGTTTTGTATTTTGTTATTTGCAAAATTTTAATAAATTATATTTATTATTTATTTAAAAGGAATATTTCGAATATTTATTGCAACGAAAGTATAATTTTATTATACTTTTATTTTTACCAAAACGAATTGCCTGAAAGGAATATTTCGAATATTTAATGCAAAGAGTTAAAGCCAAAGATAAGTGGTAAAATAATTCAGGAAAACTGCAAGAAGCTTTTAGATATTTGATTTTTTTTTTTTCTTTTTTGACTTTTCTGAATTTTGGGAAAATAATTTTTTAGAAGTTTGTGGTGTCTGCCAGAGCATTTAAGTGCAATGTACAGCAGGGTAGCATGAGAGAGGGTGTACGAGAGCAAAACGAAATGATTATCCATAGCAAACAGGAGTTACAAAAATTCCTTTCTCTTACCGATCTCATTAGTATTTCAAGTTATTTTTGTGGCTGCAGTAATTGGTTTGCAGTGAACCGACGGTAAATAGCAGACTAGAATTAAAATGGTTTGGATGGTTTTTATTTTCTCTATGCAGTGAAAATATATAAATCTTTAAATATTAATTATACTAAAGTTGCTTGAAATGAGCAAAAACTAATAAATTGCATAATTTCGCATAACATGTATGTATAACAATAACAAGTGTCAATTTTTTCTGCCTGCACGCATTCCACTCATATAACGGCTTAAGCTCTCTGATTTAGCAGAGAAAGGAAATTGTGCTCTCATGTGAGATTTACCTTACTCGCACACAGTCATATGATTATCTTCATTGTTTTGTTGTCGCTTTTGCAACATAATCCGATAAGTAAACATAAGAGACAAGAGAACGACACAGATAGAGAGAGAAAGAGATAGAGAGAAAGGAAAGGAGAGAAATTAACAATTCTACTACTACTACTATCTTTTATTATACATAATAAAGCAACCAATTAAAGACCAAGACCAAAATGACCTATCGTTTTATGCCGTGCCGAATCCGATTGGTGAGACAATTTTTACACGTGTAAGTTTGCTGTGGAGAAGTTCGAATGTTATACTGCTGATTTTTCGTTTGTGTGAAGTACCAAATAGAAGCAGCTGTTCAGGCACACTACAATATACATCACGGCGACCACGTCTTTAGAGACTACTGAAAAATATCAGTTATTAATTTCTCCTTTTAGAAGTAATCCAAATCCGTGCAAGATGACTGGAGTACACAAGGGGCTTATGCGTATATGCGTGATTAGTGCGTGTTAATCATGACCAAAATTAAGTTAAAAGTTGCAAAATATTCTTAGTAACTTTGGCAATGTCCAAAGTGTACAAGCGTGTTTCTCCAACGATAATGTTGCCTTAATTAATAATACGTTACTGCATTCCATTGGGATTTAATGATGTTGATTATTTCACGGACGAATTACTTAAGGCACAGCATATACTAAGCAGGAAATACACTAATATACATATATGTACACATATACATGCATACAAACATACCGACATATATGTACATACATACTTGTTAAAGAAGTTGTAGGTCATTTAATAAAATTATACTTTCATTACCGTTAACATTAGTCCAACATTGATTTACATGTGTATTTGGTTCGCACACCCTTTGTACCGGCAAAGGGTAGGACATGCTGCCAAAATTAATCAAGCGTACAATTTTGATGGTCGTAGTTCGGTAGGGTGGTCACCCTAAATTACATTTCCATTTACATAAGTAGTACATACTTAGTACCCCTACGACCATCAACAATTTTGAATGTACACTGCTGCGCTGCCTCTGGCTGTAAACTAACTTAAAGCGTTTTAGTGCTTTGTTCATTTTACGCATGAATTATAATATTTGCCCCATGGTGCGAGACAAATGCCAAACACGACACGCCACGCCACGCCACGCCACGGCACGCCACGGCATGCCACGCCGCACCACCACCACCAGCGGTAATTGTGATGCTGCTGCTGCTGCTATTCATTCCTTTATCATCCCTCTGATTGTTTACTTTTACACGCTCCCTTCTGCCACACAAGAGCGGAAAGGAGCATGTCCAGCAAATGTTAGTATGAATGTAAGTATGTATATGCACAATTGTACATACATACATATGTATGTACTTAAAAATTCGAAGGTGCTCGAATGTGAATTTGTCATGTCAAAAATCGATTTGGAACTCAATCGCATTTGCTTTCCTTTTTCTTCTTTGCCTTCAATGGTTCTTTGCTCTTCAACAGTGTAAGAACAGTCGATTTGCGAATACTTTTGGTTTACATTTCACGCAGTAGCTGTTCAACTATACACACACATACACACATACACACACACACACAAACACACACACACATATATAACCCCTAATATTCTTTATGAACTCGCATGAATTTCAGACTAAAGTTGATTTTTATCTGTTTCTGCTTCTGCTTCTGCTTTTGCTGCGGTTTCTCTTTTTCCTTTCTCTAGTTTTTGTTGTTGCTGTAAATTAGGTGTCAATTCCAGTGGTTTCCCATTTACAATCTCATTTTTGTTTCAACACAATGAGGTCAAAGTTTGTTTTTTGGTTTTATACTCATAAAGTTTTTTGTTGTCGTTGTTGTTGTTGTTGTTGTTGTTGTTGTTTTGCCTTTGGCTATCTCTGCAGCGAATGTCACTACATGGATTCCCTTTTTACTATATATATCTATGCAGTATGTATGTATGTATGTATGTATGCGAATGCCTGTGTAGGTGTGTGTGTATATGTATATGGTATATTTTAAAATTGGAAAGTTTACTAGATAATTTAGTTGAATTTATGAAGATAAATTGGTGTCATTAAATTTTCCCTTTCCCCGACCGACAGGAAAACATAGCCAAATTTCGAATTTCAGGTAAAACAACAAAAATTTAAGTGGAAATCTGAAAAGCATTGAGGGAATATTAATACCTATTTATGATGGTTCCCGAAGAAAAATATTAAGACGCAATATTGGATTGTGTTTCATGGAATTTTGCCGATTTATGAGATTCATTTTGTTTTTTCAATAGCTGCGGGTGATTTTTATTCTCTTAGGCCAGTGTTAATACAATTTTAGTCATTTAATTTCAAAAATATATGTAAAACTTTTTAAACTAAATACAAATTTGGAAAACCAAAATCTACCGAGCTACAACTTTAGATTTCCTTAAGCCGAATTTTTCTTGAGTACTTGAAAAGTGTAAAGTAGAAATTAAAATTTTTCCTTTGGTAATTTCGAAAGTTTGCCAAATTCACACTTTTATTGCTTCAATGGAACTAAAATCTAAATAATGTTTTTCGTTTGCTTTAAAGTAAGTAATAATGAAATTAATTATGTTTTATCGCTGTTGAAATTGTTGAGTTTTGAAAACTACATCTGCATGGAAAAACTAGAGACAAATGAACACATTTTCTTCCTGCATGCTGCATTCACAGCGTTGCACTGAAGTGGAAAGAGAGTGTGACCATTCAAAAAAGGAAGAAGTATAACTTTTTTGTTAAGCTGATAGCAGCGCAGTGGCATTATCACATCTTACATATAAAACGAAGTAGCAGCCATGGTTGGATCTATACCATTGATAGTAAGTCGCCCAGATGATAGAGCAATTGTGATATTTATAGTTGAATTGAAATTGTGGGAAAAACTCTGAAATTACCTTTAGATACTACTAAGTACTTACTACTAATATGGGCAAAGTAAAAGTAAATTTTATTACGTTTTTCACATTAGGCACATGTTCTTGGCCAGTAATAGGCAAAGATCATACTGATTGTTTATCTTTCAACATTGGGATTATCCAAGTGTAGCAGTATTTGTTGTTGTTTCTTCGTTGCAGGGACTTCAAAGTTGTGCAATTTTGCTACCCTTGCACCCGTGCAATGGCATATGCTAGACCTAAGCCCGAATTCACAATTATTGTTTAACTTACCAGAAGGGTTTAACTAAAAACATTTTATTTCCAGTATTTACGAGGGTAGATCAATAAGTACCCGTGTGTGAAGACAGGTGGCGTTGCTGAGGGAAATTGGCATTACCGTCGTGTGCTGCCATCTGTCACACGACACCACTCTAAATTTCAAACTGAGGATAGTATCAGAGGTGTTTGATGTTTCGCGATAAAATGGAAAAAGGACAATATCGATCCGTAATTCGGTTTTTGTTTTTGGATGGAAAAACATACGAAGAAATAAAAACGAAGTTGGGTACTGTCCATGGGGACCCTTCACCATCTATGACAACCGTAAGATATTGGTTCAACGAATTTAAACGTGGTCGTACATCTGTTTTTGATAAGGAGCACCCAGGCCGCCCGGCAGACGTGGTTACCGAGAAAATTGTTGAAAAGGTCCACTACACGATTCTCGCTGATTGCCGAACGAAAGTGCGCGAAGTAGCAGAGGCCGTAGGAGTATCGTACTGAACGGTAATTAATATTTTACATGATAGATTAAGCATGAGAATGATTAAGCATGTCGGCTTGATGGGTGCCGCGATTGCTTACGGTGGACAACAAGCGGATACGGCTGTCAATGTCGAAACTGTGTCTGGACGTCTTTAAGCGAAATGCGCCGGAGTTTTTGCGTTGAGTCGTCACCGTTGATGAAACCTGAATCCATTATTATACGCCAGAGACCAAGCGACAGTCAAAACAACGGAGTTTTCGGGGTGAATCTGCTCCGAAGAAGGCAAAGACAGCCCCATCGGCCGGAAAGGTTATGGCCACGATTTTTTGGAATTCTAAGGGAATAATCCTCGTGGCCTTTTTGCAGAAAGGAAGAATGATCACGGGGCAGTACTACAGTGAATTATTGGACCGATTCGATACAAAATTGAAGGAATCACGTTCTCATTTCAAATTGGACGCACATCCTTCAAAATAATTTCTTAAGTAACTGTTGACAAAATAGTTAACTTTCGGCAAAGGCCACGCCTACTTCCCATGTAATTTAACCAATATCAAAGGAAATAGTAAAGCAAATGAAACCAAGTTTGGTATACACAGTTAAAAAAGCTTCAAAAATAACTGATGGGAAAGTTAACATCATTGAGCAATAACCACGCCTATCTCCCATGCTAGTGAAATCTTCAAAGAACAATATAAAAGGAGCTACTAACACAAATACAACAAACTTTGATACAATGAGTTGAGCTGATAATAATCAAATTTCATGCAAAAATTATTCAAATTTAATCTATCGTTGAACGCAAAGAAGTGTTTTATTTCAGAGGGTGTGTAGGGTATATAAAAATCGGCCGCGCTTGTACTTACATAGCTAATTTGATATCAATTTTCATTTTATTGAATATGATAAAAAAAAGTTGATACGGTTTTGTAACAAATCTCAGTAGCGTACCTTTTTTAAATGGTTCCGGAGATATACCATACTCAAAAATTATTTCATGTTGTATGGGAGGCATCAAAATCACGTGGAATTAAGATTTCAAACAATAACCACCGAGGTTACGAAGAAATATTAGGTTAAGTTAAGACGGCATGTGTGGAATAGCTGCATACTTCCACTCGAAGTCCTATAGGTCCATAGCAAAGACCTTCGTTTTGTAAGGGTCAACCTAAAATTTCAGTAAGAACATCCAGACCTTCATACATATCACCTAGTGCGATGGATAAGGGTACAAGTTTTCACACCAAAGTTGAGTACTTACCTATATGCATAAAGTTTATATAGGCCCCCCCAAATAAAAGTTGTTCACTTCCGACAAGAAGGTATTTCTGGCAAGCGGGTAAATTAAATAACACTCTTTTACCGTTCTTAGCATAAACTATTTATAGGGCAGCATGAACAAGCTATACTCTCCCTTTTTTAAGATATGCATAGTGACTGCAAAAGTCTAAGACAACGGTCACTTGGACAGTAGGGGAAAAGGTCAACGTAATTAACTGATCGGCACTGTTATCCACAGGAAAGTAGAGGTATTATTTCTTATTTGTGGCAGGAAAAATTTTAACTTTCGATCAGAAAAAAGGAATTGACTGCCTGGAGCTTGAACAGGAAAGACGTAATTTATTCAAATTTTTGCTGTCGATATAAAAAAATAAGTGAATTGCTGGACCAGGAATACTCAAGCGAGCAGGAGCATAAAGTGCAGGGTGGATTGCTGCTACATGTTGGATCACCAGGGAAAATACATACTATAGAATACATCACAGTATACTTGGCATGCAACAGGAGATCAACATAAATACATCTGTTAAGAGTGAAATAGACAATCATATACCAGTAGTAGTGTTGAAATTCTTTAAGTTCAAATTCGGTTTTATTTCAGTGTAAAAGAAAAAAAAAAATTAAGAGACAAAATGTTGAAAGTATAATATAAAAGAAAAGATAAATCTTATAAGCATAAAAAAAAAGTGTTGAAGGAAATTATACTATATACATATTTATACTTAAATCTAATTATCACAGCGAGTATCACAGGTGCAACAATTATCAAACCACACGTAGCATGCAACATCATCGTCGTTGGGCCCATCGTCGGATCGGTGAAGTAGCAATTTAACGTGAGTAAGTTAAATACAGAAAAAAAATTCTAAAAATACTTACATACGTATAGTGTTAACATGATTTAAAAATATATTTATATAGTATGACATCATTTTTTTTGTGGGTGTTTAATCATACCAACACGCATATCTCTCGATCATTTATTTATCTTTGCTTTTAATTATAATTGCTCTCTCTAAAATAATATTCACCACGCTCTCACAGATTTACCGTTTTTATTTTATTTTTATATTCTAACCGCATAATATTACTAGGCCAATAGGAAAATTTATCAATAGGTGATTTATTAGGAATTTTAATTGTAAATAATTTTACTAGTACAGTATTTTAAAACTACTTAAAATCTTCGTAAATAATTAGTAATATTTTAATGGAATGAAATATTTACAAAATAAAATAATTAGTATAAGTTTGTAATAAAAAAAATAAGTAATAATGAAAATTTAAAATATTATTATTTGATTAAATGTAAGGGTGAACAGTAGATAAGTTAAGCAATGGGATATCGACAGTATGGTAATACATCGATATCAGGTAGGGTGGGTACAGACTTCAAGGGACTATCAGCTTTCCCCCTCTAAATTTTAGTTTCTTATTCATTTGTTGGTGGTAGTTACATACGTGTTCAATAGTTTTCTTATGGAGATTACTTTTTAGGATTTTTCCTACTGTATGAGCTGCATACAAATAAAATTTAATGTAACTCTTCACATCATATCATTGAGACTAGCCCACCCCCATTTTCCCTGAGCTAAGACTGAAGCATTGCTAGGTATGCAGCGACCGCCTCACATGTTGTGAGCCTTGAAGAAGGTTAAAGTTCGTTACAGTTTCTAATTGCCAACGAGGACAACCATTGTCTAACCGACCCGCTCAGTTATTCAGGACGGAAAGGAACCCAGCATAGAGAGGCAGTTTGCGGTCTTACACCCACGAACAAAGAACAGCACTGTGATACAATCTCTCACTACTCTACTGTAAATGGTTCCGAAGATATATCCACAAAAACGTAAAGTATGCATGGGAGGTGTAATTGGAATTTTGCAAAACAAAATTCTCTTTTTTATGGCTAGCATATATTTGCTTGCATTCCTTGTTATTTGTTTAACTCTCTCGCCTTCTATCTCCTATTTGCAGCTTATGTCTTATTACAGCAAAAACACATGCACCTAGGTGAGATTATCATGTGAGTAGTGAGGTAAATCTCGCATGAGCAAATTTTTTTTTTTTTTTAATAAAGAACATAAGCCGTTACGTGAGATGGGTACAAAAGTAATAACAACAAAACAGCATGGCAAGAGAGTTGAGCCCTTGTTTTTACGAAGACTTTGTGTTTATTTATCAGCAGATATATTATGTACATAATATTATTATGTATGTACATAAATTATGCGATATACTATACATACTTATCTATTTAGCTATAACTAAAGTAATATGAAATAAATCTGAAATCAGTACACCAATATGCAAAATATTATCAAATAATTTATATCGTCACCACAAATCTAGTACATAATTCCGCTACTGGCAGCAGCGTAATGGTATTATGCAGTTTAAGCATTTTATATTTAAGCCAAGTTTGCTGCAACTGGAAACAACAACGAAAACTACAATAATTACAATAAGAATGTGAAGAGTAAAACTTTTTCGAAGACAATGAGTCTTACTTGTTTTACTGGTAATGATGTTGTTATTTCTGGGCGATGATTGTCGTCAGTTGTTCTTTTTTTATTATTAGATCAGTACAATGTGATTATATACTCCAAATTGCTATGTTTTCATTATACTCGTAATACAGGGTGTTTTTCTTAGAAGTGTGGTTTTCAAGAAGAAATAAAACGCATATAATTTAATGTTATGGCCAAGAATATAAAGATAATTATAAAGATAAGGATTTGGCACTATGTTTTAAAAACGATTTCGGGCAAGTGGCCGCCGCGGCTGGTTCGAATAAATTCCAGCCGAGAGGCCCAATTTTCGACCACTTTTTGCAGCAATTGGGGCCGTATGCTAGTAATAACGTGCCGAATATTCTCTTCCAAAGCGTCAATCATCTCGGGCTTATCAGCGTAGACAAGCGACTTCACATAACCCCACAAAAAATAGTCCAGCGGTGTTAAATCGCACGATCTTGTAGGCCATGCCACAGAGCCACGACGCGAGATAATGCGCTCACCAAAAGTTTCCTTCAATAAATTGATTGTTTCGTTGGCTGTATGGCATGTAGCGCCGCCGTCTTGTTGGAACCAAAGGTCGTCCACATCAACATCCTCCAATTCAGGCACGAAAAGTCGTTAATCATGGCTCTATAGCGTTCCCCATTGACTGTAACATTATGACCACCTTCATCTTTGAAGAAATATGGACCAATGATTCCCTCTGCCCATAAAGCACACCAAACAGTGACTTTTTGAGGATGTAACGGCGTCTCAACAATGGCTTGTGGATTATGATCACTCCAAATGCCACAATTTTGCTTATTAACGTACCCATTCAACCAAAAGTGAACACAGTGCGCGATGCGTCGCGTGAACCAAACCATTATGTTGGTAATAAATTTGCAAGATTTGCAAACGTTGCTCGGGAGTAAGTCTATTCATTATGAAATGGCAAACCTAACTGAGCATAAATCAATTGACATCTGTCAAAAAGATTAACTCCGAAAATAGGATTGCCAGATTGAAAACCATACTTCTAAAAAAAAAACACCCTTTATATGGTACCATACACACAAACATGTATAATAATGGAACTTTACATTTTTACTGGTAATACTTAAATAAAGAATTGCTATAAAAAGGAAAACTTACAGAAAGGAGAAACTTTTCCTTTTTACTTGTCCATTTTACTCGTTTGCATTATGAGTTAGTCGTTTTTTTTTAATTGATATTTATATCTATTATGGTTACTAGATGCTGTGGAATTTTGAAGTAATGAAGGAATTAGAAGTTTCGAATATTTTATGTACCAAATTTTTTAATTATCAGATTCAACATCAACAAAACTTGCGCGGATTTCTGCGATCAATTTCTAACATTTTACGTTACCTTTTCTTTTATTTTTTATATACAGTTAGCATACAGGGGATCCCCTTTAAAGGCCAAGCATTGTGTTGATTGGAAGGAAGCTAGATAGGTGGGAGGAAGAAGGAAGGACTAGTGGTTATGAGTGTTTGCTTCAAATTTGCAATGGTCATGATAATCGGGGAAAATATTTTTAGGGAGCTTATTCCAAATACGCGCTGTGCGACAGATAAAATAACTTTCTCTGTAATGCGAAGTGCGGTGGAACACCGTGTCTACGTGGAAGGCGTGAGTTCCGCTTGCTGTTCGTGTATTTCTGGTGAACACACGAACTGGCGGCATCAGCTTGCGCATCTCAGCAAAACATCAACCGTGAAAGTAACGGTAAAACAGAGACACGCAAGCCACGTTTCGACGGTGTTCCAAGGAGTCAATAGAGCTGGAAACTTTACTGTCTCCCATTAACTTTATCGATCGATGTTGGATACGGTCCAAGAGCTCCTGTTGCGTTGCTGCCCATAGGTGCGAATTGAACTCCAATTTAGGACGTATTAGGAGGTGGTCACTGTGACGTAGTAGTAGTGCGTTGGACTGTTACGCAGAGTGTCCGGGATTCGCATTTCAACACAGGCAAAATCGAAATGTAGAAAAAACAATTTTTCTGCACAGCACTACCTCTTGGCAATGTCAAGGGCAATGGCAATGGCAAACCTACAAGAGTAAAAACTGCCTATGAAAAGCTTTTCACTTTGCCGTTCGGATTCGGCATAAAACTGTAGGTCCCATTCCATTCATGTTGTGCTTGTTATATTTGTACATGAATGGAAAAGCTCGGCATAGGCCCTCCATGAGCTGTTGAGCCATTAAAAGAAAGAAGAAAGAATTGTTGGTGTGGGTCATGCGGAGATCAGTCGGAGTGAAATATTTTGTACACCGTCTTAGAAAGCCGAAACACTTGGCTGCTTCTTTTGACTCGTAAAAAATATGTTTATTTCAACGAACATAATTTCAAAAATTGGATGGACATACCCAGAAGATCAAGAGTCGCTGTCTCCGCAATACATATCCCACCCATATCTAGGGGGTTAATGGAAGGCTGGGAAAATCGTTTGTGAGATAACAGACAACATTGGGTATTACACGCATTGAACTCAACTCTATTCGCGAGAGCGCACTCGGAGATCGACTGGAGATCTTTATTGAGTGAGTCATTCATAACATGCCTTTTCCTCTAAATCCTCAAAGAGTTAGGACGTTTTGAACAGGTCAGGTACATGAATCAGAAATGGTGTTTTCATCTGCAAACGTGCATTTATGTGGTGCCTCTAGTGCAATAATACCCAAGGCTTTATATGAAGCGATTTACCTTTTATATGAAGCGATTTATGCTTAAAAGAGAGCACGAAACTCGCCTTGTTTTGTAAATATACATATAATACTTTAAACCGATGCTAACCACTCACACATGTGTTTCTAATCAGCTGAACACTTTTCAATGAAAATGAGCCTTGCACATGTGAAGTCTAAAATGTTCACGCGCACTCGGGCCGCGGACCACTGCTTTAAACCAAAGTTGGAGATGAGCAAAGAGTGTAGAAGGCATTACTAAAATATGACCAACATTGCTTTTAATCATTGTTCATATTATCAACTAATTTTGGCTCTTTTTCACTCTCTCTCTTTCTCTCTCTCTCTCTCTCTCTCTCTCTCTCTCTCTCTCTCTCTCTCTCTCTCTCTCTCTCTCTCTCTCTCTCTCTCTCTCTCACTCTCTCACTCTCTCTCTCTCTCTCTCTCTCCCTCTCTCTCTCTCTCTCTCTCTCCCTCTCTCTCTCTCTCTCCCTCTCTCTCTCTCTCTCTCTCTCTCCCTCTCTCTCTCTCTCCCTCTCTCTCTCTCTCTCTCTCTCCCTCTCTCTCCCTCTCTCTCTCTCTCTCTCTCTCTCTCTCTCTCTCTCTCTCTCTCTCATCTACTTTTTTTAATTACTAAAAATAGAATTACATTCCATAATTCGACATTTTATACATTCTACGATAGATTAATTTTTTTACTCTCTCTCTCTCCCTGTGTTAATCAAAAAATTATGTATAACCACCTGACCAATTATAACTACCATACCTCAGCAGTTGTTAAATCAGTATCTAGTTATAATTCCCATCAAGTATGATGTTTGTTAATAATAAAAATAATAGTTTTCATGCCCTAAAGTTTTCATTCATACTTGCCAATGTACAATCCAAGTAAAGTAAATATATTAAAACAGTATTAACCGAGCGTTTACAAGGAAAGACGAGCATATATTAGTGTAAACATATAATCGCTTACAGCGATTATCTTATGCTTAGTTAGTAATAGAAACCAGCATAGATTTTCCTCATTAATGATTCTGAAAGTATCGCAATAATCAAAAACAATAACAAAAATCAAACAAAGATAAGAAAAGGAAGCATAAGCACAACAATAATAGAAATAATAACAGTAAACAAGAAAATTGAAACAACAAAAATCCAAACAATGCACGCACACATACAAACATGTGAGTAATAATGTAGAAAGTGTTGCCAAGCGCAAATAACATGAGACGCGTTTAGACAGTCTTAGAACATCACAGTTTGTGCAGCAATTATTGGGCATTATTGACGAAGGCTCTTCAATGTCCATAAGGGTGGATTACTACATATCGAGAGACTTTCAAGTTTTTGAACATGATGCGAAGAGGGAAGTTTATCTAGGCAAAAACTCGAGAATAACGAATAACGATTCATCTGAGCACACCGACTTGTAAACAAGTTGAAACATCCTGAAATCCCGGATATTCTATGGTTTTATTCTAACGAAAAAAATTCCGGCCAAGACCGAAAAATAAACCTACGAGATGATAGGTGGCTGTGTAGAATACGTCATGTCACTCCACTTCTTTCATTAAAGACTTCGAGTGAATGCAGTTGCCTACATTGAGGTTTTGGAAATAGTTGTGAAACCTTGGATAGATATCATGCATGGTGAAAGGCCATACGTATTCCATCAGAACTATGCTCCTTCTGTCCGAGAATCTATATGATCACATAACCCCAAACATGCGGTTACCTCGCTCCTTGATCTTAATCCTTCGGATTACTACGTATGGGGCGTTGTTGAATGCGACAGTAATAATGGCACAAAAGCCCATGGAGGGCCTAGGCCGAGCTTTTCGCATCCACTCATGTTGTGCGTGTTATATTTGCACATGAATTGAAGGAACTTTCAGCATAAACACCAACAACACCAACAATAATGTCAGCCTTGAGATCAAATGGAGACTAACTCTTGCCAACAGGTGTTACTACGGGCTCAGTAGGCAATTGAGAAGTAGAGCCCTCTCTCGACCGACGAAAATAACGCTCTCTAAGTCACTCATCCTTCCCATCCTAATGTATGGCGCAGAGACGTGGACATTGACCATCAATGATGAGAGGCTGTTAGGAGCGTTCGAGAAAAAGATACTCCGTAAGATCTACGGTCCAGTATGCGTGGACGACGTGTATCGAATAAGATGGAACGATGAGCTGTATAAGCTGTACGCCGACACTAACATAGTCAAGCGTATAAAAATCCTGCGGCTTCGCTGGCTGTGTTATGTTATGTTGAGCGAATGGAAGAAATCGCTCCTAGTTGGAAAAACGTTTCGTTCTGCTCATCATCGTCTACGTCATCACAATCTCGATCACCGATTGGTGGAAGTATTTTCTTCTGCAATCAGCTGATTCAAAAAACTCTTCAGCACACTGTAAATAAAACGAAAGTTGCGCTGCAAGTAATACTTGAAAAAATTCATTTGCTGATAGTTTAAATTCAAAAGCCTCTCTTTCCTTTTTCCATTATTGTTGTTACACTCCATTGGAAAGACCAGGTACAGCTCAACCTGACTGCAGTTGGCCTTATTAACTGGCGCCAGTGCGCGCATAGCAGAGGCGACTGACGAAGCTTTGTAGAGGCGGCCAAGACCGATCATCGGTTGTAGTGCCAGTTAAGTAAGTAAGTAGAATGGAAGGAACCTACAGATTTAAGCCAAACCCTCGGACACTCTGCGTAGCAGATCAATGCACGACCAACTAAACCACAGCAACTAATGACGGATCTGATTTGATGATAATTTGATTGCAAAAGTTTCAGGTAGAGAATGAAGCTATTACTTTCACTAGAGGCGACTTTAACGATTTTATGCCAAATCCTCAGACAATCTGCGTAGCAGATCAACGCACTACCAACTAAACCAAAGCAACTATTGATGGATATAGATGAGGATATCCTAAGTAGCACTCAGTTTGCAGTAAAAATTCATTAAAATACAAGTCTGTATGTCCTGCCACACCCTGTATATACCAACACATTCAAACGAGAAATGAAGTCATGCCTTCACTCTATCAGAATGCAAGGCAACAACTGAATATGTATACTGCCGAAAGTGGAAAAACGAAAAGAAATACATATACATATTTACATATTTGCACACATACTCGTATGCACAGATATCGGCTCATACACACTCGTATTCGAAAACACATAAGCTACCAAAGAGGAATGTTTATTAATATTGCTTTCTAGCTGCTGGTGCTGCTGCTGCTGCTGTTGCTCCTTTCGTGTTTTTCTGTTATCCTGTTATTATTATCAGAATTTACAAAAAAAAAAGATAAAAGAGAGAAAAGAAATGGCAGTGTACGTGCAACTATACTACACACACACACACACGTAAAGACATACTACACACACATACATAGTTTCGCTCGTATACACAAATATCCCAATAAAAAATTATTACTCATTCCGGGAAGAAGCAATTTTAAAAATCATTTCATCGCTATGACTTGCCAAATATTTGACATTAACATTAGTCAGCCAGTTTTCGTATTCTTTACCACAGGTAGAAATAAAATTGGCAGTATATGTACATACTTATCTATTAAAATGTACATATGTATAAGTACATACTCGTATGTAGTCGATTCCCGTACTGAAAGATAATTGCATGTACTGACTGAAATAAAACATTTCAGCTTTAATATTTCCAGCATACAAATTTAATTCAAATACTAAAGTTTCTTCAAGGCTATTCCAAAAAATTCATATCTGCGTAAGTACTTTTAAATTTTGGTGCAACAGTTAGTTTATGTTAAAATTGCTGGCTGCGACTGGCTTTTGTAAAGCTTTTGACAAAGTAAAT
This sequence comes from Palloptera scutellata, assembly GCA_958295655.1. Classification (NCBI taxonomy): domain Eukaryota; kingdom Metazoa; phylum Arthropoda; class Insecta; order Diptera; family Pallopteridae; genus Palloptera; species Palloptera scutellata. The sequence continues at coordinate 50,382,890 of OY282451.1, forward strand.
CATAATCTTTTACTAATGAAACTTGACCGAATTGGCTTTCCTCAAGCGCTTATCGACTGGATTAAAACCCATTTATGTAACCGAAAACAAAGGGTTCTTTTCAAGGACACCGTTTTGTCGTAATATTTACCTATGTTACCGCTGGTGTACCTCAAGGCAGTCGTTTTAGACCCATTCTTTTTTCGCTATTTATAAATGATCTTCCATCAATTATTCGATACTCTAGACTTTTGATATTTGTAGGTGATGTAAAGCTTTTTATCCACATTATTCACCTGCGACTGAAGATCTGAGTATTACAGAGCGATTTAGCTTCACTTTCTGACTGGTGTTCTTTAAATTTGATGACTTTGAACCTGGATAAATATAAATTTAAGATTTTTTCACGGACGGTGCCATTGTTGGCAATTTATTATATTGGCACTAAACCTCTGGCTAGAGTCTTCAATTATGTTGATCTGGGGGTGACAATGGATCCTAAATGGGCCCCCAATTTACATAGAAACACAAGTATAAGTAAAGCAAAAGGCGTCTCTGGTTTTATTAAGAGATGGTCAAAGGAATTTACATAATTTTACTTTTAATGGCAAAACAGCCCTTGAAGGGCCTAGGCTAAGCTATTCGCATCCACTCATGTTGTGCGTGTTATATTTGTAAATGAATGGAAGGGACCTACAGTTTAATGCCGAATCCGAACGGCGAAGTGAAAAGGAAAGGCTTTTCATAGGCAATTTTTACTCTTGTAGGTTTGCCATTGCCTGCCAAGAGGTGATGCCATGGTGCCGTGTAGAAAAATTATTTTTTTTACTTTTAGATTTTGCCTGTGCCGAAATTCGAACCCCGGACACTCTGCGTAGCAGTCCAATGTACTACCACTACGCCATAGCGAACAGTTTCCTTTTACTTCCTACTAATTTTATATTACTTTTTACCACTACTTTCTACTACTACTACGTTTGCTACTACTTTTGCTACTACTATTTTATACTACTTTTTCTACTTTTCTACTACTAGTTCCTAGCATTGTTCTACAACTTCACACTACTATTTTATTTGAAGTAAAACTTCTTTACCGAGGTTGTGAAATATTGGAATTATTTCTTTTTTTTTTATCCAAACTTGCAACCTTGGAAAAAATAAATATGTATCAATTGTAAAAGTGGAAAAGGTTTTTATTAACTTCAGTACCTTGAATTTGAGAATTTACCCATTTTTCTAATTTTGTCAATTTTTGAAGGAAAGAAATTGGAGATACTTATTTAATTTTGAATAGTTTAGTAAATTGCTTCCAAAATTTGATAATTACTTGAGCAAACTTTGAAAGACGGCTTTTTGTTAAAGTTACGGTACTTTGGATATAATTCCTAAAAAGTAGGAAAGTAAGTATTCAAAACACACATTTGAAATTTTCATAAAAAATATAATATATGCTACATTCTGTAGCAAAATAATTGAAATAATGGTTTTTTAAAATGATAAGTTGAAAAATGTCGCATTAAAAGCTCAAATGTGAAACCAAGTGCAGTCCTTTGGATGTTGTATCTCCTTGTACACGTGAGAATAAGCAGATTGTTTTATCCGTGAATATGAAAAGAAAATAGCATCTTTTTAATACTGCTTCTTTTATTTTTCAAGCAATCAGCTTGCAATCAGTATTGCAATGTCACATTAAAATATGATACGAGTGCTCACACATGACATAATTGTCTTCAAATGGGACTTGTGACTTTATGAGACCTTGTGGGTTACCTATTTGTAATTGAAATGCTGAGTGGTAGTGAAACAAGTAAAATAATTGCTACTGTCTTTGAAAACTATGAAACAAAACAAGCAACAAGAAACAACTGATTTAACAAAACACTTAGAAACACATTCATTGATTATATTATGACCGCCAATACGGTTTCCATCGAAATCGTTATACGAGCGATCACATGGCGATCCTCACCGAGCACTGGTACCATAGTGTCCATAGCGGTTGCTCTGGACATTTCAAATGCGTTTGACAGAGTGTGGCATAAAGCACTGTTGCCAAAACTTTTTGCGCTTTTGGGGTCGGGAGTAACTTCACACGATGGATCACGAACTTTCTAAGCGGCCTCTCTATTCGTGTTGTGATAGACGGCATTCTTTCGAAAGATCGTGCCATTAATGCTGGGGTATCGCAGGGTTCGGTCCTCTCCTCTCCTCCCCTACACATTTCCTTATCTTTATTAATGATCTGCTGTCATTTACTCATTTGCAGATGATAGCAACATTTCTCATTCATGTGCCGGTTCAAAACGCCCTAACTCTTTGGAGATTGAGAGGAAAAGGCATGTTATAAATGACTCACGCAATAAAGATCTCCAGTCAATTTCCGAGTGGGCTGTCACTAATAGCGTTGAGTTCTATTGTCTGTTATCTCACAGACGAGTTTCCCTCCTTGATATGGGCGGAGACAGCGACTCTTGATATTCTGGGCATGTCCATCCAATGTGATGGTCGTTGGAGTAAACACATTTTTGATGTGTCAAAAGAAGCAGCCAAATGTCTCGTCTTTCTTAGGCGGTGTAAAAAATATTTCACTCCGGCTGATTTCCGCATGATCTACATCACCTATATACATCCTAAATTGGAGTTCAATTCGCACCTATGGGCTGGAGCTACACGAACGCAACAGGAGCTCCTGGACCGTATTCAACATCGAGCGATTAATCTAATGGGAGACAGTAAAGTTTCCTTGGTAAAGTTGACTCCTTGGAACATCGTCGAAATGTGGATTGTGTTCCTCTATTTTACCGTTACTTAGATGTTCTGCTGAGATGCGCAAGCTGATGCCGCCAGTTCATGTGTTCACCAGAACTACACGAACAGCAAGCGGAACTCACGCCTTCCAAGTAGCCACGGCGTTCCACCGCACTTCGCATTACAGAGAAAGTTCTTTTTATTTGTCGTACCGCGCGTATTTGGAATAAGCTCCCTAAAAATATTTTCCCCGATTATTATGACCCTTGCAAATTTGAAGCAAACACTCATAACCACTAGTCCTTCCTTCTTCCTCCCACCTATCTAGCTTCCTTCCAATCAACACAATGTTCTGCATTTAAAGGGATACCCCCAGTGTGTTGACTGTGATGAAAAAATATAATAATACTTAAATAAATAAATATACGAGTTGTGATCAAAAAATAACCGTTATTTTCAAATTTCTCATTTTTTTTCTGTTATGTTGGTACACATGTCTGTTATATATGTTGGCAATACCAACCATTTTAACCATTTTGGATTGTCAGTTTGTTTTTGACAGATAAAAAGGTTAGTCGTGTTTTGGTGTGCTCTTCGATATTTTACTATTCGAAAAAATGGATCAAAGAAACTGTATTCAGTTTTGTGTAAAAAATGAAATTAAATGCGCCAGGACATTTGAAATGTTGACTGTGGCCTTTGGCGAGTCTACTATGAGCAGAACACAAGTTCAATTGTGGTATAAACGGTTTAAGGAAGGCCGAGAAGATGTCAATGATGATGCTCATCCTGGTCGCCCGAGCACGTCACCAACCGATGAAAACATTGACGCAGTGAAGAAAATGATTTTGGATAATCGTCGAATCACTATCAGAGAGGTTGCTGATGATGTTGGCATATCGTTCGGCTCATGCCAAGCAATTTTTACGGATATTTTAGGCATGAAACGTGCGGCAGCGAAGATTGTTCCAAAATTGCTAAATTTTGAGCAGAAACAACGTCGCTTGTGCGTAAGTTTTTGGCCAAAAACAAAACCGTTATCATGCCTCAACCACCGTATTCACCGGACTTGGCCCCCGCTGACTTTTTCGTCTTCCCAAAACTGAAGACACCGATGAAAGGAAAGCGTTTTGCTACGATTGAGGAGATAAAATAAAAATCGAAACAAAAGCTGTTGGCGATACCAAAAAGCGCGCTTCAGAAGTGTTTCGAGGATTGGAAAAAACGCTGGCATAAGTGTATTGTATCTGAGGGGAATTACTTTGAAGGGGACAAGATAGTTGTTGATGAATAAATAAATACTTTTTTGAAAATAACGGTTATTTTTTGATCATACCTCGTATGTGTATGGAGGTCAACAGCAACATTTTTACAACTATTGTAAAATTATATGATAAACAGATAAGCGTAAATTCAATCTTTCTTCTAGTATTCAATTTTATTGTAACAGTGTTTGTGGCCTAAGCTCGCCGTTTTAGGAAATTTTAACGCTCTTGTGCTCAGTTTTATTCATAAGTTTGCTTGCTGGGTTTTTTTTTCCTTTTTTTTTTTCTTTTTTTGAAAAGTAAAGCATTGAAAGCTTCAGTTAGTGTGAGACCCCCACCCTCCGAAACCGACCGAAAACCACCGCTATTGTCGGACGGTAGGTCCTCCCAGAACCACCGTTAAGTTTTTTTTTGTCGGGAGGCCCTCAGAGCATTACTGCTCAAGCGTCAGTTCGTGGTAAGTCAATTAAGTCAAGCTGTCTTAAAGGTTGCCTGAATTAATGGCATTCAGGCCTACGTTGCGCAGCCGGGTGCGCTCCATATTACGATCCCGTTCAATGGGGCGGAGTGCTGACATTATTCTTGCTGCCGCTGTCTGGACTGCTTTTACTACTACTTATGTAGTGTGTGGCACATGTGAAGCCAATGTGGGGGCCTCCCCAAAGGCTTCCCTTATCTCGGTTCGATCGGCGTCGAAACGCGGGCAATAAAAGCGGATATGTCGTGCGTCCTCAACATCGTCAGGGCAGATTGCTTGCTGGGTAGACGAGAACATATGGAATCATTTATGTGTGTACAACTTTGAGTACGTGCATAAAGTAAAGTTTATTTTTGCTTTTTCAATTCTTTGATGCATTTTTATTCCAACAGTTGTTTTCTTTGTTTTTGTTCTTTTTGTTCGCGCAAAGTTTTGGAATTGTATTTTTCAGAAATTTTTTCACTTAAAAGTTTTTCATTCTCAACTTTACGATTGATTGAAACTTCTTGAATAATATTTCGAGATATGTCAGTTGGCTTATATAATATTTAATTTAGCTTTAAATTATTCTTACTTACTTATTTGAATACTTATTTTAATCAAAATTTATTGACACACTACACAGCAAAGTCTGAAATAAAAGTTTATACAAGAAAACAGGGAAAAGACGAAACAAGAGTAAATAAGAGGAAACAAAACAAAGCAAAACAAAAAACACGCAGGAAGTACGCTACTCTTGCAAGTAAGTACAAAGGCATACAATATTCAATGACGTACAAGATAATGAATTTTACTTAAACTACTCACTTAAACTACTTGAATAGACAGGCAAATTATACAGGGTTAGGCGATTGAAGTGTTACCAACTTCACACCGGTATATCTGGCAATGCGATGTTGCCAACTATGTCAAATTCATACCAATGACAGATGTTTATATTGTTCACAAGCTACCACAAGCATTTGCGTCTAAGTTTTATAGAACAAAAGTTATGCGAAATGGAATTCAAACGTAATACTCTTAGTGTGATTGCTTTACATCTGAGTGGAAAATCGTGTTCGTGAGCTGAGGCATCTCAAAGTGAATAAAATGTTTGTGTATCGCACCATAAAGCGTTATAATGGTGCAGGCAGCATTGCCGAACGCTATGGTGGTGGACGAAAAAAACAGCAAGCAACATCACTTGAAATGGTTTGGAAAGTGAAGGCTCGACTTGAACGAAATCCACGTCAGCCAAAGAACTGAAAATATCCCAGCGAAGCATCCGACGCATATTCCGAAATGAGCTCAAAGTAAAGCCTTACAAGTTCCAAAAGGCACCTGATCTTACTTACTTTACTTTAAATGGCACAACAGCCTGTGGAGGGCCTAGGCCGAGCTTTTCGCATCCACTCATGTTGTGCGTGTTATATTTGTATATGAATGGAATTGACCTACAGTTTAATGCCGTATCCGAACGGCGAATTGAAAAGCTTTCCATAGGCAATTTTTACTCTTGTAGGTTTGCCATTGCCTGCCAAGAGGTGGTGCCATGGTGCCGTGTAGAAAAATTAGTTTTTCTACTTTTTGATTTTGCCTGTGCCGAGATTCGAACTCCGGACACTCTGCGTAACAGTCCAATGCACTACTACGACGCCACAGCGACCACCAAACCAAAAAAAAAAAGGTAAACTCGAAAGAGCAAAGGAGTTGCTACGCTTGCACGAACGTGGCGAATTTCCAAACATTGTGTTCTCTGATGAGAACGCCCTGAACTAACTGAACGCAGCCACTTAAATTTGAGCCTACGAACTGCCACCCGAAATAATTTTCCATCTCAAGTAATGGTATGGACAGCTGTGACCGCCGATCGTTTCATCGAGCCTGGTGTCAAAGTCAATGTGACTTACATAATATCGGGAAAATGTTTTGGAAGCTGCTTTAGAGCAGTGGGCGCGCAAACATTTCGTTCGTACGCCATGGATGTTCCAACAAGACAAGGCACCGTCTCTTAAAGCTCGTGTGAACCAAGAATTGTTGAAAAACCACGTTCCACACTTTCCACATTTCGGCCACACAATGGCTTTCGAATTCGCCAGATGGAAATCCGATGGACTATTCCAACTGGGCACTTTTGAAGAGTAAGGTGAGGACTAAAAAATATGCCAGTATGGATGCGCTGAAGAAAGCCATTGGACGCGAATTGGCCAGCCAAAATACCGCAAGATCATATTCGTGCAGCATGCAACTCATTTTTTAACCGTTTGAAGGCCATAGTCAAGGCAAAAGGTGTCCACATCGAGCTGATGTGATTGGATTCTAAAATTATTTGATTATTTCCCCACATTTTTGTAATTTGAATCAATAAAAATAATTTCACGCAAAAAAAATATGATCGTTTGAATAGGTAACAACTCAATCGCCTAACCCTGTTCACCTACATCGCTGCCTGTCTTTGGTAAGGCTCTAACAAGCACTTTCATATTTTACGGGAGTAACAAAAATCTCTTTAAAACTTAACATTTGAAGTATTGCTTCCGAAATTTCGTAAAACAAACTAAACGAACGAAGACGTTAGCTTTCGCTGTATGGCTTCAAAACTTTTTATGTTGAGATGGGCTTAATCATAATCCATGAAAAATTAGATTTTGAATAATTTGATGTTAGGGCTTTAAGAGAGTGAGGTAGCGTTTTGTATTTATACTACCACTAAGGTTACCATAGGCCTGTTTGTGACAAAACAAACTTGTTGAATACTGTTTAGTTTGCTCAGTTTTTTTGTCACTAGTGCTGAAAATGACAAGCAAATGTCAACAAAATTGTTGCCGCAATTAGGGTAATAAAGGCACGCACACACACATACATATACACACACTCACACTCACTTACACACACACACACACACACCTTTATTTACAAGTACAACACATATAAAGGGTGTTTTTTCTAGAAGTGTGGTTTTCAATCTGGCAATACTTTTTTCGGAGTTGGTCTTTTTGACAGCTGTCACTTGCTTTATGCTCAGTTTGGTTTGCCATTTCATAATGAATAGACTTACTGCGCTGTGAAAAAAGTGTTTCGCAAGCTACGTCCATTTACCGACGAGGTTCATTTTCGACTCAATGGATGCGTTAATAAGCAGAATTGCCGTATTTGGAATGAAGACCAGCCAGCATCCCATTGGGCCGTACTTCTTCAAAGACGATGAAGGCCGCAACGTTATGGTCAATGGAGAAAGGTACCGTTCGATTATAACACTTTTATTTGGCCGAAAATGCTAGAATTGGACTCGGCCGACATGTGGTTCCAACCGGACGATGCCACATGCCACACTGCACGCGAAACCATGCATCAATAGAGAGGCGAATTTGGTGAGCTGTAAATCTAACGTTATGGTGTAGTTAATTGGCCACCAAGATCGTCTGATTTGACCCCGTTAGTCTATTTTTTGTGGAGCTATGTTAAGTCTCTTGTCTATAGGGACCAGCCAAACACGATTACTGATTTGGAAGCCAACATGGAACGCGTCATTTGTGAGATTCCGAGATTCCGGCCGAAATGTGTGAAAAATGTGCCAAAATTGAACCTTCAGAATAAACTACTTGAAACGAAGCCGCGGGCAACATTTAAGTGAAATTATCTTTTAAAAGTAAATGGCAGGAATTGATTTATCGATCCAAATAAAAATTTCATTCACTTTTGTCAAATTTCTGTGTTTTTTTTTTTCATTTTCAAAAACTAAACTCTTATAAAAATCACCCTTTACCCTACAACGATATGCAGTAAAAGCTTATGCCCGGAAATTGAAGTCAACAATATTTTGTATTCAAATCCTTTGTGTGTCTCTGTCCTTATTTCAAATATTCCTAAGTGAAAGCAAGAAGCGGAAAGTAAAAGCACACAATTGCACAATCAAATAACAGTGGGGATTTTTATGTGTGTTAGTTAAAAAACTAAAACGAAGATGCTACCTTATACCGTTGTGCTACCGGAAATGGAAGTGCTTTCTTAATACATGGCTTATCATTGTGTGTGTGTGTGTGTGTGTGTGTGTGTGTGTGTGTATGTGTTTATACATAAATAAGTGCAAAAATACTTTTGTAATACACAGCTGACGATGAATTGCAAATTCTAGAATTTTTATTGTTAAAAAAAAATTATACTTTCTGAAAAAGTGAAATCTCTGTTGCTCAGCGTCGACTTTGATATGCAAAAGAAGTCAGAAACTAAAATGGAAAGGATTCGCATGCTTGCAACTGGCAACTGCATACGTAATGAGCTACAATTTTATGTTTCATTTTTGAAAGTATTAACATTTCACTCACAAGCTAAGATTTGAGTTACTTGACGTATAGTATGCCGAAAACGATGACGTCACTAATATAATTAAGTAATCGTTTAGAAAAACTGACAAAAATTTAAAATATTTACTTTAAACATTTATCCCCGCTTTTTTAGTTTCCTGTATGTAGATTTTAGCATAAAAATTCAAGGCTAAGGACCCTTTGCACCTAGTCTGATCGGCCAGAGAATTGAGAAGATTGACCATCCATTCCAGAGGAAATTCGACCTAGATGAAATGTTGAAAAACACAATGTCCTAGAAGGATATACATATCCATATCCATATATAGGGTGATTTTTTAAGAGCTTGATTTTTGATAATTCGAAATAAACACAGAAATTTTACAAAAGTGAATGAACTTTTTATTTGAATCGATAAATCATTTCCTGCCATTTACTTTTTAAAGACAATTTCACTTAAATCTTGCCCACGGCTACGCTTCAAGTAGTCCATTCTGAAGGTTCAATTTTGGCACACTTTTTCACACATTTCGGTTCGGCCGGAATCTCACAAATGACGCGTTCAATCTTGGTGGTGGCTTCCAAAGCGGCAATCGGGTTTGGCTGGTCCCTATAGACAAGAGACTTAACATAGCCCCACCAAACATAGTCTAACGGGGTCAAATCACACGATTTTGGTGGCCAATTGACTGCACCAAAACGTGAGATTAACTGCTCACCAAATTCGACTCTCAATTGATGCATGGTTTCGGGTGTAGTCTGGTATGAGGCATGTGGCACCGTCCTGTTGGAACCACATGTTGGCCAAGTCCAATTCTTGACTTTTCGGCAATAAAAAGTCTATTTACATCGAACGGTTTCCATTTCTCCATTGACCGTAACGTTGCGGCCTTCATTGTCTTTAAAGAAGAAGATGACGCCTGCCCATAAACCTGCCTGCCGCACCAAAAAGTGTGTTTTTCGGGTTGCATTGATAGCTGCTGAATTGCCTTTGGCTGGTCTTCACTCTAAATACCGCAATTCTGCATATTCACGAATCCATTGAGCCAAAAATGAGCCTCGTCGCTAAAGACAATTTTGCGATAAAACACATTTTTCACAGGGCACGAATTTTGGTAATAAATTTCAATAATTTTCAAACGTTGTTCAGGCGTAAGTCTATTCATGATGAAATAGCAAACCTTACTGAGCATTTTTTACTTTACTCTTTACACATGTCAAGAATCACGTGTGAGTTGTTAGAAATATAAACGTCAGAAATCAAGTAGCAAAAAAATCACCCTTTATATTATCTAAGGTCAATATTATTGTTCATGCTATTAGCCAAAGAGTTTTGTTTGTTATTTGCTTTTAGACTTTAAAATTTTATCAACCAACCAAAAGAACTTCTTAGATTTTTAACTGATTCTAGGTTTGAGTCTTAAGCCTAAACTTGAATTTGTATCACTCCTGCTGGCAGATTACAAGTAATTTGCTTTATACAATTTTTTTGTTGGTTACATTTTTATTACACAAACTCATATTTAGGTAAAGTAATTGAAATCACGCGCTTACGAAGATTTCGGACATTCATTAAGCAGAAGCTGAAAAAGGTATTCCCTCCATAGACCTCATAACTCTTTGGATATTTGTCACAGAATTTCTGTCTTTGTATGGCCCAAGAAGAATTCGAAAATGTTCCGGTTCAGTTCCTTATTTCTTTAATTACTTTTAATGGCTAAAGTCTTCTTCTAAATGGCTAAATCTTTTTACGAAGATTTCTTACATTAAGCAGAAGCTGAAAAAGTTATTCCCTCCATAGACCTCATAACTCTTTGGATATTTGTCACAGAATTTCTGTCTTTGTATGGCCCAAGAAGAATTCGAAAATGTTCCGGTTCAGTTCCTTATTTCTTTAATTACTTTTAATGGCTAAAGTCTTCTTCTAAATGGCTAAATCTTTTTACGAAGATTTCTTACATTAAGCAGAAGCTGAAAAAGTTATTCCCTCCATAGACCTCATAACTCTTTGGATATTTGTCACAGAATTTCTGTCTTTGTATGGCCCAAGAAGAATTCGAAAATGTTCCGGTTCAGTTCCTTATTTCAGTTACCATATTTATTCCTCGATAACTTTACACTAACAACTTCTCATTTTCATTTTCTGGTTGGCAAAAACGTAAAACGTGGATCAATTCGATTTAAGCGTGGCTTCCTTTGATTACATTGTGATCTAAACGAATGCCAGAAAAGAAATACTTATATCCTATCGAAAACTTCGCAAATATAGCAAATACTTTTAACAATAGAACTTAAGCACTGGCTACAAAAAAAATAGACCCTGAGCGTCTATTTAAGGCTGTTATCGCCACTATAGCCTAACTATCATTAATAGTTCTGAATGGTTTGAAACATACAAAAAGGCAAGTAAAAAGTTTAGCCCAAAAAACGATACTAAGTACAATAGGCCCCACGTAAGCCTCGTTTCAAAGAAATCACTACTCGTATAATCTAACCTAACTCAAATTCATTACAAAACTTTCAATGTTTCGTTTAAAGCTTATATAGGTACAACTTTTGAATTTATAGTATGATCTTATGAAAGTAGGTACTTAAATATTGATAACACTTTATTACCAATAGATTAAACTGCTCCACATGCTATGGTAAAGGTAGCAATACAGTTGCCCTTCAAAATACCTGAATGTGAAATGTACGGAAATTGGTTTTCTTTGATGTGATGTGTGTAAGTGAGCTTAAAATTTAAGTCCTACTACATAATACCCAACTACATAGAAAGTGAAAAGAGGTGGGGGGGGGATAGGTGATTTACAGCTAAATCTAACACATTAGCTTCTTTCATTAGAGTTTCTGGTTTATTTTGAATATTTAAGTACACACTTTTATGATAACAGCAACTCAGCAACTCAGCACCAGATATGGTAAGAGGCACATGAAAACGTTCTGCTTCATTTTCCTTTTACCAATATCATGTTTTTATATTTACATTAAATGTTTTTATTCCCATTTGAAATTTGAAAGAGCATCACACACCACGCACACAAGCAAGCATACATTCATAATTGTTGTTGTAATGTTATTTATTTTCCCTTTTTTTCCGTTTTTTTTTTAAATCTCAAACTTGTTAACAAGACGCTTGTGCATCCTTTTTCGTATTTTGGGAAAAAGGAAAATCTCTAGAAGCACGTTTTTTTTTTTTTTAAATACGAGCGTATCTTAAGTGCGTTGTCATGCGGACTAACGTTTAAATATTTATTGTTCGATCGTGATTGGAATTCGTTGCTTGAGTAAATCTTTCCACACTCTTTTTCAAGCTCAGGTGTGAGGGCGGGTATTGCATGTGTGAGAGTGTGTCTTTTACCTATATGAAAGTGTGTGTGTGTGTGTGTGTGTGTGAGTGTGTTTGAAAGGAGTGAAAAAGAATTTACCCTCCTTCGGTTTGTTGTAATTTTTTTTGGATATTTCCTTGCCTGAAATAGGTTGATACAATTTTTTGGTTTTGTAGCATTTCATTTTAGAAATTCAACACAGTTTTCAGTTTACTTCTGTTGAATTACACGTATTGAATATTAATACTACTTAGAGTTTTTTTTTTTTCATTTCCCAGACACTTGCCACGTATGTTTTTATATTATATTATATTATAATATCTGGTTAGAAATAGTATATATTTTCAAGTGAAAAGGGAATACTAATAAAGTAACACTAAGCTTCCACATTCAAATGCATGAATCACAAAATTAACAATGTTTAAACGCATTAGAAACGCCATCAGTAGCATTTAAAAATTTACAATGCAACGCAAATGTCAACATCAAATGACAAGAACTGACAAAGAAAGAAAACATCATTCACGCTTGCCGAAAACGGAAAACATTTGGAAAAAAGTGACGCACACCCAGCACTACGCACAGCGCCATTCACACACACACACACACACACACATGCATGGCACTGGAACATCTGGCAGCACATTTGTGTTGAGAAAAATGTTAAAAATATATAATGTATTTATTTTGAATATGTGTTAATTAAATGGGAATTGACGCTGATGGCAACGCTGGCACGTCAGTCTGGAGAGAGTAATGGAAAAAGGATGGAAGTGAAGCATGTATGGTAACAGCAGCTAACAAACGAATGTTTACAAGGAAGGAATCGAAATCGAGGCGAAGGATGAATGAATGATGAGCAACAAAGAGCTGCTGCCGTTGACAATTGAACATGACATTCCATCTCTCCGCGTTCAATACAAATCTCAAAATTGAATAATACATATGATATGGTAGGGTAGCTACTGTTGCTGAAGTATGTTAAGAATATAGTGGAAGCATTTCATAATAAGTAACCAGAAATAAGCATTCCCTTTTTACGCATCATATATACATATGTACATGGATTTTGCGATGATTCATTCGTGGAGTAACTTTCTAACTTGCATAGACGCAGGAAGCAGGCTTATGTTTTTTCATTTCAGTTTAAATTTTTTGCTGCAAGTGCTCATAAGTAGGTACCATAAACCATATACATATGTTGGGTTAGAACTTGTAGTAACGAGTTGTTTGCAAACTTACTACTCAGAGTTGAACTCAACTGGCGGTAAGTTTCTTAGAATGTGAGTCAGGTTCTTTTTTACTTTTACTTTTAATGGCACAACAGCCCATGGAGGGCCTACGCCGAGCTTTTCGCATCCACTCATGTTGTGCGTGTTATATTTGAACATGAATACAGTTTAAAGCCGAATCCGAACGGCGAAGTGAAAAGCTTTTCATAGCAATTTTTACTCTTGTAGGTTTGCCATTGCCTGCCAAGAGGTGAGCACCCCTAAATATTATTTTTCCTACCTTTTATTTTTATTTTTTTATTTTGCCTGTGCCGAGAGTGTTCGAACCCCGAACACTCTGCGTAGCAGTCCAACGTATTGCCACTACGCCAAAGCGACCACAGTCAGGTTCACTTTAAATATATTGAGGATTTCCCCTAATCTCTAGGTAAATGGCAACCTGTTTCAACAGAGTGATCTAGATGCAAACAATGCATTCAACTATATTAGTACTTATCTTCAGTCAATTATTTCGATATTGTGTCTGCGTAGTATTGGCACCCAGCTCTGTATCTTAACTTTTTGCCATAAAACACTATGCTCTCTCCTCTCAGCATTGTTTATTTATGAGAGGGACATTTCATTTATACAGGGAAATTTCCTTTTGTATAGTGGCAGCACTGATGCTGACCAGCAGATGTCATTTTGCTGACTACTGACAGCGCTACCCACCAGTGCTGTGTTTACATGAACTAATGTATTCAATCAAATTAAGTAATTCATGTATGCTCAAGATAAGCTTCAAACTTGGGTTTCATCCCATCAATGTTATGAAAGCTTAAAACGAGGTATTCAAAGTAAGGATGAACAACTCCGTTTTCAATTTCACCTGAATGTGAGTGTGTGGCATGCGACACAATTGCTTATTTTTCAGCAATCTTCTTCTTCATTGTGCCTAGGGGTGTCGCTTGATTCGGCTCGCGAGGAAATTCTCTGGAACTTAGTAGACTCTGATGTCTGTAATTCAATATGCAAATCAAACTGGAGGATTATGTTAGAGGAGAGTCCAAAAGGACACGACTAGAAACGAATCCAGCGAATACCAAGCGCTACAGCTGCAGAGTCACTCATTGAAAACATCACGCCGTTTACCTTTTTGGGCAGTCTTATAACTATAGACGTATAGCCAAAGGAAATATGCATCTTACATAGGATACCGAATCGGGAAGGAAGTTTCACGCAAGTAATCATAATCTGCAGCTCGTCGATCATTGTCTCAAACATCGAGCTACGATTACTTATTTCATATCAAATCATTAGTGTTGTTTGGGTACCATGGTTTAGCATTTGGTTGGCAATACATAACACATACGATTCACGAAATTATCTGTGCTCGGTTAAAAGACAAAGAACATAAGTAGTAGTGGTAACAGCATTCAAGACATTTGACATGTGTCATTCATTTACAGCCAGCGAAATCTATAATATCTTTTTAATATAGTGATACAGCACCCTCGGATTTATGTACATATATTATAAATAAAACAAAATAAATTGAAAATAACTTCGAATCTACATATTGCGTCCTTTTCACAATATTTTTACTCCTTTCTCATATACAATTTATGAGTGCATTTTCGAAAAGCTCAGCCTACGCCCTCCATGGGCTGTTGTGCCATTTAAAGTAAGTAAGTAAGAGTGCATTTTCTTGTCATATTTAACTTGGCCATCTTTTAATATGCATTATTGACAGCATCGTATGGGCATGCAAAGACAGATGCAAATGAAAGCTGAACATTTTATTATACGAAACGAGCAAGATTGACATATTAATAATAATAATTCATAGATTCACATTGAAGTTTATGAATTACAGTACTTTTTTTTAATAAAACTATACAAATAAATTACAGTATCTGTCGTTTGAAAGAGACAATTCGTTAAAACATTTAAACTATCTTTAAATTAGTTGTTTAACATTGCATATATGGATATTTTATTAGTATTAAGTATTTTAAACATTTCACCATGTTGTATTGAAAATTCAAGGATGTACTGCTTCATTCCAAGAAAATTCGCTAGTGAATTTGATCTCATTCTCTTGAAATCTTGTTCGTGGAAGCTTCATCGTTCAGTTGAATTCTAACGAACATATTTGACATGCACAATTTCTGAGAAATGAGTTCAGTGGGAAAACGAAACAAATTTCCGATAAAACGTTCAGTTTTCATTTTTGTACTGGCGCTTGTAAAGGGTGTTTTTTAGAAGTGTGGTTTTCAAGAACATATAAAACGCATATAATTTAATGTTATGGCCAAGAACATAAAGATAAGTATTTGCCATTATGTTTTAAAAACGATTTCGGGCAAGTGGCCGCCGCGGCTGGTTCGAATAAATTCCAACCGAGAGGCCCGATTTTTGACCACTTTTTGCAGCAATTGTATGTCAGTAATAACGTGCCGTCTCTTCCAAGGCGTCAATCGTCTCGGGCTTATCTGCGTAGACAAGCGACTTCACATAACCCCACAAAAAATAATCCAGCGGTGTTAAATCGCACGATCTTGGAAGAAACGCCACAGGCCCACGACGCGAGATAATGCGCTCACCAAAAGTTTCCCTCAAAAATTGATTGTTTCGTTGGCTGTATGGCTGTATGGCATGTAGCGCCGCCGTCTTGTTGGAACCAAAGGTCGTCCACATCAACATCCTCCAATTCACAATTCAGGCACGAAAAAGTCATTAATCACATTGTAACATTATGACCGGTTCCATCTTTGAAGAAATATGGACCAATGCCCTCAATTCCCTCTGCCCATAGAGCCCACCATACAGTAACTTTTTGAGGATGTAACGGCGTTTCAACAATGGCTTGTGGATTATGATCACTTTAAATGCGACAATTTTGGTTATTAACGTACCCACTCAACCAAAAGTGAGCTTCATCGCTGAACAAAATGCGTTGTGCGACTGAACCATTACTTTGGTAATAAATTTGCACGATTTGCAAACGTTGGTCAGGAGTAAGTCTATTCATTATGAAATGGCAAACCAAACTGAGCATAAATCAAGTGACATCTGTCAAAAAGACCAACTCCGATAAAAGTATTGCCAGATTGAAAACCACACTTCTAAAAAAAACACCCTTTAGTAAAAGTACAGATTTTGTTGTATAATTGCTTATTTTAATATTTGTGCACTAACATTTTTTGTTCTCATAAATATGTTGACATTTAGTACTTAAACTGCATTTGAAATTTTGTGGTTAACCAACACTTTACTTATTACTTTCCTAATTACTGGGAAACTTTAAACCATTAACATTTAAATTATGCTGCATCATAATGCAACTAACGACCTTTTCTGGTCAGAAAAATGCATGGACTTGCCGAGGAAATATCGTAAATTTAAACTTAAATAGTTTTGCTTCAAAGATTTTTACAAGAACAATTTTTTTATATGTATATGCACATTCGTACGTCATATACTAACTAAGGAGTGAGATCGAAAAAATCGGTTAACTTTAAATTGTCCTACCTTATGCAAATAAAAAAATGTAAACAGTTTTGAAAAGAAAATTTAATTTCTGATACAATTATCAATAAAACTATTTGTTTGTTGTTTTTTACAGAATTCGGACAGCTTTTCCGGTATGCCTGCCATTAGCGCGTTTACTGTCATTTCTGAGACTCTCTTGGCGGCAGTATTCCACTTATTTCTAAAATCTTCCATGGATTTAGCTTCTTTGTTTGTTGCCTTTAATCTTCTTTTTACTAGAGCCCCCAATATCTCACGATAGGCTGAAGTTCTGGGCAATTTGGTGGGTTGTCGATTTTTGGTACCAATTTGATGTTTTAGTCTTCGAACCATTTAAGGGTTACTTTACTGTAGTGGCAGGAGGCTAGATCAGGCCAAAATAAAGTAGATACATTGTGCTTTCTAACGCTGCCCTTTATCAATCTCTTCTGGAGGTACTCCTTCACATAAATTTCGGCGTTAACAATGCCACTTGTTACGAAACTTTTACTCCTTAGCCCACAACTACAAATCGCTTGCCACACCAGAAACTTCTTCGGGAACTTAGACTTTTGTTTTGCCCTAAATCTTTCCTCAACTCCTTCTCGTTCCTTTGCGGTGTAAAATTTAGACAACACGTATGCTTCATCCTCCGTAACACAGCAATCGAATTTTTTGAACAAATATGTCTTCAACTTTTTAGTTCGGCTCTGGGCTACCAAGTTCTTAGTAGCGTTCCTGTTGGATACTGACTGCACTTTGTATGTTTTAAGACCCGCATCTTCTTTTAATTTTACGAACTAAAAACGCACTGCAACTCGCTTTTTCCACTAATTTTCGATTAGACAACGCTGGATTCTTCTCTAAGAGAGCAACGACTTTCTACGCCTTTTGTGGAAACACGAAACCGCATTTCCTTCCCGAACCATATTTTCTAGCAACTGTTAAGTCTGTGTTAAATTTTTTAAGAATCATCGAGACAGTGTTTTGTGCAACTTTCGCCTTATTTTCTGGCTCCACTGCGGATTTTCTCGAAATAATTCAACAACTAAATCGCGTCTTTCCTCTTCCGATGCCATGACTCAACTTCACAAATCAAAAAACATGTGATTGTATTTCATCAGAATTTCTGCAACGCAAAGCCTACTGTTTGAAGTTTTTCATTCAGATGAAGAAACTCTTCTTTGAAACTCAAAGCAGTGGTCTTTCAAAGTTATCCGATTTTTTCGATCTCACTCCTTAGATTTGTTAAATTTATCTAAAAATAACCTTACACTCCTTCTTTTTTAAACTTGCTGCGATTGGAGAATTTATTGGCGATTAATTATTATTTTTATAGCAGCAGCGTACTCTTCTTTTTCTCAATTCTGAAAGTCGAAATCAAAGTAAGTTGGCTGTGTTCTCGTCCCTCTTTCTCTCATTGTTTATACAGGTTTGCATTTAAGTATATATTTTAATATATCATTAATTTTACAGAGCTGCATTTATGGTATATGTTCACACAATATTATTTTACTTTCTTTCTAGTAATATTTTCAATACCCGGCATACCTTCACACAAAAAAAATATATTCATTGTATTCGAATTTTTATTTAAATTTAATATTTTCGGTCAAATGGTCCATTTACCCTGGAAAGGGTAAATTGTATCATTTTTTAGTTTTCTAGATTTCAATCATTAATTTCATTATAATTCGCATCGATTTGACACCAACTTAGCAACCAAATTAGAATTCAAATAATAGAACAAAATGAGAAACCAAAGTAGAAATCTAAATTTGAAGACAAATTTATTATCAAAGTTTCAACTAAATGGTTAATTAAGTACACAATAACAAACTACTGCGAAATCGAGACCATCAAAGTGTTGAAGCTATTGAACGAAGTGTAAAGATTTTACCGATGCAGTAACTCTCGGAAATCTAAAGAGGTCACACAAGGTGAAAAAAAAGATCTTTTTATTTAAAACTGATTTTGTTTTAGTGATCTTCATATTCATATAAATATTATACATAGTATATGCAGAATATGTTCGTTTGAAGTCTTGGACCAAATTTCACTTTTGACAATTATACTTTAGAAATCGGCTACTATGTAATTTATCTTGGATCCAGCATTAACACCAACAATAATGTCAGCCTTGTGATCAAGCGGAGATTAACTATTGCTAATAGATGTTACTAAGGGCTCAGTAGGCGATTGAGAAGCAGAGGCCTCTAACGACAAACGAAAATAAAGCTCTATAGGTCTTCCTTCCCGTTACCTAATATATGGCGCTGAGATGTGTACATTGACCACCAATGATGCGAGACTATTAGGAGCGTTCTAGCGGAAGGTACTCCGCAAGATCAATGGTCCAATATGCTCGGACGACGTGTATCAAATAAGATGGAACCATTAACTGTATGAGCTGTACGCCGAATAAGTATCCAGCGCCTTCGCTGGCTGGGTGATGTTGAGCGAATGAAACAAGGCACTCCGCATTATTCGAACAATGGTGGAGGAACGCGCAGAAGAGGATGTCCTAATCTCTATTGGAAAGATCAGGTACACGGGGACCTAACTGCACTTGGCCCTACCAGAGAAGTTTTCTCGAAGCGGCCAAGACCGATCATCGGTTGTAGGACCCACTAACTGGACTGGCACAAGCGCGCATAGCAGAGGCTGCAGAAGTTTTCTCGAGGCGGCCAAGACCGTTCACCGGTTGGAGAACCAACTAACATCTTACGAATCATTTGCAACATACTCAACATACATTAGTGCATTTTATCACTTTCGAAGAACTTCGAAAAATGTTCTCTTTCCCTATAGCTGCAGTTAGAGTAAGTAGATGCAGTTAGAGTAAATCAGTATTACTCTCGAGTGAAAGATATTTCAATGTTGGAGCAGTACCGTTATTTAATGTGAAATTTACTCAAATTCGAGTTAGTTGTTATTGCAATTTATTTAAAAACAACAAAGGAGAAATGATAAGTTCCATTTAGAAGTTTTTGTAGGGGAAATTTTAAATTCACAAACATTTCAACATAAAACAAACAAACCTTATGGTATTATAATAATCTTTTTCTTTGCTATTATCAAATATCATGCTGATCAATTGAAATTAAGAATAAAAATTATCGCTATTTATATTTTCATATAATCGAAAATAATGTTTGTAATATACCTAACGTGATATTAAAGATGTTCATGGTTGGGAGCAACAAAAATGGCAGAATTCGAGCTGCAATATTGTTTTCCTCTCTTTTCTTTCCTATCTCTATTCACTCGAAACTTCCACTTCTGTTCTACTCATCATCTATGATATACGCAGAATTAGCACACCGCTAACCAAGTGAGCTGTTGCAAGCAGTATCCCACCACCCCATTAGCCGGCGAGCCGGAGCCGGAGCCAAAGCCGGATTTAGCAGTACATTAAGCTGCCGCACCCAGGATCTAAAACTCAGCCACACTCTACACAACGTTATATGCTACATTTTAAAATGAATTTAATATTTCTCGTTTCTGTTTGATTGAAGTTTAAGCACAATTACTTTTCAAATTGATATCGAATCATCATTGACAATATCATTAGTTATTATCTGTAACGTTTTCAACACGCTTATAAAACCATTAAAAAGCACAAATTCAGTTATTTTTTATTTCATCATTTCATCACTTCTTTTTTTCGTCTTCTATTTATTGAAGCAGTAACGTTTCTATTTTCCTATTTTTGCTTCTTCTTCTTTCTCTTCTGCTTTTATCTTCGTTAATTCACACGGAAAATGTCTTCAGCTAAAAATACTAAAGTACTAAGTATGTAGTAAGTACTTCCGTTGCACTTAAAACGTAACGGAATGAGTTGGCAATATTTGCTTACGAGGGTGGGCTGGGTGGCGTAGGAAGGTGGCAAGAAGAGCAACCATATGTGTATAAAAGTATGAGCACGCAAAGCAAATAATACTTAAGACTTTATAAGAATTTCATTTTCTTTCGGTTCTACATTTCTACATTTAAGTGCGAACCGCAGTACTTAAGGTACTTTCCTTTTACAGTTATATTTTTCTGTGTAATTTCATTTAACGTTTATTTAGTATGTATACATGTACCATATAGCATGTATGTGTACATGCAAATGTACATACATACATACATATACATACGCACTAACACACAAACACAATGTAGAATTTTAAAGTTACCTTTTGGAAATATTGCCATACATAAAAAATCCTAGCAGAAGGAGTGACTGTTAATTTATGTGTTGAGTAGTGGAAAGAGAATAAAAATAAATACGAGTAAATATATACATACGAGTACATATGTAGAACAGGGTGGTATGTCTGTTTCAATATGTAGTGCCATTCAGTGAAAATATTTGAAGAATTCTTGTAACGGTAATTCTCGGTTAGTTTTTCGTATATGATATGAACTTGTATGAATTATGAAAAACACAAAGATTTACCACTTAGGCTGTGGTTATATTCAAATTTTACCCGGCGAACACCATGCAATTGTTGTTGCACCGAACACGAACACGAAGAGCGAGAGCTTTTACTCACTCTCACAGCGAACACGATATGCTGGATGAAATGTACACCCCGAGCACGCCAAGTATTCAGGGTGTCAATGAGTTATTCTACAAAAAAAAAGAACACAAATGTATGTAAAATAGAAGGAAAACATGCAAACCGTGTACATCACTATTTTCATATGCTGAAAAGCGAAGTTGCGAATGTTTTTAGTTTTTGTGAGTGAATATTAAATATATTATTCATAAAACTATTGAATAAAAATCATATTATTTTCATAATTTTTCAATTATATTAATTGCTATCTCCATATTGATAAAATAGTTTAAAGTTTTTTGGTATACCATTTAATGTTGCCGTTGCGAAAAATAAAGTATTACAAAAAAAACAGAATTTTGGCATAAAGCAACTGTGTAACGAACACCAATGTAACCACTACACCGAGCACGAGAGTAAAATATGATGTGTTCGTCGAACAGCGAACACCAGTATAACCAGCACCTAAGGTCATGGTTATGTTCAAATTTTACTCGGCGAACACCATGCAATTGATGGACATTGACCATCAATGATGAGAGGCTGTTAGGATCGTTCGAGAGGAAGATACTCCGTAAGATCTACGGTCCAGTATGCGTGGACGACGTGTATCGAATAAGATGGAACGATGAGCTGTATGAGCTGTACGCCGACACTGACAGCGGCTTCGCTGGCTGGGTCATGTTGAGCGAATGGAAGAAAGCGCTCCGGCTAGAAGGGTGTTTTATTCGAACCACGGTGGAGGAACACGCAGAAGGGGACGTCCTAATCTCCGTTGGAAAGACCAGGTGCAGGGTAACCTGACTGCACTTGGCCTTATCAACTGGCGCCAGCGCGCGCATAGCAGAAGTGACTGGCGAAGCTTTGTGGAGGCGGCCAAGACCGATCATCGGTTGTAGTGCCAGCTAAGTAAGTAAGTACACCATGCAATTGTTGTTGCACCGAACACGAAGAGAGAGAGAGCTTTTACTCACTCTCACAACGAAGAACACGATAAGCTGGGTGAAATGTACACCGAGCACGCCGAGCATTCAGGGTGTCAAAGAGTTATTCTACAAAAATCCACTCTGTAACGAACTCAAATGTATCCACTACACCGAACCGAGCACGAGAGAAAAATCTGAGCGAACACCAGCATAACCAACCCCTAAGATCACTGATGAGGAACGATGGCCGGTTCCGAAACGATCGTCTGATCAGCCTTTGCTATATATATACATTGTTGTTATTCTGTCTATGGCAAACGTAACGTTCGTTAAGCCTGTTCATATTTATAATCACCCAAGATGAACATGCCAAATTCGGAAAAAAACACTTTTTCCAAAATAAAAACACAAAACAAAGTAACTGATTATATTTTATCCGTTAATTTTGTGAAAGCATCGAAGCAAATAACCAGGTAAGTTTTTACCATATACTATTGTAGTGTGGCACCGATACGGCTTTGATCGATTACGATCATCATTATCATACGACAAAATGTAAACAAAGAGCAAAAGGTAACAGCTAAATGAATTCAGGATCGATTAATTTGAATTCATTTTGAATTCAGCTAATGACTTTTATGATCTCTCTTTAACAAATGAATTGACGCTGTAGGCAGCACAGTGGAGGTTTTTTTTTTTAAACATTGGGTCCTTTTATGTTCGATCTGACTTACAAATCCACTCAGCTCTCGTTTTCAGTTTTTAGTTCATTATAAGTTTTGAAAATACGATCGTTTGCGACGTATTGAATTTGATTTATTTTTATGTACTCCTGTTTCATACTCTGACTTCAAAAAACTACAATTTTAAAATACAAAAATTTCCATTAGGGTTTGGTGCATGTACATATGCACTTATACTATACATATATAGCAACAGAAAGTATGTATGAATGTGTGTATATATGTATGTATGTTTATATTTTGAAAATAAAGTAAATTTTTCTAGTATAAGCAAAAAATAAATAAGTGAAACAACCAGAAGTCACAAACATACATACACAAATGTACATACACACCTGGACAAAATAATAGGTGTGAACCCAAAAATTTTTAAAATGAAGCGAAAACAATTAATTGGCATGGTCTACAATCAAAAGGCAAATTTTGAAGTTTGCTGGCACTGTTTTGGAATGAAATGGGGGAATCCCCGCAACAAAAGCTTGTTTATTTGCTCAACCTTCCAATTGATCTGGAATAATAAATAGGTGTTTTGGTAAAAATTAAAAGTTCCAGAAGGTAAGAAGGTAAGATTTCGATGAAAGTGAACTAAATAAAGGATTAATTATAATTTTTAATAATATTAGATGGGTCGTGAAGTTCATTGCAGTAGAGAGGAGAAAAGACTTGTTCGTCAGCTCCGAGACAAAGGAAAAACCTACAAATTCATTGTCAGATCGATTGGACGGTCTCAGAATTTCGTTACAAATGCTCTGAAGCCAGGAAAAGCTATTGAAACGCGTGGAGCACCTAAACAAATTTCATTAGTGACCGACAACCGTATCGTTGCATTAGCTAAACGCGACCCGTTCAAGTTGCCCAGAATAAATTGGGAATGTTGTATCATCACGAACCCTTCCAAGACGATTAGTAAGCGCAAATCTACCCGGTGACATTGCTCGCAAAGTTCCTCTGCTTAGAACTGCAAATTTAAAGAAGAGTAAAAATGTTGCATTAGTTCATAAAACGTGGTGCGGTTCACAGGGTGAAAAAAAAATGGCACAATATTCTCTGGAGCGATGAAACAAAAATAAATTTGTTTGGTAACGATGCGGAAAGAAACGCAAAGAATTCGACGTCCGGTTCACAAAGAAGACAGTGAAGCACGGAGGTGGCAGTTTAATGGTATGGGGCTGTTTTTCTTGGCAAGGTATTGGTCCGATACATCAAATTAGTGGCGTTATGGATAGATTTGTGTGTAAGGATTTGTTGGAAACGGTAATGTTACCATATGTCAAGGATAATATGCCGCTTTTGTGGAAATTTCAGCAGGACAATGATCCTAAACATTCATCGCGAGTTGTCAAAGCATGGTTCCAAGAGCATAATGTAGACATCCTTGAGTGGCCAAGTCAATCTCCAGATCAAAATCCCATTGTGAACCCCTGGGGAGAACTTAAACGCCAAAACAAAACGCAGTTATGGGAAAATAATCAAAAAATTTGGTACAACATTCATGTAGAAACTTGTCGGAAGTTAATATCGTCAATGCCCAGCCAGAAGAACCGAAAAAGCCATCGAGAATAATGATGGATATTCTGGGTGTTAATGCGTTCTTACTAATTCAGTAAAATACGGGACCATAACTTGCAAAATTTCAATATTTATTCCTAAGTTTTTTGTGGACACCTATTATTCTGGCCAATCG
Source organism: Palloptera scutellata (assembly GCA_958295655.1). NCBI lineage: Eukaryota > Metazoa > Arthropoda > Insecta > Diptera > Pallopteridae > Palloptera > Palloptera scutellata. The sequence goes on from OY282451.1 coordinate 50,407,596, forward strand.
AAACTCGGTGTATTTTATGAATTAACCAAAATTTAAGTAATTTTTTTGGAGTTAGTAAAACCTTTTATGTTTTGTTATGACGCTGAAGTATGTTTATGTTGAAAATTTATTTATTTTTTGAAGGATAATAAAAAATATATGAAAGCCAAGCTTTTTTGAAAAAAAATATGTTCATCCCTATTATTTTGTCCAGGTATGTATATCGCTGACTTAATTTGCAGAAGCGCTAACACAAATTTGTAAAAGTTTTCAGAAGAATCAAAAGACAACTTGCAACTTTAACATTTTCAGTATTGTTTCCAAAATATTGTAATTTAAAGTTAAAAAAAAAAAAAAAAAAACATAAGTGTTGGTGTATGGATGCAATTCCTGCAATGACAAATTTGCAACTGGATATGTTAAATCATAATCCATCATAAACTTGATTTTGAAAAATTTGATGTTAGAGCCTTTTGCAAATTAAGGCAACGATATTTATGTATGTATTCGTACCCATACGTACAAATCGTTAAGTATTTTTAATTAAAAATAAATTAAATTCACATCAACGTGAGAATGAGCGTGTGTATGCGTATGGCATGTGTATGCGTTGCTGTGTTTGAGCTGCATGACTCTCGTGCTTTTTAGCGAACGTAAACGAAAAATTGCACAAATACAAACAAAGGATTTTTGACGCTAACAATGTAGAATGTAGGATGTAGAATGTACACGTGTATGTGTGTGTGTGTGTGTGTGTGTGTGAGTTTATGTGTGGTAAGTTTAAAAGAAAAAACAAACCAGAAAACTTTAGATTGAAAATATCAATCCATCCATCCAACCAATCAAGTAAGCGGGTACCCGAAAATGACAAATCTTTTAAATCCATCATATGTATTTAGAACCACAATAAATTCAAAAACTACAAACCGCAATACGTAGCCGCTGCTGCTCATTAACAGTGGGCTATAAGCATCTAAAAAACCAACGAAAAACGAAAAAAAAAACCATCAACGCTAAATCGCATTCAAAACAGCAACAGCTGACATTTTGTTGATGATGATGATGGAGGTTAAAGGTTTGTTTTGACACACACATACCCACACATGCAAATGTGTACTTTTTAAACATACCAAATATGTGCATACATACATACATACTCGTACATACACAGGCACGAGTTTGCATGTGGCGGTTTTCTTGTTGCTATTGCTCTATCATGGCAATCAACCGAAGCAAGTTTCATGACATTTTTCCTCATGCTGTTGTTGTTGTTGTTGTTGTTGGTGTCGTTTCAATTTGTTTGTGTTGGTGCTTGTGTTGGCATTGATGTTATCAGCATTCAAATTTGATTGAAATGCTTAAATCTGTGGATTTAACTTCAAAAAAAAAAAAGAAGCTAAATAACTAGATGTAGCCAATTTATTGCAATCAATTGCAATTGTGCAGTAAATCAACATAGTTAGTGCAACAACAACTTAAAAGATGCTTCCAACATGCGCTCAAACTCGTACATTGATTATTTAATTTGAATTGCCAAGTTAAATCAATATGAGCATTCATCCCGACTTTGTTTACCTAATTCGTTTTACATTTTTCAATTTTTAAGTTTATTTATTTGAATTACATGCATTAAGAACCAACTACATAAGTACAAAACCTGCACAAAATTCAGCGGATTTCTTGCAGTCATTTTGGTGCTTTTGAATGCTCTCTCTCACCAACTAGATTTTTGCTCTTGAAATTGTTTTACATATTTTGCGGCGTGGAATTTTTCTTCATCAGTGCTGAGTGTTTGATAAGCGTGGGTTTTCTCATTTTCTAGAAAAAAACATCATTTTTCATTACTACATACTGACTTACCGGAACAACTGAGGAAATTGGTTCTGGCCTTATTGCGGGCAAAAGCTTTTGGCTCAGTTCATTGCCTTTATTCCCTCTCTCTTTCTTCCTCCTTCTTCCTTCTTCCTTCCACCTATCAATCTTCCTTCCAATCAACACAATGCTCTGCATTAGGGTGTGTGTTTTTAAATTAATAATTTTTTACTATTTTGCAGGACCACCTTTCTATTCTATTAAATTTGGAGCAAACATTTATGGAAATTCAACGCTCGCTAAATAAATGTCACTCATACGCCACCCCATCAATCCACTACTCACGATCGGCACCCATGTACATAGTAATAAAATGTTAAATCTTCTGTACTCTTTGTACTGGCAATGCATTTTAACAGCAGCAACAACAGAAATAACTTGAAGCGTGAAAACACACCGGCTCAGTCCAAACGTTTTTGATTCAAAAGGCAAGAAAACTTTTTTCATTCCTGCACACACCTACCGAAACACGAGATGAAACCAAATTGAATTTACTTAGCACTTGGTTTTCAGTTTAGCAAAGATTTAAAAGAAACAGCTTGGCCTGAGCCCTCCATGGGTTGTTGTGTCATTAAAAGAGGAAAGAAGAAATAAAATGGCATTGAAATTTTGTTTTCGAAAAGAAACAACGACGGGCAACGAAACATGATTTTCTGTTTCGTCTTGTGTTTTTTTTTTTGCTTCGATGCATCGACAATGGCTATAGTTTGAAATAAACTTGTTTCATACGGTGTGTGTTGGCCGCATTCAATGCCATGTATTGTCGACAATTACTCGAAAAACACATCGAAACAAACACAGGTGTAATGTTTCGACTGCTTTGGCGTGTGCTGCCTCCTCATAAGAAACAATATGCTCTTGTTTCACGAAATAAAATAAAGGGTAATTTTTTAAGAACTTGGTTTTTATAAATTCAAAAAAGCACAGAAATTTTACAAAGGTGATTGAAATTTTTATTTGGATCGATAAATCAATTCCTGCCATTTACTTTTTATAGATAAATTCAAGTAGTCCATTCTGAAGGTCCACACTTTTGGCACACTTTTTCACACATTTCGGTTTGGCTGGAATCTCACCAATGACGCGTTCAATGTTGGTTTTGGATTCCAAAGCCTGTAGACAAGAGACTTAACATAGCCCCACAAAAAATAGACTAACGGGGTCAAATTACACGATCTTGGTGGCCAATTGACTGCAGCAAAACGTGAGATTAACTGCTCACCAAATTCGCCTCTCAATTCATGCATGGTTTCGCGTGCAGTGTGGCATGTGGCACCGCCCTGTTCGTCCTGTTGGAACCACATGTCGGCCGAGTCCAATCCTTCCATTTTCTGTTATCATCGAACGGTACCTTTCGCCATTGACCGTAACGTTGCGGCCTTCAGCCTTCATCGTCTTTGAAGAAGTATGGCCCAATGTTGCCGCCTGCCCATAAACCGCACAAAACAGTGCATTTTTCGGGATGCATTGGTAGCTGCTAAATTGCCTCTGCCTGGTCTACACATCAAGTATGGCAATTCTGCTTATTCACGTATCCATTGCGCAAAAAATGAGCCTCAAAACTGATCCTCATCCAGCTTTTCTAAGGCCCATTCCCCCGAAAATTCGACATTGTGGTAGGTCGTCTGGCTTCAGTTTTTGCACCAGCTGTATTTTGTATGGCATTAATCGGAAATCTCTGCGTAAAATCTTCCAGGTGGTCGAATAACACAAACCCAGTTGCTGCGATCGGCGTCGGATGGACATAACGCGATCTTCTTCAACACTGGCGGATACAGCAGCAATACTCTCTTCGGTACGCACTCTATGGGGATACGATTTGGTGGATTGATGTCCAATAAAGTGAAACTGGTGCGAAATTTGATCACAATGAGCTGAATAGCCTGCTCTGTAGGACGATTAGGACGACCATAAAATGGACGTAGCTTGCGAAACACATTTTTCACAGAGCACGAATTTTGATAGTACCATAAATTTCAATAATTTGCAAACGTTGCTCAGGCGTAGAGTCTATTCATGATGAAATGGCAAATCAAACTGATCTTACCAAACTTAAAACGTTTTAACTGATCTGGTGTGTTTTCACTCACTCTAACTGATTTCAGAAGCAAAACATTTCCTCCTTTCTCGTTATTGCCAGTTTAAATTTATTTTAGCGTTTTGATTTTGCTTTTGCTTTTGTACTTGTTACGGTTTCTTATTAAGTACTTACTGTTGCTGAGCTGGTTGCTATAATGCCTTCCGGCTTGACAATGGAAGCGCATTTTCTGCAATTGCTACATAAGTAAAAATGTGAATTTAACCACAAAGCATATACGCTTTTTTGTAGCTACTCACGAACAGGTAATAAGTATGTATGTACTTACATCGTTTTATGCTAAATATAAAATATATAAGTATAAAAAATCTCTTGCAGCTCAGTTGAATTTGCGTGTGTGTGTCTATGACATTTAGGAAAGGCTAAAGGTACATTTGGTCTGATAGCTAGCAGTGTTTTGATGTATATGTGAGAGTAAGTGTGTATACGAGTAGTGGGTATTTTTGGAAAAGCTGTTTTTAATAAAATAAAAAATAAACATTAAAAAAGGATTATAATATGGTAATTACCAGGCATTGTACTACTTTGTTGAAAAGTAAAGGTCCAGCGACATGCATGAAATAAAACACAGACAAAACGAACAATGAGATTTTAATTTGATTTTCTTTTCAAACGGAAATAAAAGTAAAAAAATAATTTTTATATTTTCACACTAATTACCTGCAAGCATTTGCTTAGCGGTTAAGGTTCGTTGTTTTTTTAATGTTTTCTAATGCCGAAAGGTTTAGTTGTATCCCAAATCAAAAATGACACCAAATTAAATTATTTCAATATTTATAAAAGGCTTTGGGTAATATTAAACTTTTTTATAAATTCAAATTAACTTTTTGTTTGAATATGACCAGCAGAAACTCTTCTAAGGGCAATTTAAATTCAAATTAGAGTAAATGCAACTAAGCTAGATTGATATTAAAGTATATTTAAAGGTTTGAAGTTTGAGTAAAATTATTTCATCGACTTCAAAACGTTTAATTTAGTTAAACAGACAAAAAATATTTATTAAACATGAATAAAATGATGTGAAAATGATGTACGAAGCGAAGCGAAGTTCTGCGAAGACGATGAAAATGAATGGATACCACACATGGTCGTATTTTTTTAGGGTTGCCTTGTTTAAACTGTTTGCGTATGTGGCCAACGATAAACAAAAATATATAAATTGTAAGATGAGGTGAAAATTATGTACGATGAAAAGTTCTGCGAAGACGATGAATATGAATGAATACCACAAATAATCGTTTTGGTTTGAGTTTCCATGTTTAAACGGTTTGCTTATGTGGCCAACGAACGTTCGTCAATTATGATAAACAAAAATATATAAATTGTAAGATGAGGTGAAAATTATGTACGAAGCGAAGCGAGGTTCTACGAAGACGATGAATATTAATGAATACCACAAATGGTCGTTTTTTTTAAGGTTTCCATATTTAAACGGTTTGCTTATGTGGCCAACGAACGTTCGTCAATTTTGATAAAAGAAAAATATATAAATTGTAAGATGAGGTGAAAATTATATACGAAGCGAAGCGAAGTTCTACGAAGACGATGAATATTAATGAATACCACAAATGGTCGTAGTTTTTTAGGGTTGCCATGTTTAAACTGTTTGCGTATGTGGCCAACGATAAACAAAAATATATAAATTGTAAGATGAGGTGAAAATTATGTACGAAGCGAAGTTCTGCGAAGACGATGAATATGAATGAATACTACAAATAATCGTTTTGGTTTGAGTTTCCATGTTTAAACGGTTTGCTTATGTGGCCAACGAACGTTCGTCAATTTCGATAAACAAAAATATATAAATTGTAAGATGAGGTGAAAATTATGTACGAAGCGAAGCAAAGTTCTGCAAAGACGATGAATATGAATGAATACCACAAATGGTCGTTTTTTTTTAGGGTTGCCATCTTTAAACGGTTTGCTTATGTGGCCAACGAACGTTCGTCAATTTCGATAAACAAAAATATATAAATTGTAAGATGAGGTGAAAAATATGTACGAAGCGAAGACGATATGTTCTGCGAAGACGATGAATATGAATGAATACCACAAATGATCGTTTTGGTTTAGGGTTGCCATGTTTAAACTGTTTGCGTATGTGGCCAACGATAAACAAAAATATATAAACTGTAAGATGGGGTGAAAATTATGTACGAAGCGAAGCAAAGTTCTGCAAAGACGATGAATATGAATGAATACCACAAATGGTCGTTTTTTTTTAGGGTTGCCATCTTTAAACGGTTTGCTTATGTGGCCAACGAACGTTCGTCAATTTCGATAAACAAAAATATATAAATTGTAAGATGAGGTGAAAATTATGTACGAAGCGAAGTTCTGTGAACCCGATGAATATGAATGAATACCACAAATGGTCGTTTTTTTTAGGGTTGCCATCTTTAAACGGTTCGCTTATGTGGCCAACGAACGTTCGTCAATTTCGATAAACAAAAAAAAAATACGAAGACGATGAATATTAATGAATACCACAAATGGTCGTTTTTTTTAAGGTTTCCATATTTAAACGGTTTGCTTATGTGGCCAACGAACGTTCGTCAATTTCGATAAACAAACAAAAAATAAAAAAAATAATGCAATGGCAAACCTACAAGAGTAAAAATTGCCTATGAAAAGCTTTTCACTTCGCCGTTCGGATTCGGCATCAAACTGTAGGTCCCTTCCATTCATGTACAAATATAACACGCACAACATGAGTGGATGCGAAAAGCTCGGCCTAGGCCCTCCATGTGCTGTTGTGCCATTAAAAGTAAGTAAAGTAAGTAATTCCGCACTCTACTGCTTACTACCTTCTCTCAATAAAAATACTGTAGTTACATGAACAATGTTGAAATAATTTCACTTGAAATATCAATTGACTTTTGTTGATTTTCGATATTGTATGCTTTGCTCGTACTCTACACTACATTTGCTCATTCCAAATTCTCAATCTACATTCTACTGTAGACTATAGAGGATGTCACTCATATTTCCAGAGGAGCAATTTGTTGTACCATAAAATATGTTGAAACAATGGAGAGGAAATCAATTACATACATATAAATCTATTTTTATCTCTATGAAATTCTTATGATTCCATTGACTGGCTGTTTGATTGACTGACTGACTGACTGACTGGCGATAACAACTACATTGCTTCGAGCTACAAATACAAATTTCAATTATGTATGTTGATTTTCATCAAATTCAATATCACACCAATTTATTTAACAAAAATGTTTTCATTTGTAAAGTTTGCAAAATAGCGGAAGATAACAGTGCTGTGCAAATCATTTGCAACTGAGAACACAAAGAGCTAAATCATCGATTTTCGGTTACTAAGAAAGATGCAAATAAAGAACTTGGTATGAGGTTTCAAGTCATATATATAGACGTATATTGATATGAGGTGGTAATGCGTTGGACTGCTATGCAGAGTGCCCGGGGTTCGAATCTCGGCACAGGCAAAATGAAAAAGTAGTAGTTCTACACGTCACCACCTCTTGGCAGGCAATTGCAAACCGACAAGAGTAAAAATTGCCTATGAAAAGCTTTTCACTTCGCCGTTCGGATTCGGCATTAAAGGGACCTACAGCCCTTCCATTCATGTACAAATATAACACGCACAACATGAGTGGATGCGAAAAGCTCGGCCTAGGCCCTCCATGAGCTGTTGTGCCATTAAAAGTAAAGTAATATAAAACAAAAATAAAAAGTAAATAAGTACTTCACTAATCCAAAAACAAAACTTTACTTCAATGTAAAAGTGTATCGTAGTTGACTGTGCAAAACATTTGCAACTGTCTAACATTCTTTCATAGAAAGGAAAGAATTTTAAATTTGTATAAAGAGAAATGCATTTTTTTGGTTACTTTTCCATTATTTTTTTTTTGGTATTATGGTGATTAAATCTTTGGGAGTAATAAAAGTGTATTCGACAATTTTGTAAAAAAAAAAATGTTGGTTTCTTTTCCATTATTTTTGTAATTGATTTGTAATTTTTTTTTTTTAACTTGGTCAGTTTATTTTTTGGTATTATGGTATTAAATCTTTGTGAATTATTAAAGTGTATTCGACAATTTTGTAAAAACAAAATGTTGGTTTCTTTTCCATTATTTTTGTAATTGATTTGTAATTTTTTTTTTTTAACTTGGTCAGTTTATTTTTTGGTATTATGGTGATTAAATCTTTGGAAATTATTAAAGTGTATTCGACAATTTTGTAAAAAAAAAAGAAAAATGGGTGGAAATCAATATAATTTTTTTTACTAAATCAAGTATTTTGAAAAAATCCAAAAATAATATGACTAAAAAAGAAATTTCGCATTGTTAACAGTGAGCATTGTTCAGTCATGCTATAAAGGTGGAAGAATTCGTAAGTCAAGCGACCGAGAGGAACGAGAAATAATAAAATTCATAAGGAATAATCCTCAGACACCTTCAAAAGAAATCAAAAACACATTCAAAATAAATGTGGCCACTTCAGACGTTTACCAGACGTAAAACCTTAGTAGCTAATCTTCGCATTTACCAACAAGTGAAAAAACCAATTGCTTCAGCGAACAATCGGTTGGTTCGTGACTTCTTGCCAATGGAAAACCGTTCGATTTTCTAATAAGTCCAAATTTAACTTGTGCGAATCGGATTTAGCATCCTAGTGAGAAGACAAAAGGGTGAAAGGCTGAACCCGAAATATACAAAAGGAACCGTCAAGCAACATCATGGTCTGGCGTTGCTTCTCTGCACAAGGAACCGATCCGATTCACCGTGTTGAAGGAATAATGAAGTCTCAAGATTATAAAGGCATATTAGAAAATACTATACTGCCATATGCAACTTGGGAAATGCCACTTATTTGGAGGTTCCAGCATGATAACGATCCCAAACACAGGCAACTACGTTACATTTTTACACTGAAGTGAAGTTTTGTTTTTGTATGAGTTAAGTATGTACTTTTTATTTTTGTTTTATAAACGTCTATATATATGAATTGAAACCTCATGCCAAGTGCTTTATTTGCATCTTTTTCAATGACCGAAAATCGATGATTTAGTTATATGTGTTCTCAGTTGCAAATGATATGCACAGCACTGTAGGTGCGACCACTGCCTGCTCGTACTTATTTCATACCTGCACTTTTGCTTTCTCAACACATTTCGAGTAGAGCAATTTTTCAATTGAAAATCAAATCAAATATTTAATTGCACTAGTGTTTATACATATAATTACATATATGTATATGTAAATATGTGTTTTTTGGGTAAGCCTGTATGCGTATGCATTGCACACAACATACTTATTCATCACATAAAATGAAACTTTTCCATTTAGTGTGCAATTAGTTGTGGCAAACTTTTACTTTCTGTTTCTCCCTACTGCATGCTGCTGTCTGCTTCTGCTGTTGTCTCGTGTTATTGCTAAAGGGTGAACTTATTGCTGTTTGGTTTTTCAGTGTAGAACTTTTGACAGTTCCCTTGTGATTCGTGTCATGTGTCAAAGTCAAACATGATGAGTTAGCAAGCATTTCCATTACATCAACGAAAGCCTTAAAGCCTAAAAGCCAAACAGTACCTTCAAATTATTGAGTAATATTATCAAAATTTGTGCTCTCTGAGAAATGTTGTTCGCGCAATTTGGTCTGATGAGCGAGCAAAGGCAACACAAGAGCTGCTAATGTATCCATTATTTACATTACTTACATTAATGATATACAAAATGTCATCAAAGAGAGTAAAATTGTGTGGAAGAAAAACATTAAATTGAGTGCAGAAATAAATTATCACACATTCACAGACTAAATCTGTGACACAAACGTAAAAAACTTCAACTAAATGAACAAAAAACTAAATTAATGGAAATAAATATGAAAAGTGAAGGAATAATAAAGATAATTGACAACGGCATTGAAAAAGTTGACAAAATTAAGTACTTAGGTGTTATTTATTGATAAAGACTTGAAATTTAAATACGAATACGTCAAAACATTTGACTATGACTGTAATCAAAATTTACAACTGTTATTATTAAGCCACATTTTGAATATGGTTCACCCATTTAATTTACAGCTGTGGACATTAGTGTGAGAACTAAGTAGATGTAGTGTTTGAAAGCAATGAAATATATTCAATATGATTTTTCTTTTAACAAGAAAATCACACAAATATATGATTTGTAATATATGTGTAACACAACAAAAATTAAATGGAAATTATAGTTCAATATACTTAAATACAAAATTAAAAAGCAAAAGAAATATTAAAAATGGCAATTTCAATCTGGATATACCAGGTATACAAGTATAAAACAGGTAATGACATCTCTACTACTGTGGGCAAAAGTTAGTAAGACTTTTTAATTTAAATTTCGCGCGGAAACCCATTCATCAAAATATTATTTTTTTAAGGTTGGTATGACTGTCGGTGACATCTGTGCCAAATGTCACATCAAAATAATCATTAGTGTTTAGTATACGCTTGTCTTTCTGAAGTACAAAAAGTGCATTCGGCGATTTTCACAATGAGTGAAATTATTCAACAAAGAAGTTCCATTAAATTTTGTGTGCGGAATCAAACTTCTGGTGCCGTAACGTTCAGAATGTTGCAAAAGGCCTTCGGTGATAATTGTATGTCGCGAGCAAGTGTTTTTGATTGGTACAAATTGTTCAAAGATGGTCGAGAACGCGTTGACGACGAACCACGTCCAGGACGGCCATCAACATCAACTGATGATCAACACGTCTGGTCAATAAAATCAAGGAATTGGTGCTCGAGAATCGACGATTAACAGTCAGAAGAGACCTTACTGGCATCGTTGGAATATCGGAATATCGGAAGGATCAGTGAAAACCATTTTAAAACATCATTTGGGCCTAAGAAGAGTGAATGCACGATTGGTTCCAAAATCACTGCATTCGTTTTACGAGACCATTTTGCCAAAAATTCGACTGATATCGTTCCGCAACCACCCTATTCGCCTGACTTAGCACCGTGTGACTTTTGGCTATTTTCTAAACTCAAAAAACCGCTTCGTGGACACCGTTACCGTTTTGAGTCAATTGAAGACATTAAACATGAATCGCTAAGCGCATTGAAGGCTATTCCGGAAATTGACTTTAACAACTGTTTCGAGAATTGGAAAAAACGTTAGCACAAGTGTATTGGGGCCGGGGGGGATTACTTTGAAGGGGACGAAATAGAATTGGAAGAATGAATAAAAAAATTTGAAATTATGAACAAAGTCTTACTAACTTTTGCCCACAGTAGTATGTCGCCTTCGAACCAAATCATTGGCACCATTTCTACGCATTTAGTTCTGTCAACAATATTCAGTTCATAAACAATCAAGTTTCATACAACAACTTTTTTTTTTCGCTCGTAAAAATGTCGAATTTTGTGCCTACAAACTACGATATGCGGACATCATTGATTTTCTGTTTCCAATTGAAGAAATCTGCTTTCGAATCTCATCGAATGCTTGTGGAAGCTTACGGCCAGCACGCCCTAGGCCAAAAAACAGTGCCACGAATGGTTCAATTAAGTTTAAAAGTGGGATTTTGATGTGAGAAATGAAGAACGTGGAAGACCACCGAAAAAGTTTGAAGATGCCAGATACCGGATGCCGAATTGCAAGCTTTACTCGATGAAGATGATGGTCAAACGCAAGAACAACTTGCAGAACAATTATGCTAAATGTGACCCAATAATGCACTTCTCCATGTTTAAAGCCATGGAATTGAAATTGAAGGTGGGAAGATGGGAAGATGGGTGCCGCATGAATTGACTGAAAGACAGCAAGAAAATCGACCTGCTCGCCAAGTACAAAACTTTATCACAACTTTATTCAATTGATGCTGGCGATGAAAAATTGATCTATTTAGAGAATACCAAACGTAAACTATCATATGTTAAACTCGGTATATCGGCCAAATCGACAGCAAAGCCAAATCGCTTCGGAAAGAAGACAATGCTCTGTATTTTCTGGGATCAGCGAGGTGTTATCTGGTTTGACCTGCTGAAACAGTTACTGGTCAAAGCTACTAACAACAATTGGCCGATTTGAGAATAACAAGCTAGTTAACACAAAGTGATTTTTCTTGATGACAATGCAACAGCACATCGAACAAAACAGATTCGGGAATTGGTAGATTCGCACAGCTGGGAAGCCCTCCCCCATGCGGCTTATTCACCAGACTTGGCTCTATCTGACTACCACTTGTTTTTATCAATGCGGCACGCACTTGCTGAGCAGCCGTTCAATGCGTACGAAAATGTGAAAAAATGGCTCGATGGCTGGTTTGACTCGAAAAACAAACAGTTTTTTTGGCGAGGCATTCACAAATTGCCAGAGAGTTGGGAAAAATGTGTAGCTAGCAATGGCCATTACTTTGAAGATTGAATGTATAACCATTTTTCTTAAATAAACGTGTATTTTAATAAAAAAAAATTATCGCTTTCATACGTGTACACCTGGTAAGTGTAGGAACGGAGCGATTTCTTGTAGAGAATTTACTGCAACTCACTCCAAATGCATCGATATCGTGTTGGGTATCCTTTTTGCAGTAGAACTTCCTTACATCGTTGTGGCATTGAGTTTATCAATGCACGACAACGTTCGCCTGGTATAGCAGACTATGCAGTTTCTATTTCATTGTCTGAGTTGTTGTCATTGTCAAGTTAGAGATATTTTTGTTCCCATTCGATTTTTTGACATCCCCCCATAGATGTTCTATTGGATTAAGATCCGAACTTGACGATGGCCAATCTAAAACGGTCGGTAAAATGGTAGCAGTATTTTCTACATTCCCGCAGATTCTACATGTAGTAAGTTAATTGTAAGTATATGAATTGTCGCTGTGGTGTAGTGGTAGTGCGTTGGACTGCTACGCAGAGTGTCCGGGGTTCGAATCTCGGCACAGGCAAAATCTAAAAGTAGAAAAAATAATTTTTCTACACGGCACCATGGCACCACCTCTTGGCAGGCAATGGCAAACCGACAAGAGTAAAAATTGCCTATGAAAAGCTTTTCAATTCGCCGTTCGGATTCGGCATTAAACTGTAGGTCCCTTCCATTCATATACAAATATAACACGCACAACATGAGTGGATGCGAAAAGCTCGGCCTAAGCCCTCCATGGGCTGTTGTGCCATTAAAAGTAAGTAAGTATATGAATTGTCTAGAAAGTACTGCTTGATGAGGTGCGCGGTTTGCTGGGGGTTATTATCCTGCTGGAATTTTCAAATTACCTACAAATTTTCTTCCGCCCATGGCAGCTTCACATTATTCAATATTTCTCTAAAAATACTTTCTATTCGACAAATTAGACTAACCCCATTTCATGCGAAGCAGCCCCAAATGTTAATCGAACCTCTGATACCAAAACTCTACCACTAAGAAACTGGTGCAGTATATTTCGGATCAAAGGCAGCGTCTACTGGACGACGAATATATCGTTTTCCATCTTGACCCATTCGGTTTATCTTAGCCTCATCGCTCCACAATATGTAACGCCATTGTTCGCTTGCCCACGTGGAATGGTAGCGACAAAACTCGATACCGCATTGTCTTTGTTTAACTGTTACCAGTGGCTTCTTTCGGGACACTCGCCCATGCAAGCCCACTTCAGCTAATCGCCTCCGAATGGTTTTGGATGACAGTTCTACATTATGTGCCTGCCGAATTTCGCGATTAATGTCCGTTAAACTCTTCCAGGGATCCAACTAAGAAATTCTTTTAATTACTCTGTCCAATGGAGCCAAAGTTTTCCGGGGAGCACCGGATTTTGGAACATTTTGGTAGTGTTGAAAGTTTTTGTAATGATTCATAGCATTATGTATTATGGTTTTGGATCAATTTAGTCGTGCATCAATTTAACTATATGCTAAATTAGTCTTCCACAGCTCAACAATAGTCCTTCGTAGATCAGGAGTGCAATATTTCCTTCCTTCCATGCCTCTTGAAGAGGCAAGTGTTATCCTTTGAGTGTAAAATAGTCTGTCTACTGTATACTCGTATACTTACTTACCAGAAACCTATATTAACAAATAGTATTATTTTTTTAGACCTTAGATTCTAAGCGTTGTTATACTTTTGTCCAACTTACTTTTTCACTTCGGATGAATTTTTTTTTATAATTACTCACTGAAAGCATGTACATCAGCCGAAAAATTTCAAAATAAACAGCTACCCTTTGTTCTCGAAATTCGCAATGACCAAAATAGAATTACTATATTTAATATTCAATGAAAAAAATTTAAAAAAAGCAATGTGAAATATGTCGTTCCAATGATAATGTTATGGCGTTACTTTAAATGAAAAATGGAACAGCTCCAAGATACCAATAAGAGAGATAACATTACATACAAAGCTATGGACTATGAAATACGAATGATTTTAGAATTGACTTTCGAAAAACAGCACCGGGGCACAATTCATTTCTTTTATAAGGGACTATATAATTGTCTTCTAGAGGACACCAAAATTTAACAAAAAATTAATATTTTTAAAAGAAAATATATCAACTTGCTAAAAATTTGTTTAAAGAAAAGAATGAAAAACATTGTATTGTCACTTTACTAAATTTTTCGTATTTGTTTAAGCCATCCTAATGCACCTTTCCTTTACTATTCATTTTCTCTATCCTTATTTCTTTTTCTTCTATATTTTGCTTTCTTTCTCTGCCTGTTAGTTCTTCTCTAGAACAAATTAACACCGGTCGGGTGGGTTCTTCCATTATTTGTTGTACATTTAAAAGTTCCAATTTTTAAGTACAATAAATTAATGTTGTTAAATTTATGTAAATACAAATTCCTTGTGTTTCGGTATCTATATAATTCACTTCTGAATTAAATAGTGTTAAATAATCTACAATTTTATTGTGCATAAATATAAAGTTTATTGTATCACAAAGTATCTCAAAATACTAATAAAACTGAATAATAATAATAATAATAAAATGCACTGGTTTGCGGTATCATCGGTCCGTCAAGGGTGCTCTGTATCGTTCGATGATTTCTAGCATATTTTTGCGCAAAATACACAAGCTGAATCTGATCGACATATGATTTCAACAAGACGGCATCGCATGCCACATACCACGTGAAACAAAAGACCTATTGAGAGATGAGGTCGGTGAGCAATTTACATATCTCACGTTTCGGACCAGTGAGTTGGCACCCCAGATCGTGCAATCTGACACCTCTTCTTCTTTCTTTCTTTTAGGAGAACGACAGCCCATGAAAGGCCCAGGCCGAGCTTTTCGCATGCACTAATGTTTTGCGTGTTATATTTGTATATGAGTAGAAGGAACCTACAGTTTTATGCCGAATCCGCACAGCGGACAAAAAAAAAATAAAATAAAAAAATGCAACAACAACAAAATTAACGGCACCACCTCTTGGCAGGCAATGGCAAACCTACAAGAGTAAAAATTGCCTCGGCTTTTCACTTCGCCGTTCGGATTCGGCATAAAACTGTAGGTCCCCCCCTTCCATTCATGTACAAATTTAACACGCACAACATGAGTGGATGCGAAAAGCTTGGCCTTTGGCGTTACATGCGGTCATAGTCGACACTGATAAACTGAAGTTCATTATGGTAAAGGCATAACACTTGCCACAATGGCTGCCTATCTCTTTATCGGTGTCCTGTGTGATCACGTTCACTCTCTCATTCTCCTTCCTTCTTCCTCTCACCTATCAGTCTTCCTTCCATTCAACACAATGCTCTGCATTCATAGGGGTACACCCTGTGTGTTGAATGTAACAATAACAAAAAAAACCGAAGTGAAAAGCTTTCATAAGGAATTTTTACTCTTGTAAGTTTGCCATTGCCTCTACTTTAGACAATTTCTGGTTGGGGTTACGAGAAGTCACTCGGTTATACCGATACCCCAACGTCAATTGCAGCTTTGGGAAACGACATTCTTTCTTTCTTTTAATGGCACAACAGCTCATGGAGGGCATAACGCGAAATTTTTCTGCATGAAAAGCTTTTCACAGGTAATTTTTATTCTTGTACGTTTGCCATTGCCTGCCAACAGGTGGTGCCGTGTAGAAAAGTAGTTTTTTCTACATTTTGGTTTTGCCTGTGCCGATATTTGAACCCCGACACTGCCAAATGAGCTACAGCTACTACTACAACATTACAAGTGTCTTAGCGAGATACCAGCCGCTATGCTCGAAAAACTGGTTCAAAATTGGACTTCTGTCGTGGATCACTTACAACGTGGTCGTGGTCAATATTTACATGAAATACTCCCTAAAATGTAAATGGCAACCATTAATTTATCAACGAAATACAATTTTCATTAATTTTTTTTATTTTTTTTATTTTTTTTTTTAAGAACCAAACGCTTACCAAATCACCCTATATATATTAAATGGCAACATTAAGAATATATAAAAATAAAAGTTTTTCACAGCCAAATTTAATTACATCACAAATACATACATACATAGGAAAAGAAAAAATACAAAAAACTTTATTTCGTATTCAGGCTATGTTGTTGGTGTTGCACTGTGACACAATATTAGCTAGTTTCCTGTTATGAACATTGCTCAGTTTTGGAAAATTTGTGCGCAAAGTTTTTGTTGCAGCAACTGAATTATATACGTGGTTTACGTGGTTAGTATTCAAGATATTTTAGTTCGAAGGTCGTAACAATGTTTACCATACTTGACAGCGTAAACTTTTTTTTAGTAAGTTTAGATTTTACCATAAGTTTAAGTTGGTCAATATACTTGATTACACTTTGTGAGTATACAAAATAAACACAAAATAAAACACAGTTGAACTTAAGCCCACAGTTACTTCACTAAAATTAGTGGAATTCATTCCATCACGTCCAACTTTAAGCTGCTCTGGTGGTTAAAATGAAAGAGATGAAAGACAGATGGTAAAAAACCAACACACCTCGTGGTGTGATGTATTGATTCGATCCAATTGGTGAATATTGCCTGAGCGATCTGGAGGCAATTGAATAATAACTGTACCGGCTGTAAAATCCTACCAAAGAATTTTCACTTCCATCAAGTGCCACTAAGTTGCACATACGAGTTTTTTTTAATCACACTTTTTAATTTCCTTACAGAGCAAGGTGGATTTGAATATTTTGTTCAGAAACTCCACGTGTGTTACTATTTACTATAGTTACTAAGTATGTATGCCAAAGGACACGTTGACATTGTGCAGAATGAAATAGCTGCTGCCTAGACTAAAGTAGAATGAAACATTGATTATTTCTAATGTAAAACATCTGTATAGATGTCCGTTCCGTGCCAGGAGGCCCTTTCATTGTTGCTTTTTTCTATTGGCCGACTGTAATCACATAAGTACCACATCTATACAGATGTTTTACTCTGTTAACGGAATTATTGTCGATTTGACCTGCGAACCCAAAGACCGATTGCGATCCGGTTTAATACCAAATCTTCAGTTGATTATTGGTGTAGGTGATATTTAGCTATGCAAGCGAATTAGATCTAAGTATTCCTAAAGTTTCAGGAAAATCAGGTTTCTCTTTCTTCCAATCATTTGCAGCTTGGGCAGTGGGTGTTATTGTTAGGATTCTCATTTTGGTCGCTTGCTCACTTTACTAATGGGTCAGAGCCAGTAATGAACGCCGTGAGATTAGGCATGAGCCAATTATGATTCTTTTGCAGACTATGTCTATGCATAGGAAGCTTAGGCCAAGTTGTTCTTATTCTTATATGTTTTTGGGCATTAATTCACCGTGACGTAGCAAGTAGTGTGTGCTGCATGGTACCTATGTCTAAATCTTCGCATAGTCAAAAACCGAAAAAGTAGCAAGTGGAAATTGTTTCTACACGGCACCACCTCATGGCAGGCAATGGTAAACCTCCAAGAGTAAAACGTGCCTATGAAAAGCTTATCACTTAGCCATTCGGATTTGGTATAAAAGATCCGCGCAATTCGGGTATAAATGTAACTCGAAC
Organism: Palloptera scutellata; assembly: GCA_958295655.1. Lineage (NCBI taxonomy): Eukaryota > Metazoa > Arthropoda > Insecta > Diptera > Pallopteridae > Palloptera > Palloptera scutellata. Next base: position 50,425,493 of record OY282451.1, read on the forward strand.
AACATGAATGGATGTGAAAAGCTCCGCCTAAGTCCTTCATGGGCTGTTGTGTCATTAAAGAAGAATACTCATTTACATTGGTGGTAAAGAAATGCGCGAACTTGTTTTACAGCAGATTGCCGTCGAGATATAAATAGTCATCGGCCAACTAGAGTAATGAAAAAGGATCCTAATCTCTTACTTGGGGTATAATCTCCTAAAATTTTTTAATTATTTCATACGTTTCCCAGCTAGATTTTTGACTGGAATAGCGGCAAAGTGACTCACATAGATTACATAGCGCCCATGGCAATACCATAACTTTCTCTTTAGTTCCCATGCATCTCTTGAGCGTGTGATTGTTCTAGGATTTCTTTAAGTGTGAAATTTGTTCCTTTCATTACTGGATCTTAATTTTATAATTTGTAAAAAAAAATTGATATTTTAAATTTACTTTCATTTACTATGTTTGACTTATTCCATAGCATTGTAAAGGGCATTTTTAAGAGCTTGTTTTTTAAAAATTTAAAAAATATCGAAATTTAACAAAAGTGAATGAAATTTTTATTTGGATCGATAAATTTATTCTTGCCATTTACTTTTTAAAGATAATTGCACTTAAATGTTGCCCGCGGCTACGGTTCAAGTGGCCCATTCTGAAGGTCCAATTTTGGTACACTTTTTCACGACATTTCGGTTCGGCCGGAATCTCACCAATGACGCGTTCAATCTTGGTGTTGGCTTCCGAAGCAACAATCGTGTTTGGCTTGTCCCTATGACAAGAGACTTAACATAGCCCCACAAAAAATAGTCTAACAGAGTCAAATCAGACGATCTTGGTGGCCAATTGACTGCACCAAAACGTGAGATTAATTACTCACCAAATTCGCTTATTAATTGATGCATGGTTTCGCGTGCAGTGTTGCATGTGACATGTGGCACCATCCTGTTGGAACCACATGTCGGCCGAGTCCAATTCTTGCATTTTCGGCAATAAAAAGCGTGTTATCATCGAACGGTATCTTTCTCCATTTCACCATTGACCGCAACGTTGCGGCCTTCATCGTCTTTGAAAAAGTACAGCGCAATGATGCCGCCTGCCCATAAACCGCACCAAACAGTACATTTTTCGGGATGCATTGTAAGCTGCTGAATTGCCTCTGGCTAGTCTTCTCTCCAAATACGGCAATTCTGCTTATTCACGTATCCATTGAGCCAAAAATGAGCCTCGTCGCTAAAGACCATTTAGCGATACAACACATTTTTCACAGAGCACTAATTTTGATGATAAATTTCAATAATTTGCAAACGTTGTTCAGGCGTAAGTCTATTCATGATGAAATGACAAACCAAACTGAGTATTTTTTACTTCAACACCTGTCAAGAATCACGCGTGAACTGTCAGAAATATACTCGTAAACGTCAAACACCAAGTAGCAAAAAACATCACCCTTTATTATATGTTAAAACATGATTAAACAATTTGTAATATCATTTCAAAATTTTGTAGCATGCAAATAATATTCAAACAATTCCAAGCATAGACGAAGAGTTGCCCCGAAAATGTATTAATTACACTTAAAATATTATTTTTCACATACGGAGTATGTAAGTATACTAACACATACTCACATTTCAAATGTACATAAGCATTTATTCATTAAATTTTGATACATAAGTAAATATATCTGAGAATTATCATGCATACCAGTATAAATATTTTATGTGTTTATTTTATTTTTTTGTACTTACATATGAGTAATTATTTATAAATATTTAAATATGCAGTTTCACCAGTTTTAAATTGAGTTCAAAAATATCAATTACCTTTTACCTTATACCTTACACATACCCGTAGGTTAAAGGTTACAATTATATATACGCATTTATTTTCGCAAAAACTTTTTCAACTTTGTAGCAATGCACAGGAAATCCTGAAAGTGTAAATGTAAAAAAAAAACCGGATACTCGATTTTCTGCTCCCTCATCAAATAACGCATTCACAACTAGATTTTCTTTTATAGAAAAAGCGGCAACTTTAGACAAAATATTATGTGAATAGTGATATTTCTTGTTTTGTTCTATATTAACCATAACCGGTTTGTAAATTAAAAAAGGTAAATTAATAAAACCAATACGTGTAGCCGCTACACGTCTACCATTGAAACGTCTTTATATTTTTATGTCAGCACTTTGTCTCTCTCTACCTTTTCTCTATATCTCACTCGTGTCGCCGTTGCATACTCACATCCTCTCGTTGCATCCTACTACAGAGAGAGACAGAGAGGCCTATTAACTTTTTTTTCGCTCTCACCTGAAGTTTTCCTTCAAAAACATCTTAACTTTGTCACTTTGCCGCTAACTTAACATCTTACTTCGGTATCGAGTACTTTTGAGTAAGGAGTACTTTGGTATCGTACTTTTGGTACTTTTAAGATTCTGCTGCTTTTCTACAACATTAAATTATTTTTAGCAGTTTTTACTTCGGGAAATATTGGTGTTATAAAAAGTATCCGCCGTTGATACACACAAATCTGTCATGTGGTTGATTTTTAGTGGCTCTGCTTCCGCTATTTCCTGACAGCTTGCGTGTCGATCTTACCCCTCCAGTTGCAAATATTTCAACGGCTTTTTCAGCGACTGGTCGACCACAGGAAAGTGCATCCTTGATATCGAAATTTCCGGCACGGAAACGAGCAAACCACTCCTGGGTCCGACGTTCCCTCACAGCATCCTCACTGTAAGCCGCACAAATTTTTCGGCATGTTTTTGCAACGGTTTTACCTTCTCTATAAATAGTAATAAAGCATCGCATAGCGTATTTCTTTAGATATTTCACTCATTGTCAAATCAATGTAACTTTTTACACTAGCCAGGAATTACACAACTGTCTTCACACAATTTCACAGCCTGATATATCACCTTTCAAACATGTTAACATAATCGGACTAGTGTTATCGGATTTGTGAGTACCAACACCAAAAACCGCGGATACTTTTTACATGGCCCAATACTTGAATGTTCAATACTACAAATTCAATCTGGCAGTTTTTCACTTTTACCAAAAAGGCTTACTTTTTAAACGCATTTATGGGAAACAGGTTGCTGCTTCTGATCCAATGCCACCGAGATCAAACATCTTTGAGCATAGCGATTTTTTAGACCCGCGTTTTAAAGCCATTGGGTTTGATACCATACAAAAGGCACATACCATATAAAAGATGATGTCTGCTGGGCAATGATCAGATAACATTTTATAGTGCTGATTCCTAGGTGCTTCTAGGTACAATATTTGAAAATACCCTATGCCAAAAGATTAGAAAATCCGCTGCAATTTTGACAAATACACGAAAATAATTTTCTACTTCTATATTGTACTAACTTGCTGCAAAATATCTTTGTGTCCCTTCAAGTTCGGTGCCAAAAAAGAAACTGCTTATCGCCTAAAAACTTAAATATGATGATATTTTTGAAAAGCTGCAATTTTTTATGGTCTTTTTCGTTTTTTATGTAAAACGTTTGTAAATTAGACATAAATTAGCTGAAATGCTGCGAAACTTTCATTTTGTTTGTTTTGTTTTAATGAATTTTTTTATTATTTTTTTTTTTTTTTGATACATTCAACACACATGGTGTAACACTATGAATGCAGAGCATTGTGTTGATTGGAAGGAAGATTGATAGATGGGAGGAAGAAGGAGTGAGAATGAGGGAGGAAATGCAATCACAAGACACCGATAAAGGGATCGACAGTCATTGTGGCAAGTGTTATTCCTTTACCACAATGAACTTCAGTTTATCAATGCCGACTATGACCGAATGTAGCGCCAAAGACCGAGCTTTTCAATGTAGTAATTTTACTTCAAGTTAAACTAAAATATCATACACTGTTACGAACAACATATTAAACTGATTGTTTATAGCTTGAAAAGAAATTACTATCGATTCGATACTGGGTTTTTAAATAAGTACTAAGTATTTTTAAGTACTAAGTACTTTTGAGTACTGAGTACTTTTGGGTACTGAGTGCTTTTGACTACTGAGTACTTTTGAGTATTCAAAATATATGCTTTATCGAGTACTACTACATTCTTTTGAGAATTAAATGCTTTTGAGTCTTGAGTACATCTGAGTACGGAGTACTTTTCAGTACTAAGTACTTTTAAACATTAAAAATCTTTGCTTTATAGAATCGAGTGCCACTGATTCTTTTGAGAATTAAATACTTTTGAGTACTAAGTACTTTTGAGTACTGAGTACTTTTGAGTATTCAAAATCGATGCTTTATCGAATCGAGTACTACTGATTCTTAAGTATTAAAAGTCTTTGCTTTATAGAATCTAGTGCTACTGGTTCTTTTGAGAATTAAATACTTTTGAGTCCTAAGTACTTTTGAGTATTCAAAATCGATGCTTTATCGAATCGAGTACTACTGATTCTTTTGAGAATTAAATACTTTTGAGTACTGAGTACTTTTGAGTACTGAGTACTTTTGAGTACTGAGTTCTTTTGAGTATTCAAAATAGATGCGTTATCGAGTCGAGTACTACTGATTCTTTTGAGAATTAAATACTTTTGAGTCTTGAGTACATCTGAGTACGGAGTACTTTTCAGTACTAAGTACTTTTATGTATTAAAAATCTTTGCTTTATCGAATCGAATGCTACTGATTCTTTTGAGAATTAAATACTTCTGAGTCGTGAGTACATCTGAGTACGGAGTACTTTTCAGTACTAAGTACTTTTAAGTATTAAAAATCTTTGCTTTATCGAATCGAGTGCTACTGATTCTTTTGAGAATTAAATACTTTTGAGTACTAAGTACTTTTGAGTACTGAGTACTTTTGAGTATTCAAAATCGATGCTTTATCGAATCGAGTACTACTAATTCTTTTGAGAATTAAATACTTTTGAGTACTAAGTACTTTTGAGTACTGAGTACTTTTGTGTATTCAAAATCGATGCTTTATCGAATCGAGTACTACTGATTCTTTTGAGAATTAAATACTTCTGAGTCTTGAGTACATCTGAGTGCGGAGTACTTTTCAGTACTAAGTACTTTTAAGTATTAAAAATCTTTGCTTTATCGAATCAAGTACTACTGATTCTTTTGAGAATTAAATACTTTTGAGTACTGATTACTTGTCAGTACTGAGTACATTTTTAATTAGTTTTGATTAGTACTCAAAATCGATAGTTTCTAGTATCGAGTACATCTTTTGAGAATCAAGTACTTACCACTTTAAGTATTGATTCTGCCCAACACTAATCTTTACCAAATTTTTTGGCAATTTGATCTCCAGTTATCGATTAAGAATAATGGACCTGGGAAGTGTGAATTTTATTCAATTTTCCCTTGCCGCTTCAATGCCATTACCGTTATGCGATGCCAGATAAATGTACAATGTAAATAAAATCTTACAAATTGGTAAGTTTATATTTATTATTTTTTTGTGCAACCAAACAAGCCTTCACGACTTAATGAGAATCCACAAAACACTATTAAGCTTTTAAGGGTTAATACTTGAAATTCATAAATTATTCATAAGGATACTATATGGTACATACGAGTATATGGTAAGTATGCAACTATAAGCATATTCGTTTATACAAATTAAAGGTACACGAGTATGCTGCATACTTTTATGCTCTCTGGGCAAACAATTATGTATGGTATATACCCACTAATATTTTTATTTTGAAAATTAATTGAAGCATAAATTTGGCAAGGCTTCAGATCTGAACTTCTTCAACTTAAAAGTTGAAAATAAGTGGTAAACAACAAAGCAAAATTAAGTACAATATGTGTAGCTAACGTTTCTGTTGTTGATTTTGTGGCTAGGTAGTCAATAATAACATCAAGAAGGAAAACAAAACTATATTTATATACCTGCAATATATGTGAGTATTATCAAAAACTCAAAAATTATACGACAAAAACTGAATTACCATATTTATGAGAAGGCAAGTGAAGTGTAACATTAACAATAAATAATTCAATGGATGAGAGAGGGTGCGCGTAATGGTAGAGGTCATAAACACTGGCACATACCCAAAAATACTCACGCATATATGCACAGAACGTATTAAGTATGTATACTATAAATAAGTATGCATGCTAGTTACTTACCATTGTTTTAGTTGAGCAAACTGCTGCTCCTTACTTCTACTTAACAGCCTCCGCCTTTCTGATGAACTTTTTCGGATGACTGACTGCTTGCTATTGTTTTTGAATATGTTATCCTTTTATTTTTTCTTTTTTCTTTTTTTGTTTGTTTGGTTATTAATCGTCTGAAGTTATTCGAGTTTATTTTCGAAGTTATACACTTTCCGTATGATTAAAACTTTCCAACTTATTGTTACTGGAATTTTTGTTTAAATACATAGATTTATTCAATGGTGGTCCCATTGAGCTCAAATTGCGCAGTTTCGGCAAATGGTTTCAACCTGAAATTGCCACCGTTTCCATTGACAAACTGGTCTCAGTTCATTTCTTGTGTGTAAAATGTTGGAGAAAAATGAAATTGTTGCGAAGTCAGTATTTCGGTCTCATTTAATTGCGAGGAGAATCATAGTGACAGGCGAAATATTTAGCAGCGGGATAAAAGCTAATTGCTTGAAATTTCAAAGACAATGGTTGAAGCTTGCAGTAATTGCAGCCTCATTAGCTTCAGAGCAAAGAGTGAGTTGGAAGAGGGTAAATAATTAAATAATTAAAATGCATGTGATATTCAAAATCAATGAATCAATCAAATATAAATTCAATTTTATTTGAAAATAGACAAAATAGAAATCTTTTATGTCTGAAATATAAATATTCACAGTGAGATATCAACACAAATTCATTTCAGTGAATAAGTGCAACATTTCACCTGAGTTTTTCCTCAGTTTCCATGAAGTTTCAGCGAAACTGCATTTTTTCCGTAGTTTCATTTAACATTTACACGTGCACAAGTAGGAAACAGGTAATGCCATCTCTGTGTCGCTAGGTAAAACTATAAGCTCTGTCAAACCAGTGAGATAAATCATCGGAGCCATTTCTTCGCATTTAGTTCTGTCAGCAATATTCAGTTCATAAACAATCAAGTTTCATACAACAACTTTTTTTTCGCTCGTAAAAATGTCGAATTTTGTGCCTACAAACTACGATATGCGAACATTATTGATATTCTGTTTCCAATTGAAGAAATTTTCTTTCGAATCTCATCGAATGGTTGTGGAAGCTTACGGTCAGCACGCTATAGGCCAAACACAGTACAACGAGTGCTTCAATAAGTTTAAGAGTGGCGATTTTGATGTGAGAAACGAAGAACGTGGGAGACCACCGAAAAAGTTTGAAGATGCCGAATTGCAAGCTTTACACGGTGAGGATGATGATCAAACGCAAGAACAACTTGCAGAATAACTGTGGTAAATGTGACCCAACAATGTGATCTCAACGTTTAAAAGCCATGGGATTGATTTTGAAGGTGGGAAGATGGTAAGATGGGTGCCGCATGAATTGACTGACTGCCAGGAGACTGCAAGAGAATCGAAAAACCACCTGTGAAATGTTGCTCGCCAGGAACAAAAGAAAGTCATACCATATCTTCATCGAATTGTTACTGGCGATAAGCAATGGATCTATTTCGAGAATGCCAAACGTAAACGATCATATGTTAAGCCTGGTACACCGTACACCGGCCAAATCGACAGCAAAGCCAAATCGCTTCGGAAAGAAGACAATGCTCTGTGTTTTCTGGGATCAGCGAGGTGTTATCTGGTTTGACCTGCTGAAACCAGGTGAAACAGTTACTGGTCAACGCTACTAACAACAATTGGCCGATTTGAGAATATCAAGCTAGTTAACACAAAGTGATTTTTCTTGATGACAATGCACCATCACTTCGAACAAAACAGACTCGGGAATTGGTAGATTCGTACGGCTGGGAAGCCCTCCCCCATGCGGCTTATTCACCAGACTTGGCTCTATCTGACTACCACTTGTTTCCATCAATGGGGCACGCACTTGCTGAGCAGCACTTCGATTCGTACGAAAATGTGATAAAATAGCTCGATGACTGTTTTGACTCAAAAAACGAACAGTTTTTTTTTTTTTTGGCGAAGCATTTACAAATTCATTTACAAATACAGTGGTCGCTGTGGTGTAGTGATAGTGCGTTGGACTGCTACGCAGAGTTTCCGGGGTTCGAATCTCGGCACAGGCAAAATCAAAAATAGTAGAAAAAATAATTTTTCTACACGGCACCACCTCGTGGCAGGCAATGGCAAACCTACAAGAGTAAAAATTGCTATGAAAAGCTTTTCACTTCGCCGTTCCGATTCGGCATTAAACTGTAGGTCCCTTCCATTCATGTACAAATTTAACACGCATAACATGAGTGAATGCGAAAAGCTCGGCGTAGGCCCTCCATGGGTTGTTGTGCCATTAGAAGAAGAAGAAGTATTTACAAATTCTCAGAGAGATGGGAAACATGTGTAGCTAGCAATGGCCATTACTTTGACGATTGAATGTATAAAGGTTTTTCTTAAATATGCGAGTATTTTCTTAAGTATTTCTTACCGGTTTCATACTTGTACATCCGTATTTTAATCGACATTGAGCAACTCAACGCAATTTCAGCCGGAACCATGCAAATGACCGAAACTGCGCAATTTGGGCTCAATAGGAACATAATATTAGATTTGCTTTATTTCCCTTTTTCATTGTTTTCATGCAGATCTACAGTTAAGAGTTTTGGCGCTACTATTTCGTATACACTTGAATGCTTGAGAGAGGTTGTCCAAAAGGTTTTTCAATCATCCACTATTTCATTGTAGGTTTCTGTGTTGCCCACACCACTCACTTCTCTTACGGTTTACTCGTATATTTTACTACTATTTTTCTAGATTATTTACATTTCACAATTTATTTCCTTTCAGTTTACTTCGTATCTTGGAGGCTTCATGCAACATTTTCAACTTGGGAATAAGTAATTATGTTAATCAGTTTTTTGTTTTTTTTTTTTCTTTGCATTGTTTTGTTTTTTCATCTTGCTCCAGAGCTTATGCCTTACACAATTTCTGGCTGTTCTTTATTTTTATTGTTTGTGGCTTTTTTATTGTATACGCTTGTAGCATAAGGCTGTGCCCTAACTGTGACTAACTGGCATAGACTGCTGCACATTTTTAGTAAATGTCTCGCTTGCCTATGAAAAATAACTTATTTTTACATTTTGTCGTGTAGTACTTACAGTTTATTTTCAAATATTACTACTTCGTTTATTTTCTATTCTTCTTCTTCTTCTTCTTCTTCTATGAAAGTAACATATTCTTTTGACTTAAATGTTTTAAGAAATTTGTTAGGCCTCTTTTTCGTTGCTCCCTTTTTAAATGGTTTCCCTCATTCAGCGACAGAGCGGCTTCAACTAAAGTGTTGCTATTAAATGATTAAATAAAATTGAGAGTTTTCTTTTCTCGTTAGATTTAAAGTTAGTAAAAATTTCCTCCACATCCTGCTGCTGCTGCTGTTGCTGTTGCTGTTGCTAACAGCAAATGCGGTTTTGCAAAAATAGCGGAAATTAACTGGACTAAAATTTATAGTGTGAACATTACATTTTATGTGCGAGATTAAGCTGCTCGGTAAATACTTTCATTATAAAGCAAATTACTTTTACCAGATAATGTAAGCTACATAAAATGAATGAAAATTACCTCAGTTGTGTGGAAATTTAGTTACATTCAAAAAATATAGCAAATATTAAAACTTGTTCTTTATTTCAAACATTATTCCACAAATCGCACCGTGTCCTTGGAATAATGTTTAGAAAAAATCCCTCATTTATTTTTATATAGTTACAATCGAATTGCGCTCTTTGATTAAACCCTAATCAAGCTGTTATCCCCTGGTGCCGCAGCTACTCTTTGCTCTTGGTAGTGGGGTCGTATACTACTGTGGGCAAAAAGTGGTAAGACTTTTTAATTTAAATTTCGCGCGGAAACCCATTCATCAAAATATTATTTGTTTAAGGTTGGTATGACTGTCGGTGACATCTGTGCCAAATGTCACATCAAAATAATCATTAGTGTTTAGTATACGCTTGTCTTTCTGAAGTACAAAAAGTGCATTCGGCGATTTTCACAATGATTGAAATTATTCAACAAAGAAGTTCCATTAAATTTTGTGTGCGGAATCAAATTTCTGGTGCCGAAACGTTCAGATTGTTGCAAAAGGCCTTCGGTGATAATTGTATGTTGCGAGCAAGTGTTTTTGATTGGTACAAATTATTCAAAGATGGTCGAGAACGCGTTGACGACGAACCACGTCAAGGACGGCCATCAACATCAACTGATGATCAACACGTCTGGTCAATAAAATCAAGGAATTGGTGCCCGAGAATCGACGATTAACAGTCAGAAGAGACCTTACTGGCATCGTTGGAATATCGGAAGGATCAGGGAAAACCATTTTAAAACATCATTTGGGCCTAAGAAGAGTGAATGCACGATTGGTTCCAAAATCACTGCATTGGTTTTACGAGACCATTTTGCCAAAAATTCGCCCTATTCGCCTGACTTAGCACCGTGTGACTTTTGGCTATTTTCTAAACTCAAAAAACCGTTTCATGGACACCGTTTTGAGTCAATTGAAGACATTAAACATGAATCGCTAAGCGCATTGAAGGCTATTCCGGAAATTGACTTTAACAACTGTTTCGAGAATTGGAAAAAACGTTGGCACAAGTGTATTGGGGCCGGGGGGGGATTTCTTTGAAGGGGACGAAATAGATTTGAAAGAATGAATAAAAAAATTTGAAATTATGAACAAAGTCTTACTACTTTTTGCCCACAGTAGTACGTGATATCAGTTAATAAAATACATTAAATGTCTTTCCTTCTATTGCTAAAGGGTTAATTTTCTCATTGTTAAGCAAGTTAGAAAAATTGCTCATTCAATTTATTATTTTTTTATCTGTTGATTTTAATTATTTCACAAATCGTATGAAAGTTAAGGGAACTTAATCTAAGAATGATAGATAAAATTAAATAAACAAGACAAGAGATTTACTTTTCAGCTCTTAACGAACACTGGATCTTTTAAACAATCTGCCAAATTTCATACAAATTCTGACAAGTTTACACACTTTACACAAGACGACCTCGATAGTTTAGTGGCTGCCATTGGCATTCGGTCTGGTGGTCATTTCTCATAAACTTCTTATATTTCTACTGATATGAAGTGATTGAAAATTATAAGAAAGAGTGCCGCGAGTACACCTCCTGGTAGTCGTAGGTAATGGCAAAGCCACCAAGTGATACAAAAATGTTACCCAACCAAAAGTAACCGGCGTTAAACTGTAGGTCCCCCAACCAGGTAGTAACGAATTGAACTTTCTGGCTCCTCTGTGTCCCTGGACAGCCTCTTAAACTAACTGACCAACTACACACTCATAAAGTTACGAAGCATTTACGAGTTCATATGAGTCGAGTTTGGTGGCAAACCTCCTCCTACTAGCTCGGTTTAAAAATTGTAGTTAAAAGTAAGAAACAAGAATATGATTGAAGATAGAATTGAATGCAGTTCATAAATTTGTTAATTAAAAGAAATTGATTTTATGTAATACTGGTTTCTAATGGAACAATGCAAAGGTTGTAATTAGTCAAAAAAAAAAAAAAAAAAGAGTGATAAGGTGTGAAAAATTCAAAGAGAATCCACAGTGTATATTTCGCAGGAAACATCTGAAACATCGAACTAAAACTAATTCATACAAAATTAAATTTTAAAGCACTTAATTGAATAAATCTTAACACACGTAATAAACCATGCCCTCCTAATTTTAATATAATACCTGCCAAAATTATTGAACCTGATACAGGAGCTTTTAGTGGTCGCTGTGGCGTAGTGGTAGTGCGTTGGACTGCTGCGCAGAGTGTCCGGGGTTCGAATCTCGGCACAGGCAAAATCAAAAAGTAGAAAAAATAATTTTTCTACACGGCACCATGGCACCACCTCTTGGCAGGCAATGGCAAACCTACAAGAGTAAAAAGTGCTATGAAAAGCTTTTCACTTCGCCGTTCGGATTCGGCATTAAACTGTAGGTCCCTTCCATTCATGTACAAATATAACACGCACAACGTGAGTGGATGCGAAAAGCTCGGCCTAAGCCCTCCATGGGCTGTTGTGCCATTAAAAGTAAAGTAAGATACAGGAGCTTCAACATGAGCTTTTGGTAATCATAAATGAACTAAAAATATTGGTATTTTAACTAGAAAAGCTAAAATTATAGAAAAATACAATAAATCATAATTTAATATGAAATTACTTAATAAATAAAAATGTATTGCTCCTCTAAATTTATATAAATAAAAAATTCCAACTAATAAAGGTAAAGAAACTAATAAAGTATAAAATAAAAGATAAATACCAGCTTGTAAACGTTCAGGTTGATATCCTCATCCTAAAATTAAAAATAAAGTTGGAATTGAACTTCTCTCGAAAAATAAATAAAATATAAATAATCTTATTCTTCTAAAAGTTAATACGAAAAAAAAATAACAAAATTAATACATTATTATCTCTTGCTATTAATATTAATGAACAAATTCATAATCTCAATAAAATCAAACCATAAGAAATTATGTCACTTAATAAAAAATAAGAAATTTTTATAAAATAATTTCCAAAATAATTTATATTAATGAAAAAAAAAAATAATAACAAATAATATATTTTGAACCATTCAAAACATATTATTAAATAAACAAATAGGTATTATAAAAAAAAAAAAATAAATAAAATAAATCTAAACATTGTAAAATATTAAAAGTTTGAAAATAATCATTCCCATGAGTACGAATTATAGAAACCAAAATTGATAAACCTAAAGCCCCTTCACAAACTCTAAAAGTCAAAAATATCATTCTAAAGAAATTTTCATAATTTAATAAATTTAAATATAAAAATCAACAAACAAAGAGCCACGGCGTCTTGGACAAAATGTCACTGTTGACAACTACACTTTTGAAGTCGTCAAGGATTTCGTTTATGCTAGGATCCAGCATAAACACCAACAATAATGTCAGCCTTGAGATCAAGCGGAGACTAACTCTTGCCAACAGGTGTTACTACGGGCTCAGTAGGCAATTGAGAAGTAGAGCCCTCTCTCGACCGACGAAAATAACGCTCTATAAGTCCCTCATCCTTCCCGTCCTAATGTATGGCGCAGAGACGTGGACATTGACCATCAATGATGAGAGGCTGTTAGGCTGTTAGGAGCGTTCGAGAGGAAGATACTCCGTAAGATCTACGGTCCAGTATGCGTGGACGACGTGTATCGAAAAAGAAAGAACGATGAGCTGTATGAACTGTACGCCGACACTGACATAGTCAATCGTATAAAACTCCAGCGGCTTCGCTGGCTAGGTCATGTTGAGCGAATGGAAGTAAGCGCTCCGGCTAGAAGGGTGTTTTATTCGAACCACGGTGGAGGAACACGCAGAAGTGGACGTCCTAATCTCCGTTGGAAAGACCAGGTGCAGGGCAACCTGACTGCACTTGGCCTTATCAACTTGCGCCAGCGCGCGCATAGCTAAAGTGACTGGCGGAGCTTTGTGGAGGCGGCCAAGACCGATCATCGGTTGTAGCGCCAGCTAAGTAAGTAAGTAAGTAAGTAAATATAAAAATAATAAATAAAATAAATTTAATACTATATATTCTAAACTTAACAATATTGATAATAAATGTTTACGATTAGAAATAAATACAAAAAAACCTATAATAAATAAAATACTAGGAACACCTCAATATAAAAATATAATCATTAGTTTTAATAGTTTAATAAAAACATTGGTCTTGTAAATCAAAAATAAGAAAATTCTTTTTTAAAACTTCAAGAGAAAAGAAATACCCCAAAATTAATATTTTAATTAAACTACCTCTTGAAATTATACAACTAATACTTTATAACTTCATTTTAATTATTGTATTAATTTTCACTCAAATAAATCATCCCTTGCTATAGGATTTATATTATTAATTCAAACCTTTTTAATTTGTTTAATTACAGGATTATTATCAAAAACTTTTTGATTTTCTTATATTTTATTTTTGATTTTTCTTGGTGGTATATTAGTTTTATTTATTTATGTTACTTCATTAGCTACTTCATTAGACACACTCTTCTGGAGAACTGTAAGCTATTAGCGAAGAACGATGCGCTGATTTATGCTAACGATAAACCTGGTATAGTTCAGTTTGATGATGCTCTGATCCCAGGTGTGATTAGCTTCAGTTTGATCGTTTTCATTTCCAATGCATGCCACGCCCTCTGCAAAATCACCATCTCCATCAAAATATTCATACTAAAAGCATGCGAATTTAGTTGCTACATTTTATTATAATTATAACAAATGAGATCGAAAAAACCGGATAATTTTCAATTGTCCTAGCATTGAAATTTCTTATGCAAATAAAAAAATGTAAACAGTAAAGAAAATTTAATTTCTGATAAAATGATCAAATGATCAAAACCAATTTTTTTGTTGTTTTTTACAGAATTCGGACAGCTTTTCCGGTATGCCTGCCATTGGCGCCTTTACTGTCATTTCTGAGACTTCCACTTATTTCTAAAATCTTCGAAATCTTCTTTGGGTTTAGCTTTTTGTTTGTTGCCTTTAATGTTCATTTCACTAGCGCCCCCAGTATCTCTCGATAGGCTGAAGTTCTGGGCAATTTAGTGGGTTTGCCGATTATTGGTACCAATTTGATGTTTTGGTCTTCGAACCATTTAAGGTTTACTTTACTGTAGTGGCAGGAGGCTAGATCAGGCCAAAATAAAGTAGATACATTGTGCTTTCTAATGAAGGGCAGCAATCTCTTCTGGAGGTACTCCTTCATATAAATTTCGGCGTTAATAGTGCCACTTGTTACGAAACTTTTACTCCTTAGCCCACAACTACAAATCGCATGGCAAATACCAGAAACTTATTCGGGAACTTGGACTTTTTGTTTTGTCCTAAATCTTTCCTCAACTCCTTCTCGTTCCTTTGCGGTGTAAAACTCTTGACCAGGCAATTGAGAAAATTTAGACAACACGTATTCATCGTCCATAACACAGCAATCGAATTTTGGGAAAAAGTATGTCTTCAACTTTTTAGTTCGGCTCTGGGCTACAAAGTTCCTACTTAGTAGCGTTCCTCTCGGGTACTGACTGCACTTTGTATGTTTTAAGGCCCGCATCTTTTTTTAATTTTACAAACTAAAAACGCACTTCAACTCGCTTTTGTCGCCAATTTTCGATTAGACAACGCTGGATTCTTCACTAAGAGACTTTCGCAACGACTTTCTACGCCTTTTGTGGAGACACGAAACCGCATTTCCTTCCCGAACCATATTTTCTAGCAACTGTTAAGTCTGTGTTAAATTTTTTAAGAATCATCGAGACAGTTTTTTGTGCAACTTTCGCCTTATTTGCAATGGTTTTCTGGCTCCACTGAGGATCTTCTGGAAATAATTCAAGTCATTAATGCCATGACTCAACTGAAAGTTCACAAATCAAAAAACATGTGAGTGTGTTTCATCAGAGTTTCTCCAACGCAAAGCCTACTTTTTGAATTTTTTCATTCAGATGAAGAGTTTCAAAGCAGTGGTCTTTCAAAGTTATCCGATTTCTTCGATCTCACTCCTTAATCTTATCATCATCATCATTATTATTATCATCATTATAATAATCATCATCATCGTCAAAATATTCAGGTTGTATGATCGCAACAGGTGGAAAATTTGCCACTTGCCGGTCAGAGAACTCGTGCACGTTATGAGGTTGACTAGAAACTTGGAAAATCTCGTCTATTTTTTGCTGTGCTGTTGCGAGTTGTTTTCTTTCCAAGAAGGAAAGATTTTCAGGAAAATTTTTAGTTAAATCTTCAAATCTTCTGGCCATTTCTCTCGATGAGAATCTGAGAATTCGACCACCTCCATGACGACCTGATGCTGTATAATCTAAAGACCTTCGTCGGGACTCAAGGACATGAGTGTTGATGCCATTCATGCTGTCTCCCCGCATTAGGCTTTACGAGTTGTTTGTCAATGAAATTCGAATTCTGTTGTGGCTCAAGTTGCTTGCGAAGTCTACACTATCGCGATATCTCGATGCTGGCTTTTGGTGGTTTTTTTTTGCACGATAGCAGAATCTGAATTTTGTTGGGCCTCCATTTTTCGATGAAGTCTACATTCTCGTTGTCTCTCAGTCCCAGTTTTTACTGGAAATCTTATTGTAACGTAATCGCCATTTTTTTTTTTTGCCTTGCATTTGTTTTATTTCAATCTGCACTCGTTCATTCTTTCAGCTCTAGAGTTTTTTAACCATTTTTGTTTGAAATGAAAAACTTTTATTTGAAATGTCAAATTTTACTAGAAACTAATGGACAGCGCCCTCTACCAATCAAGTATAATTTATACCCAGTGCCTCTAGCAAACAAGTTTAAAAGATACGGTAATCAGCGTCCTCTATCAAGCGAGTTTGATTCATACTCGTGGGTATATGTGGATGCATATGTGCTGCCCATCATTTTTTTCATACTTGATTGATAGAGGGCGCTGCCCATTATTTCCGTGTAAAACAAAAATGACAAAAGGATCTTATTTTAACGGCACAACATCCCATGGATGACCTAGGTCGAGCTTTTCTCATACACTCATGTATGAGGGCTTAGGCCCTCCATGGGCTGTTGGGCCATTAAAAGTAAAAGTAAAGTAAGATGAGGCTCATTTTTGGCTCAATGGATACGTGAATAAGCAGAATTGCCATACTTGGAGTGAAGACCAACCAGAGGCAATTTAGCAGCTACCAATGTATCCCGAAAAATACACTGTTTGGTGCGGTTTATGGGCAGGCGGTTTATGAGCATCATTGAGCCGTACTTCTTCAAAGACGATGAAGCGCGCAACGTTACGGTCAATGGAGAAATGGAGAAAGGTATCATTCGTTGGTAATAGACTTTTTTTGCCGAAAATGTAAGAATTGGACTCGGCCGACATGTGGTTCCAACAGCACGGTGCCACATGCTGCACTGCACGCGAAACTATGCATCAATTGAGAGTCGAATTTGGTGAGCAGTTAATGTTACGTTTTGGTGCAGTCAATTGGCCACCAAGATCGTGTGATTTGACCCCGTTAGACTATTTGTTTGTGGGACTATGTTAAGTCTCTTGTCTACAGGGACAAGCCAAACACGATTGCTGCTTTGGAAGTCAACATTGAACGCGTCATTGATGAGATTCCGGTCGAATGGAAATGTGTGAAAAAGTGTGCCAAAATTGGACCTTCAGAATGGAGCACTTGAAGCGTAGCCGCGAGCAACATTTAAAAGATATTATCCTTAAAAGGTAAATGGCAGGAATTGATTTATCGATCCAAATAAAAATTTCAATTACTTTTGTAAAATTTCAGCTTTTTTTTTTAATTTTCCAAAAACAGAGCTCTTAAAAAATCACCCTTTATTTGTACATGAATTGAAGCGACCTACATATTATATGCCGAATTGCATTTCATAGGCCATTTTTAGTTATGCTCTTGTAGTAGGTTTGCCATTGCCAGCCAAGAGGTGGTGCCGTGTAGAAAAATCGTTTTTTTTTTTTACTTTTTGATTTTGCCTGTGCCGAGACTTGAACTTCGGACACTCAGCGTAGCAGGCCACCGCAATATCAACTACACCACAACGAGGATCAGTTACATAAGATATAATTATAGGACTTTCAAAAGATAGATTTAGTACTCGTTAAGTAGTTGGTAGGATTGGGAGTAGGTAATCTGAAAGTCTGAGTAACTGCCTGAACTGACAGTCTGAGAAACTGGCTCAACTGGCAAACTGAATGAGTTGTGAAGAGACTTACTTTACTGTACTTTTAATGGCACAACAGCCCATGGAGGGCCTAGGCCGAACTTTTCGCATCCACTCATATTGTGCGTGTTATATTTGTACATGAATGGAAGGGACCTACAGTTTAATGCCGAATCCGAACGGCGAAGTGAAAAGGTTTTCATAGCAATTTTTACAGCCAAGAGGTGGTGCCGTGTAGAAAAATTATTTTTTTCTACTTTTTATTTTGCCTGTGCCGAGATTCGAACCCCGGACACTCTGCGTAGCAGTCCAACGCATTACCACTACGCCACAGCGACCAACGTTGTGAAGAGACTATCTACTTATATTCATAAGCACAGACTAATTTCAATTGAAATTAAAAGACTAAAATTTTAAGAAAACAAATTTTAAATTTGTGATTTCTTTTTTTATAAACAGCACAAAATCGACAGGTTTACATGCTCGCTGCCCCCGTAAATATCCGCTGCGTTTGTGCCTTCCTAGATGACCCTACTACCTGTCTCAGTTCTGTCTTCCTTGTATAAATATTTTTATTATTTGAATTAGGTCTGAAAGTGAAAGCCTGAATGACTTGTACCCGACGGTAAAATGAAGTAGAAAACTGGCCGCAGAAGTTGCCAGCTATATATTTTTATTTATTTAATAATAACAAAACCTTAAAGCAATAAGATGCATACAAATTTTTTATAGCACAAACACCAGAGAAACAAAAGGAAACATTAATTTAACAAATTTCTTGTGCCAACATACAACATAAAAATTAAAACAGTAGTATTTAGAAAATGTTATTCGTTCCATGGCGCCCAGGTGTCAGGCCACAATTTCAGTGCAAAAGGAGTGCACCTCATAAAAGCTTCTCAATGCTTATAATTGAAGCTTATATTTGCACCAGATAATGAAATAATGCCTTAAAATAAATAAATTAAATGTGAGACGCTCATTCGCTACTTGAAAGGTAAAAAATACTTCCAGCACTGTCTACAGGACATTTTTAATGCGCGAATATCATCAAATATTACTTACTAATGCTTCTTAAATCCTTGCAGTAGAAAGAATAAGTTAAAATACGTAAGTCGCATTTTTTCATACTTACACAAACCGATTGCAAATAAGAATAATTCATCTATTTAATTTCTCCTTATTTTAAAAGTTTTATGACAAATATAACGATGATTAAACTCCATCTTCAAATGCATCAACATCATAAACTTTGCTTCACCCCAAAAAAAAAAATGGAATACAGATTTGTGATCAGCGTCCCCAGAAAGAAACCTAGCGTGTTTATTTCGAATGTTGTACAGTGTGTTTGAAGTTTATTACTTTTGCATAGTTTTGGGAATTAATACAAACACACACATACAGACACTTCATTATTAATCAGTAAACATCCTTGGGCAATGTGGTAAGTAAATATTCTTTAATTTATGTATAGCGCGAGAAGTAATTCATTCCATGTTTACATAAAGGATTACATTTGTTTAAAACAAAAATATATACGAGTATATATATTTATATATATTAAAATAAAAAATCACTTTATTTCTCACTCTGCTTGCTATTCTTTTAATTATTTAACTATCACTAAATTAAAAGGGAACACCCTTTCAAATTCTTCCAAATTTTCCCGCCAAACAACGGCACACTCACATACACACGAACATTACTGTTTTTGAAACCTTTCGGTTTGTTGTTTTTGCTATTGTTAAGTTCAACACAACTCCGGCACTTGTTCATTACATCAGACCAAACACTCTTACATGCCGACAATAACTGAAAATTGGCGAACTTTATCAAATCAGTTGAAGCGCCCCCGAAATGTTAGTACATATGTTTTCCCAAGCGAGCTTTGTTGTTTCTGGAGTTTTTTGTTTTGTTTTTTGTTTCATACGATACGAAAGCATCATGACGGACAGCTTTTACAATGCACCCTGATAATATAGTAAGAAAAAACATCGAATCTTAAAGCTTTTCATATTCGAAAGTGCTTATGTACCACGCACAAAGTGTGCAAAGCTTTGACAAAGCAACTCCGAAAATTGAGAGCCAATTTCAATAGCCATTCATTTGAGCGCTGAATGAAATGTGGAATTTGATTTTTATTTAAGGTAACTTTTCGTTTGTGAGAGTATAAAATTGTAGCAGCATATCAACAGGTTACTTAAAGAGTATAATGATAAGGTAAAATGTTAGGTAGAGAATAATAATATGTTGAATGTGTGCAGAGAGAAAGAAAGAAAGAAAGAAAGAAAGAAAGAACGAGGTAAAGGAAAAAATCCAAGGAAGGTGAGGAAAAAGAGACAAAAATGCAATGAGGAAGAAAGATAAAGAAAAGGGAAGAAAAACTTCAAATAAAAGTGAAGTGAGAAAAATATTTTGAAAAAAAGAGTAAGTTTTCGAAGGAAGAAAGGAAAGTGAAAGGAGTAAAGTGAAATTCTTCAATGTAAGAACAATTGTAAAATTCAGCAAAGGGAATAGGCAAACGAACGAAACTATAGAGATAGGGAACCATGTACCCTAAGTCGGGAAAACGAAAACGAAAACGACAACGAAAAGAAGGATAAAACAATTGAGGAAAAAATCTGAATTATTCGTAACCATCCAAAAAAAACTTTTTTGCTTTCCCTAAACCTTTAAAGCTAAGCAGTGATCCTTTTCCAATGAATAATTCCAGTAAAACGGAAGTGAATATGAAGCAGTCTGCTAAAAAATCAACGAAAGAAACAAAAATGTATGTAGAAGGGTAAATACATACGAGTAAGTATTTGAAAAAGCGCACGCCATTGAAAACATTTAAAATGCACACAAAGTGCAAAGTGGCCATTCCACAGCAGCAGAAATACACTAGCAAACAATAAGTAAAAACAACTACAGCTGCTTTAAATATTTACACAACATAATAAGAGCGGGCAATTGCCATAACAAAAGTGGGAGGCATACAACAACAACAATAAAGCAACAGAAGTAAAAAGGTCGATTTTCATATTTACTATATTATATTTGGTGTAACTGGTGGAAGATGCGGATGCGTTCATTCTCCTTTTGCAGCAGCTACTTCTTCATTCTTCTGTTGCCGCTGCTGCTGCTGCTACTTTTCCATTCCTCACTGCACTATTTACTATGGCGCGCTATAAAAGCGCTTGCTTTAAGCAATTTCCATATTATTTGCATAAGAAATTATTTCGAGAGCATCTCAAAAGCAAAGGATACTAAAGGATATCGATGCGATTGATTCGCCATTCAAAAAGAAGTATGCATGTAACTGATTGAGAGCTTAAAGTGTGTATAGCTATGTATGTTGTTGATAAGTAGTTGATAAGTAGTTGAAACGTAGTTGAGAGTAGTGGCAGTTGAAGTCGAAGTGGCCATTGTTTGTGTTGTGAATGTGGGCGATGGATGAGACACGAGACAAGGACAAGTAGTAAGCAGCAAACAGTAGTAGTGGTAATAATAATACTAACAATAATACTTTTTTATACATATACTTTTTTCATATACTTTTGCTGAAGTTCATTTTTACAATGAGGATTTAAATTCAATTTTCAACCATTATTTGAAACTATTCTAAAGCGCATGTGTCCAATACAGATTATTATCCTCTGATTGAAATGAAGACTGCGGTTGTGCGTAAAAGAAATGTAAAAAGCAATGAGGCTGCAAAAAAGTTTCATTTACACTAACACACACACACACACAAATATGTACAGACACACATACTTACATATGTGGTGGGTATGTGTGCTAGAAACATTTTAGAGCAAATTCATAGAACATGCGGGCACTTATACGTACTTTGAAATGTGTATGTATGTAGGCTACATATGTAGTTATCTTAAATAAACCACTTTTCACAGTTTACGAAGTTGCAGATATGCTCATATCCTCTGCCACCGCCACTTACTCTGCACAAGCTTATTTTACTATTTTCAGCTTTTTAATCTCTAATCTTTGCTAATTGATTTAATGAAGTCTTTCAAGTCTTCATATTTCGAATGAATGAGTTGCTAAGTACTAAGTTATTATACATATGTATAAGTAATTTAAATAGGTGGATTAAATACATAACACTCTCCTCAAGTTGACGTAATTTTGTGAAGGAAAGCCTGGTTTCCTCTCTAGCGAGTACTAAGTATTTCTCCCCAGCAGCATGGTTTTGTTGCTGGTCGGTCAATTGTTACTAATTTGGCAGCTTTTACAGCTTATTGCTTTTCAACCTTTGAGGATCGAGTTCAGGTTGACTCTGTTTATACAGATTTTGCAAAGGCTTTTGATAAAGTATCTCATAAAATTCTTGTTTTAAAAATGGAGAAACTAGGTTTGCACTCCGCTTTTTTGAAATGGGTAGAATCGTACTTGCGCGATAGACTATGCCCCATGTACTGTTGGTACGAAATGGTACGAAATCTAAATCATTTGCTGCCTCTTCGGGTGTTCCTCAAGGTAGTATCCTTGGGCCGCTATTTTTTATTCTTTTTATTAATGATATTGGATCAGCGACCAATCATGATGATTGGTCGCTGTGGCGTAGTGGTAGTGCGTTGGACTGCTGCGTAGAGTGTCCGGGGTTCGAATCTCGGCACAGGCAAAATCAAAAAGTAGAAAAAATTATTTTTCTACACGGCGCCATCTCTTGGCAGGCAATGGCAAACCTACAAGAGTAAAATTGCTATGAGAAGCTTTTCACTTCGCCGTTCGGATTCGGCATTAAACTGTAGGTCCCTTCCATTCATGTACAAATATAACACGCACAACATGAGTGGATGCGAAAAGCTCGGCCTAGGCTCTCCATGGGCTGTTGTGCTATTAAAAGTAAAGTAAAGTAAATTGGATCATGCTTTCATAAATGCAAGTATCTCTTATATGCGGACGATTTAAAAATATTTTTAAAAGTTCAATGTGTATCCGATGTTTGCGATATACATATGTACAAAATGATATAAATAGGTTACTTAAATACATGGTGCCTTACAAATTGTTTAGCTTTTAATGTTTTCATATCACTTTCTCGAAATTAAACAGTAGGTAATATTATCTCTACATTTCTTATTGCAAATTCTCATTTAAAGGTAGTAGAAGAAATACTGGATCTGGGCGTTTTGCTAGACTCTAAATTAGCATTTGTAAATCATTTGAATTACGTAATACCGAAAGCTTATGCAATGTTAGCATTTGTACGACGTAATAGTGACGAATTTAGGGACCCCTATATATATATAAGCTTCTATTTACTACATTTGTGAGATCAAGGTTGGAATACGCGGCAATTATTTGGAATGTTTTTTATGCTAAGTATTCATGCAAATCGTCTTGAAAGGGTGCAAAAGAAGTTTTTAAAAGTTTGTCCTTTTTCCTTTTTATTTTTTTCTTATGGTACAACAGCCCAACAGGAGGGCCTAGGCCGAGCTTTTCACATGAATGGAAGGGACCTACAGTTTAATGCCGAATCCGAACGGCGAAGTGAAAAGCTTTTCATAGCAATTTTTACTCTTGTAGGTTTGCCATTGCCTGCCAAGAGATGGTGCCGTGTAGAAAAACTATTGTTTCTAGTTTTTGATTTTGCCTGTGCCGAGATTCAAACCCCGGACACCTTGCGCATTACCACTACCCCACAGCGACCTTAAATTTCCATAATTCTGATTGGTCATCATATAGGCCAATCAGCATTTTACCAACACTATCAAAAATAATGGAAAAACTCATATATGACAGACTATAACCAATTTTAGAAAGAACTCACGCAATACCAGATCACCAGTTTGGCATTCGCTGCAAACAATCCACAATCCAGTAGGTGCACAGGGTAACGCATAAAATTCTCACGGATTTAGAGAGAAAACAATTTTGCACTGGGATCTATCTCGATGTAGAAAAAGCGTTTGATAAAGTTTGGATTAAAGAACTTCTCTACAAACTCAAAAGAATATTACCAGAACGCTTGTACCAATTGATAAAAATCTATCTCTCAGACCGTCACTTCTATGTGAGACACAAAAATGAAATATCCACACTACGAAAAATTACAGCTGGCATCCCGCAAGAAAGTGTACTAGGACCAATTGTATATACCTTTTATACAGCAAATATACCACAGCCTACCAGCAGAAATTCACTTATAGCTAGCAGATGACACAGTCCTCTTGGCATCACAACAAAATATTACAACTGCAACAGCAACACTACAAGAAAATATTGATGAAATCACGAACTGGTTCAACAAATTGGCACATAAAAGTAAATGTACAAAAATCTGTTCAAGTTATATATACAACGACAAAAATTATTAATCCTCAATCCATTAACATTAATGGAACAAATGTTAGGATTGACACCGTTGGGAGTATACGAGGTATGATCAAAAAATAACCGTTATTTTCAATTTTTTCACAAAGTATTTATTTATTCATCAACAACTATCTTGTCCCCTTCAAAGTAATCCCCCTCAGATATAATACACTTATGCCAGCGTTTTTTCCAATCCTCGAAACACTTCTGAAACGCGCTTTTTGGTATCGCCAACAGCTCCTGTTTCGATTTTATCTCCTCAATCGTAGCAAAACGCTTTCCTTTCATCGGTGTCTTCAGTTTTGGGAAGAGGAAAAAGCCAGCGGGGGCCAAGTCCGGTGAATACGGTGGTTGAGGCATGATAACGGTTTTGTTTTTGGCCAAAAACTTACGCACAAGCGACGTTGTTTTTACTCAAAATTTAGCAATTTTGGAACAATCTTCGCTGCCGCACGTTTCATGCCTAAAACATCCGTAAAAATTGCTTGGCATGAGCCGAACGATATGCCAACATCATCAGCAACCTCTCTGATAATGATTCGACGATTATCCAAAATCATTTTCTTCACTGCGTCAATGTTTTCATCGGTTGTTGACGTGCTCGGGCGACCAGGATGAGCATCGTCATTGACATCTTCTCGGCCTTCCTTAAACCGGTTATACCACAACTGAACTTGTGTTCTGCTCATAGTAGACTCGCCAAAGGCCACAGTCAACATTTCAAATGTCCTTGCGCATTTAATTTAATTTTTTACACAAAACTGAATACAGTTTCTTTGATCCATTTTTTCGAATAGTAAAAAATCGAAGAGCACACCAAAACACGACTAACCTTTTTATCTGTCAAAAACAAACTGACAATCCAAAATGGTTAAAATAGTTGGTATTGCCAACATATATAACAGACATGTGTACCAACATAACAGAAAAAAAAAAATACGAAAATCGAAAATACGTAACTCACGAAATTTGAAAATAACGGTTATTTTCTGATCACACCTCGTACTATAGGAAATTAATAAAAATAAAAAAAAATTTCCAGGAGCCGATTCCTTCATATAATTCGCGATGTTTACTCATCGATCTGAAGTCGTTAGAGAGTAGACGTCTTATTAATTCCTTAATGTTTGTCTGTGATATCTTTAGTGGCAATATTGATTGCTCAAAGCGGCTTAGCAAAATTGATTTTTTTGTTCCAATCGGGACTACTCGTCAAACTAAGATTTTTTTTATTAAATGCTATTAAAACAAATTATGCTTTAAATCAACCACTTACGAGGTCTCTTATGGAATTTAATAACCTCTGTAATTGGCCTTTCTCTATCAAAATCCATGTTCAAAAAACTTGTAAATAATAATTACTTTTAGTTTTATTTTTAGTTATTGTAAGAAACAAATTTTTTTTTTGTATATTTTGTAAAATCCATCTAGAAGATATCTTATTCAAATCAATTACTTAAATAAATAAATAGATATTTTCCTGTAAATAGATATCTTAGGTATAATATTTTGAATGATGTTGGACAAATGCGATATTTTTGATATTGAAGAATTGATGCTAAGTAAGTATTATTTCCAGTATAGAGGTGATTTTAACGAATAATTGTTCAGCGTAAGTGTCGCTGTGGTCTAGTGGTAGTGCGTTGGACTGCTACGCAGAGTGTCCGGGGTTCGAATCTCGGCACAGGCAAACTTAAAAAGGAGAAAAAATAATTTTTCTATACGGCACCACCTCTTGGCAGGCAATGGCAAACCTACAAGAGTAAAAACTGCCTATGAAAAGCTTTTCACTTCGCCGTTCGGATTCGGCATTAAACTGTAGGTCCCTTCCATTCATGAACAAATCTAACACGCACAACATGAGTGGATGCGAAAAGCTCGGCCTAGGCCCTTCATTGGCTGTTGTGCCATTAAAAGTAAAGTAAAGTAAGTAAGTGTCACTCAGTTTGCTGCAAAGTTTTCATTAAAATACAATAAGTTTTCTAAAAGGTATCCATAACTTTACTTTAAGTATATTGAATTTTTCAGCATTCCACAAATACGTAGGAAGAATTTCGTCACCCATGACAGACTTATGATTGCTGGATAAATATTAAACCATTGTAGAAGCTTTTAATATTGATCACCGACTCACTCATGCATAAACATATTCACATTTATTCTAGCATGCACACTAATATGCGCGTATTTTTGTTGAACTGACAACGAGACGAACCCGAAGGTAAATCAAATTAAATTGCTGTCAAATGTTTCCTGTAATCTGATACTATTTATGTATGGTTGTATACAATACACAAATATACGAGTACGTATGTACTTACACAAAGTGAAGTAAACACCAGTCGAATGTGTGTGTGTGTGTGAGTATGTGTGTGTGTGTGCGTGCGTGTGTGTGTGTGTGTG
Source organism: Palloptera scutellata (assembly GCA_958295655.1). Classification (NCBI taxonomy): domain Eukaryota; kingdom Metazoa; phylum Arthropoda; class Insecta; order Diptera; family Pallopteridae; genus Palloptera; species Palloptera scutellata. The sequence goes on from OY282451.1 coordinate 50,452,015, forward strand.
TGTGTCTCGTTGAATATATTATTGAGATATCAACATTTGTCAAAAAACAGTTTTAAATCCTACGATGCATGCATATACCATATCCACAAGTGCCTATGTATGTGTAAGTATATGGTATGGTATGTAGGTACACCCTCATCTATGTAATACTAATAAATACCATTGACACGTACATACTCACAATGCGTCAAAACGAAGAATATCCTTTATTAAATTTCAAACAAATTTAGGGGTAAAAAAGCGGTAAAAGTGAAGCAAGAATAAATAACATTTGAAAAACGCTTTTGAAGCTCTGCCAATAAAATAAAAACCCAAAATTAAATTCACTGCCTAAAAGTAAAAGGAAAATATGAAAACAATGAGCGCAAAGAAGGTGTCGGAGAAAGAATGTAAGGCAGAGTACCCATTAATACACACACATACACACACACATATATATATATATATATATACAGTGTCGGACAATTCAATAAAAACACCTTGCACTATAAAACTTACTTACTTACTTTACTTACTTTTAATGGCACAACAGCCCATGGAGGGCCTAGGCCTAGATTTTTCGCATCCACTCAAGTTGTGCGTGTTATATTTGTACATGAATGGAAGGGACCTACAGTTTAATGCCGAATCCGAACGGCGAAGTGAAAAGCTTTTCATGGCAATTTTTACTCTTGTAGGTTTGCCATTGCCTGCCAAGAGGTGGTGCCATGGTGCCGTGTAGAAAAATTATTTTTTCTACTTTTTGATTTTGCCTGTGCCGAGATTCGAACCCCGGCCATTCTGCGTAGCAGCCCAACGCACTACCACTACGCCACAGCGACCACTATAAAACTTCCATTGATTTTTTTTTATCGGACTGCTTATGGCAAACAATTTTTATAGAGAAGAAAATGGTATGGTATATACTTTATAAATTTCTAGGTGGCAACACTACATTTAAATATTTTTTGGGGATTCCCAAACAAAAAAAGTTGAAGCGAAGCATTCGAAGGCGGACAATTCAATAAGAACACAGCAGACGAAAAAATTTATATTTTAAAAAGAAAACTTAAATTTGTTTATAATTTGTACTGGTAAGCATTTAAATGGTAGCATTGAGGGTAATTCAACCAATTAAATGTAAACTATTCCGTAATGTCACAGCGCAATGGATCGAGCAAAGCACTGCAGCAAGGAGGAGCGTGATTTGGTGAAAAAACTGCGAAATGAGGGACAAAGCATCCGCCAAATAGCTAAAACTATTAGCAGATCCTCGACATTTGTCTACCAATCTTTATTACCTCAAAAATTTCATTGCAAGAGAGGTAGGCCCCGAAAAACTACAAGTGCTGATGACAATCGCATACAAATTTTGGCGCCACACGATTCATTTAAGGCAGCTGCCGCAATTAGAGAGGAGACAGGGGTTCAAATTTGTGCTCGATCAGTAAGGAAACGTTTGGTGGGAAAAAAAACTGTATAGGAGAACAGCACGAAAAGTACCAATGTTGACACAAAGACATCGAGTGTCGCATAGAGTTCGCTGAAGCGCACATTGAGTGGGATGATTCAATTAATGCAAAAAAATGGCCTAACGTGTTATGGACAGACGAAAGCAAGGTGAATCTTGTTGGAAGTGATGGAATTAGATCCCCGAAAAATTCAGAATTGAGCCCAAAATATACATTTAAGCACGGAGGTGGAAGCATCATGATATGGGGATGCTTCTCTTGGTATGGTGTGGGCCCTCTGTATTGGATAAAAGAAACGATGGACAGATTTCTTTACGTTAACATCCTTCAGGTGGTGATGCTTCCTTATGCTGAATGGGAAATGCCCCTGAATTGCCAAATGTAACAGGATAACGACCCAAAGCACACCTCAATCTTTGCGCGAGATTGGTTTTCCCATAATGGATATCCCGTTATGACCTGGCCTTCACAATCTCCTGACCTTAATCCAATAGAGCACTTGTAGAATATTGTCAAGGAAAAGATTGGCAGAAGACCAGAGCTAAAAACAAAGACGAATTGTGGCAAAGCATTCAAAGAGCGTGGTATTCCATACCCCAGGCTACTTGCGCGTCTCTGGTGGAATCAATGACTAGAAGGTGTAGGGCGGTTTTAACTAACAAAGACTATTCCACAAAATATTAGCATTAGTGAACAATTTGAGTCAATATTTTATAAATTGGTTTTTTTTTTAATTAAAGTGTTTCTTTTTTTTTGTCCTTCTGAAATATGATTTTATATATAACTTTTAAATTTCTTTTTTTACACTGAATTGATATTGTTTTTGTTTTAAGAAAAAATTATACTTATGGAATATAGTAAATGAAATACCTTTTAAATTTATCATTAGCCTAGAGAAATATTTTTTTAAGGTTTTTGGTTTCAGAACAAGGTGTTCTTATTTGATTGTCCGACACTGTATACATATATATGTATGTATATTTAGACAATCTATGCATTGTATTTGTGTATCACAAGTGTTAGAAACAAAAATTCCACATGCAATTTAAACCATAACCGTTGTCAACGTGAGCTTAAAACCTAAAATTAGGGAAAACCTCTTGAAACACAGAAAGAGAAAAGTGCCAATAAAAGCATCAATGCCACAGTGGCAACCTCTACACATACAAGTGTTGTTGTAAACGCTATGGAAAGTCTGCTGTTAAACTTCACGAGCAAGTCGTTGAAATTACCAAATCGAAGCGCTAGTATTTTTCTGCTTGTATGTGTTTGTGAGTTGTATATGCTAGTGTAAAGGTTGAAAAAACAAATTTTAATAATAAAGTCGAGACGATATCAAGTGACATGGATTAAATATTGAGGAATTTTATTGTTGTTGTGTAAAAAAAAGATACTTACTTACCATAGATTCTATTTACAGTTTTATTGGATTTTCATTGGGTTGGTCGCTGTAGCGTAGTAGTAGTGCTTTGGACTGTCATGCATAGGGTCCGGGGTTCGAATCTAGGCACATGCACAATCAAAAAAATAGAAAATAATCAAAAAAAACAACAATTTTTCGACACCAGAGGTGGTGCCTATATAAAGCCTTTCACTTCACCGTTCGGATTAGGCATTAAGCTATAGGTGCCTTCCATTCATGTACAAATATAACACGCACAACATGACCGGATGCGAAAAGCTCGGTTTTTGGCGCTATATGCGGTCATAGTCGACATTGAAGTTTATTGTGGTAAAGGCATAACACTTGCCACAATGGCTGTCTAACTCTTTATCGGGGTCCTATGTGTTTGCATTCCCTCTCTCATTCTCCCTCCTTCTTTCACTCATCTATCAATCTTCCTTCCCATCAACACAATGCTCTGCATTGATAGGGGTACACACAGAGTGTTGAATGTATCAATAAAAATATAAAATAAAAGCAACTTAAACACATACATACATAGCTACATATACACACACATACATACAATTGTATATGTACAGTGAGAGGCAATACTGTCAGTAACAGCTACATATTATTTTCAAGTCACGCATGGGTATCGAAAGTTCCTAGATTTTTATTATAATTTGCAATTGCATGAAATTCTCAGAAATAAGTTTTTTGTACGAACGAATCCCAACGGACCCTCCTCCCGCCCAACACGACCGAGGGGCGCATCCACATAACGTATGGATCGGTGACCGACGCAACCGAAAATACGAATGAGCTGCGTAAATATGTAATGAGCTGCGTATATCCAAATAGGCATTCTTTACAACTACAGATATAAAATCATCTGCTGTTTATTGATTCAATATGAAAAGTAAGCTTGTTTTGCTGTGTTCCAGAGAATCGGAAATGCTGAATAAATTATAATTTTCATTAAAATCTCTACATATTCCACGAAAAGGATCATTTTGAGTATAATTTGCTTTGCATATGCTAAGTTTAATAGGAATTAAGTAACGCGAGCTTCCACAGGATATATTAAAGTTTATTTAATTTAGTAAATAGGAAGATGATAGAATGCCATTCAAAAGCTTTACAAGAAATGTTATATTCAGCATTTTTCTTCTGCTTATCAATGTCGGTAGATTAATAAGCTTTAATCGATGTTCATACGGTGGAAGCTTCAATAGAGTGTTCCAACAAAAACTCCTTGTTTTTGAACCGACTCAATTTTACATATGTAGCAATTATATTGAGGATTCCAGACAGGAGATGCATACTCAAGGATGGGTCTAACAAGTGAAGTGAATAGCGTTTTTGTTGTATAAGGGTCGTTAAACTCTTTTGACCAGCGTTTAATATATCCTAACGAACTTTTAGCTTTGTTCACTCGCGAGTTGATATGTAAGTTAAAAGTAAAGTATGTAAGTAAATCAACAAATATCAATACATGACTCAGAGTCTGATGCTGTAAAGAATATTTAGCAGACATAGGTTGTCTCCTTGTAAATGTCATAAACTTACATTTATCCAGATTGGGTAACATCACGTTTAATCGGCAACATTTTGAAAAATTATCTAGATCTTCTTGCAGAAGTTTTTGTTGGATTATAGAGTTGTAAGATAAGAACAACTTTACATCATCAGCATACATAGTACATTACAATTTTGCAATTTCGAATAACAGATGGCAAATCGTTGATAAACAGAAGAAATAATAAAGGTCCCAGATGGCTCCCATGAAGAACTCCGGAAGTAACAGCAATGCTTTTTGATACGGCATTACGGAAAATCACTTTTTGTTTTCTGTTAGTGATATAGTATGTATGGCTCTATCCATCTCAAAAGCAAGGGCGGAAATCCAATCAAACCTAGTTTTTCAATCAGAAGGCCATGGTAGACTTTATCAAATGCTTTGCTAAAATCAATTTAACTATATAACATCAGTTTGTTGGTTATTAATAAATCATCATTCATTACACATGTAGTGAATTCTAAAAGGCTAGTCGTAGTAGATCTCCCCTTAAGGAACCCATGCTGCGATGTGTTGATCAATGTTACAACAGAGTGCATAATTTGGGTATTAACAATTAATTCAAATAACTTAGGTATCAATTTGATATATTAGATTTAACACCATTTTTATGTAGAGGAACAATAAAAGATTCTTTCCAGCAATCAGGGAAATAACCTGATTTTAAACATTTGTCAAAGATGATGACAAGAGGTCATATATATAAAAGTAGGTATAAAAGTTCGGCACAATTTTTTAATATGCAACTTGGAATATTATCGGGCCCAGATTGAAATGACAGCTCAAGATACCTTAAGGTGTTGAAGAACATCTAGAGGATCTATGGTTGGAAAATAAATAGTAAATAGTGTTAGTTGAAGTCAGAAATAAAGGGAACTACCCTTCCTCTCTAGAAGGGTAGCAATTTTCCAGAGCTTTTATTTTTTGAATTATCAACTAAGTAGTATTTATCGTATCTCAAAAATGTTCATTCTTGGGACAGTTTTGCTCCTCACTGTATATGTATATTATCTTATGTATGTTTGTTGCTCTTGTAGGCGAACACACACGCACAATTACATACAACACAAACCAGCTGAAAGTTTCCATATCCAATTGCATTTGACTTCACCTTTATTTCCGGGCTTTCTGCGTAGATTCGTAGATTTGTCATGAATGTCAAATGTAGTACATACTACTGTGGGCAAAAAGTAGTAAGACTTTTTAATTTAATTTTCGCGCGGAAACCCATTCATCAAAATATTATATTTTTAAGGTTGGTATGACTGTCGGTGACATCTGTGCCAAATGTCACATCAAAATAATCATTAGTGTTTAGTATACGCTTGTCTTTCTGAAGTACAAAAAGTGCATTCGGCGATTTCCACAATGAGTGAAATTATTCAACAAAGAAGTTCCATTAAATTTTGTGTGCGGAATCAAATTTCTGGTGCCGAAACGTTCAGAATGTTGCAAGAGGCCTTCGGTGATAATTGTATGTCGCGAGCAAGTGTTTTTGATTGGTACAAATTGTTCAAAGATGGTCGCATTGAGAACGCGTTGACGACGAACCACGTCCAGGACGGCCATCAACATCAACTGATGATCAACACGTCTGGTCAATAAAATCAAGGAATTGGTGCTCGAGAATCGACGATTAACAGTCAGAGACCTTACTGGCATCGTTGGAATATCGGAAGGATCAGTGAAAACCATTTTAAAACATCATTTGGGCCTAAGAAGAGTGAATGCACGATTGGTTCCAAAATCACTGCATTCGTTTTACGAGACCATTTTGCCAAAAATTCGACTGATATCGTTCCGCAACCACCCTATTCGCCTGACTTAGCACCGTGTGACTATTTGGCTATTTTCTAAACTCAAAAAACCACTTCGTGTACACCGTTTTGAGTCAATTGAAGACATTAAACATGAATCGCTAAGCGCATTGAAGGCTATTCCGGAAATTGACTTTAACAACTGTTTCGAGAATTGGAAAGAACGTTGGCACAAGTGTATTGGGGCCGGGGGAGATTACTTTGAAGGGGACGAAATAGATTTGGAAGAATGAATAAAAAAATTTGAAATTATGAACAAAGTCTTACTACTTTTTGCCCACAGTAGTACATATAAAAATTAAAGTCAAGTCTGATACTCGTACCAGGAAATGCTTGGCGCGAGGAGTGGGCTAAACAAAATTCCAAATTGAAATTTTTTCGTTTTCAAAAGTATTTTTCAATTTAGCATTGTCTAAATATAATCTCTTTAGTTTTTCTTCAACTTTTTTCACTTACTTTGCTATACGAGCCTCTTTTGTTTCTTGCTTGATAACAATTTTAGCATATTCGGAATATGATTCAATTTCGTTTTCGCTCAACGCAGTCAGTTACTTTTATTTTTGCCAAGTAAGTACCATAAATTGCATTTATATTATTGCATCCCAAAAATATGCTACAATTATTGTATGTATTCCATTTGTAATCCCATAATCTCTTCAAGTCTTTAAAAGCTTCAAATTTCAACCGAATTCTAAAGAATCCAATTAAAATCTTTTCAAATTGAAAACAATGATTTTTTTGTTGTTTTGATTTCCTTACGAAATCATTTTATGTAATAAGAATAATAATAATGCAGAATGTTAGCATTGTTAGCGTTGGTTGGTGCTATTCAATCGTATTACTTCTATTTTGTAGAATAGAGTTACTATGTGCTTGTTTGACAGAAGACAAACGTTTGCATTCACCCCGAAGGCATTGAGGAAACCAAGCACACACACAAGACTAAGGCAAACTCATTCTTAATGTTTGGCAAAGAAAATGCAAATGCAAAAAAAAAAAATAGGAAGAAGGGAAAAAAGGAGAAATTGCTTTCTTTTTGGCATGGCACACTGATAGACTTGAAATAAACTTGAAAACTTCAAACAGAAGAAAACTTTTTCAATTTTCCTCATATGCACACAAATAATAAACATGCATACTATACATTTGCTTTTCCCTTCTTTCTCTCTTATGAAGTAAGTTGCATTGTCTCTGCTCCTGAAAATATGCAAAATATTGCAGCACGTAGTTATACTTACCATACTTACCATGTGTAAGTATGCTTACATTTGCATACGTTTGCAAATGAAACCAACACTTTTTTTAATTAAATTTTTTTATTAACCCCTTACTTATATTATATTAATTTAAATTCATTGTCATGTCATGTTGGTCGGTTGGTTAATTAATCGCAATTTCACATTGAATGAAGCAGTCGTTCGCAAATGCATTTCATTTTCTTCGTATCACACCCGCTTGCCATTGCTTCGTAATACTGACCCGCACAACGCAGTAACTAACTGAGCGACATTTAAAAATATGTATCAATTTTATGCAAATTGTTGCCATTTTCATTTTCGTGGCTCATTGAGATTGTTGTTGCTGATGTTGTTGTTGGTGTTGCTGTTGTTGTTACTGGTGGTAGTTGCTGGTATGCTCATTATGTTGAATTGCATTGAGTTGCGTTGGTCACGAAACATTTGACCAATTCCTCAATGTTTTGCCTTCAGTTTCGCTCTTGCTATAAAATTAATTTGAAATAATTTTATTTTATTTGAAATTTCAACGTGCTTCCGTACTCCGCTGTTACCGTTTTTTAATACGGTACAGCAGACAAGGGAACGGGAATGGGAAGAGTGATAAGGATAAGCAAACGATGAGGAAAAATGCCTTCACGATGATGTTGCATGAGGTAACATAGGAACTAAGTATGTATGTACCATATTATTCTTCTTCTTTTGTCCTGGGACTCCTAGGGGAAGCATAGGGTCATATACTAAATATGTTTGGTTAGAAATATTTGGCAATTTTGGCCAAAACCATCTTGATGGAAAGGAATATTCAAAATTATGTATTTCCACAATACTTTATCAGATTTTTCACCCAATAATATTTCAGTTAAATTGAATAAAACTTAGTAGTTAGATGAAGTTGAATTGTGAATATTTGATAGTAAAACAAGACAAAATGTGCTAATGAAATTGTATGGGCAAATGAGGAGATTGAATAATTTTTTTAGTTACTGTTAAAAAAATGTACACAATTTATTAAGTGGATGAGAAATTATTTCTAGGCAGACTATTAAATACTTAGTTCTTGTATCGAGGAGACAGCTGAATGATTAATGGTACACTTTAGACCGCTCGAGCGAACGAACGAATCTTCATTCGTTCGCTGAACATTGTGTTCGACTGAGTTCCATCTTTTTTAGCGAATCCAGTGTTGCCGGTGTTGTGTATATGTCAAAATGAAGAAAAAAAAAAGCTACTGCAAAAGAAGTAAAAACGTAGTTTCTAGGCAATTCAATACTGACAACATATTCTTATTTTCTGGGCATTTAACTAAAAAAAATATAGGTGATGTTTGAAAACATTATAATTTGCCATCTACACCAGGCGAGCGAACAAGATGGCTCCTGATGTTTGTTCGGAGCTTATAAGTATTATGTCAAAAAAGTAGTAAAATTATAAATAGTAAAAATTAATTTTGTCGCTAAGTTGGCACCACTGTTCTCTATCCTTAGATGCAATCTGTCATTTAGTTTTCTTTGCTCGATTTTGTCAATTCATCTCAAGTGTGTTGTGTGCTTTGTGATTTATACAATGAATAAAAATATCGAACAAATAATTTGTCTCAAATTTTGTATTGCAAATGGGATTTCGTATGCCGAATCGCTAAAACTGTTACAGAAGGCTTACAGTAAATCGACTTTATCAAAATCACGTGCATATGAGTGGTGCAATGCATTCAAAAGTGGTCGAGATGTGGTGAAATTTAACTCGTTTTGTTCGGTAATGTTGACTGTTATCTCGTTGTTGTGCAATCGGAATTCTTGCCAGAACGTCAGACGGTAATTAGAGAATATTATCTGGGCGTTGTGCGGCGTTTGAGAGAGCAAATTCGTCGAAAAAGGCCAAGTTTGTGGAAAGAAAACTCATGGATTTTGCATCACGTCAACGCACCATCTAAGAAGGCTATCCTTGCGCACTCACCACACTCACCAAATGTCATCGATCAACCATCGTATTCACCTGACTCCGGTTGACTGTTTTGTCTATCCAAAACTCAAATTACCACTACGAGGCATCAGTTTTCAGTCGATAGAAGACCTAAAAGAGAATTCACGGCGAGAACTGAATGAAGTCGATGCTTTAGAAAAATGTTTTAACGATTGGATTATTCGTTGGATGTATAAGTAAGACTATAGAGAGAGAAACGGAGAGAGAAAGATATGTAGAAAGGTGCAAGTAAATAGATATAAAAGACGTAAATACGTTTCACTTTTTTACTGTGTAGCTAGCGACTACTTACTTACTTACTTAGCTGGCACTACAACCGATGATCGGTCTTGGCCGCCTCCACAAAGCTTCGCCAGTCACTTCTGCTATGCGCGCGCTGGCGCCAGTTGATAAGGCCAAGTGCAGTCAGGTTGCCCTGCACCTGGTCTTTCCAACGGAGATTAGGACGTCCCCTTCTGCGTGTTCCTCCACCGTGGTTCGAATAAAACACCCTTCTAGCCGGAGCGCTTTCTTCCATTCGCTCAACATGACCCAGCCAGCGAAGCCGCTGTCAGTGTCGGCGTACAGCTCATACAGCTCATCGTTCCATCTTATTCGATACACGTGGTCCACTCATACTGGACCGTAGATCTTACGGAGAATCTTCCTCTCGAACGCTCTTAACAGCCTCTCATCATTGATGGTCAATGTCCACGTCTCTGCACCATACATTAGGACGGGAAGGATGAGGGACTTATAGGACGTTATTTTCGTCGGTAGAGAGAGGGCTCTACTTCTCAATTGCCTACTGAGCCCGTAGTAACACCTGTTGGCAAGAGTTAGTCTCCGCTTGATCTCAAGGCTGACATTATACAATAGCTAGCGACTACACATTCTATTATTTATTTCCAAGCACTCAACACAATGCTCTGCATTCATAGGGATAACCCCTGTGTGTTGACTTGAAATTGAAACAAAAACTCTTAATGTTTTATAGTAAACTTTTTCATATTGTGTGGCTGTAACTATGGATGCCCTGCTATACTGGGGAATTATATAATATCGCTGGAGAAGTAAAGTAAAAGTACAAACACCATTTGATTAGCTTCGAGCACCTAAATCGAATTTGAAAGTTTGCGATGAATTATAAGAAAAACCAGCCGAAAATATAACATTTTCCTGATAGAAAAATCATAACAAATTTTTCTACTAATCCCACATTTAAGAAGTTATTCATGTTTTAAAATAACGAGTTATAATGTGAGATTCAAAAAAAAAATTTGGCAAAATGGATATGGAAAAAACTAATACTCAATATCTCGAAAAGGGTAGGAGATATTGCAAGACGGATTAAAAATTTGGAAAGATTGTATAAGTCTCAAGTGACGATATGTGTCTTGGAGATTTGCATAACAGCACTTTTGGAACTTCCATAAACACATTTTTTAAGCCAAGGAATGAAACCGAAACTGAAATCGTAACCGTTTGAAATCATTTCATCTTTCGAAACCGAAAGTGTTATTTTCATTGGGAAAAGAACCAAACTGAAACCGATTCAAGCACTGGAAGCACGGTTCGAATAGGTTTCGAGAAATATTTTCTCGATCATTGTTGAAAATTTATTCAATTTGACGCCAGTATGTATGGCGAACGTCCGGCAACACTGATTGCGTATAATTGTTTGACGATTTTCTAACCTACAAAGTAAAAAATACGTCATTGTCTTCTTTTACTTTCTAATTTTTATCGTAATAAAAATCAAATTTTCGCTCTATTAATTGTTCTTCATCTGCGGACACAACATGAGACAGTTCATGAAGGCATTTATGCATTTGAATATTGTGCTCGAACAAAAAACAGTCAGTACAATCAGAAAGTACAGTGCATAGCAATGCCCCCCAGAGATAGAAGTACTTAAGTTTGCAAACCATAGAAAATTGCTAGATATTTACATAGTAAATAATCTCGTGTGTGATTCAACTCTTTCCTTCAAAACCTTAACCGAAACAAATGAATGTTAAAGAAGGAAAACGAAACACGCGACAAAACTGAAACCAGAACGTTGTATTGATTCGATTTTATCTCTTGTTTTAATCTACTAACCTTGTATTTTTTTTTTTTAAATACAGTCAACACACAGGGGTACCCCTATAAATACAGAGTATTGTGTTGATTGGAAGGAAGACTGATAGGTGGGAGGAAGAAGGAGCGAGAAGTAGTTATGAGCGTTTGCTGTAAATTTGCAAGGATCATAATAATCGGGAAAAATGTTTGCAGGGAGCTTATTCCAAATAAGCGCGGTACGATAAATCAAAAAAATGTTCTCTGTAATGCGTAGTGCGGTGGAACACCGTGTCTACGTGGAAGGTGTGAGTTCCGCTTTCTGATCGTGTAGTCCTGGGGAACACACGAACTGGCGGCATCAGCTTGCGCATCTCAGCAGAACATCTACCGTGATAGTAACGGTAAAACAGAGAGACGTAAGTCACGTTCCGGCGATGTTCCAAGGTGTCAATAGAGCTGCATTTATATGGGTAAACTCTACTGTCCCCTATTAGCTTTATCGCTCGATGTTGGATACAGTCCACGAGCTCCAGTTTAGGTCGTATATACTTAGTAGGTGGTGTAAATCATGCGGAGATCAGCCGTAGTGAAATATTTTTTACAACGCCAAGAAAGCCGAGACACTTGGCTGCTTCAAAGATGTATTTATTCCATGAATGGACTTGCCCAGAACATCAAGAGTCGCTGTTTCCGCAATACCTATCCCACCTATATCAAGGCGGTTAATCCTAGAATACTAACCTTCGCCTATGAGGCGGAACGAATTCGGTATTCTCGCCATATTTCACAAACGACTTTAGCAATCAAAGCAAGCGTTTACGCCAACTCGGTTTAGCGCTGTACGAACTTGTGTGCAGTGCCTTTGAGCGGCTGAGTTACACGCTCTCTTGCCGCCTGACAGGCGAACGTTAGTAGTAAAATTATTTTGTTTTTCTTTGTCTTATTTTAGTTTTTAACGTGTTTTTTAGCTATTTTCTGTTCTGAACTTAATTTTTTTTACTTATCGAGATGGCTACTTCTGAAGAACAACTGCTAAAATGGTTGGAAGAAATATCGTTGAATGGAAGCCAATGTCGAGTTTGGAAGAAGATTTTGATTCGGATGACAGTTTTGCTGACCCAAATTATATTGCTGAATCTGACGATGACACGAACAAAACAGTTGTAAGTAAACCAAATGCTACTAGTGTTCAGTCAACGTCGAGCTTTGCTTTGACCACCAAGATCCTATCGGAACCACATCGCAGAGGGCGAAGCTATCAGATTGCTGCGAGATTCTTATCATTAATCCTTCCACATCTGTTTTTTATAACAAGAATAATTTCGTTTGGCATTCTGAGCCATCTTCGTCGAGAAAAAGTTCAATGAGAACTCCTGCTAGGAAATAAAAAAAAGGAAAACGTTCACTTTGCAGTTTTTGCCCAGCGAAGAAAAAACGTATCAGTGTGTATTACTGCATAAAATGTAAAAAAAAACTTACTGGTTGGAGCATAGATCACCATATTGTTTTTTCAAAGTACCCTCACATGCAACCGTTAGTATTAAGGGGGGAAAAAAATAAGGTTAGTACTCTAGGGTTAACGTGGGGCTGGGAAACTCGTTTGTGAGATAACAGACAAACATTGGGTCTTACGCGCCTTGAACTCAACTCTATTTGTGAGACCCTCCTTTTTTCTAATATGTAGGTATATTTAAACAAAAAATTTAAAATTTAATCTTATAAACTCATAGTAATTAATTTAATGAAAAATCAACGAAAAATAACAAATAACATCTAAAAGTATTTGTTTAGGCCTGTAGCCATAATTTTAAGGTTCTTTATGTTTAAGGTAAATTTATGTAATCCTGTCAACCCTTACCAGCTCGATTTAACTTTCGTTAAGTTTGGAGAGAATAGCGGGGATAGTTCGGCAATCTTCAGACATTTTACCGAAATGTTTAAAGAATTTTTTTACTACTAATCGAGAAGCCGAGAAGAGAAGACGTCCCCCGCAGCAACCAACCCAGCATTTAGAAGACCCGTTACCCGACGCCGCTACTCCAAGCCCTAAGGAAAATCGAGGTGGACAAGGTACGCCCAATTACATTGTACATATATAAATAAATATTGTAAGAACGCTTACTGCTGCTTTTCTTGTTTTTCCCTACACGAATACTTTCAACTTCCCTCGAGATCCCCCCTCGCACGGAGACGCAAAGCCCTCACCCCTTTACAGTATTATTTAACTTTAGTATCAGCTTCAGTCATAACAAGTCACGTTTTAAAAAATATAAGTTATAACAAATTCCGAAGTTCACAAAAAATCAAAATTAACTAAAATTGACGTTAAACTTTAAACTAAGGAAAAACTATTATCCTATTAAATAAACTAAAGAAAAACTATTATTCTCTCGTACTTTTCCCACTTGACACTTTCATTGAAATGCACCTTAAGTAAGAAACGATAATGCTTAAGTGAAAATAACGTGGAAAAGTATTTAATTAGTTGTGCAAACTTTAAACTAAATAGATTAATTAGTCTTAATTAGTATCTTCTTATTCTTCACATTACTATTACTATTACTATTACACTAAAATTACATTATACATACTCATGTGGAAGCATAAACATGTATTGAAGGAAGTTATTGTAATTATTCGCTGTGATAAACTTTACCTTACTAGGTGCCTAGGTGCCATCATTACATACTAAATACTTGTTCGCCGCTCGCACTCCTTCTACCCGTCACTCTTTATTTACTCACAAGTCAGTTTTCATCTGTATTTGACACATAATGCCCCGTCAAATGTCATTAATTATTCACTTTACTGCTTTAATTAGCATGCAACGTCAGAAAGTCTTAGCTAAAAATGTATGCTCAATTTTACTAAGACATAAGAGCATAAAAAGCGCAGCTGTCAAGGACAAAAAGTTGAAGTTCTCAGTGAACTGCTTAACACTTAAGTTTTTCCCAGAAAATAAACAATATTTACATACAGTGTCAACATTCGAGCATCAACAGTTGTGTCTGTAGCAGACAGCGCTAGTGGGTGTAACAGGTTATTTTACTTTCACTTTCAAGCGGAAATCGCGTTGAATTCTACCTTTTGCCTATACTACAAGCAGTTTTCATCTGTATTTGACACATAGAAGGATAGAAGGAAGGATAATAATATGCAAATCTTCTAAATCTTCTAAATGTCTGTAATATGCATACATAGTATTTACATAGTATTCTTATGTAGATTGAAGTATGTTTTGTATGGAAATTGTACCAACGAAATGTAATACGAACGATGTAGGTACTTTTGAATAATGTCAATATTAAATTTTACAATTTTTTTCTGTTTCTTTTTTAGTTTTCCAAGCTAAAGTCGAAAAATATGCTGTGGTACATTAAAGTTGACGAGAAGAAAATGCTCGTTTTTGCCCCCGATTCAAGGGCGATATACCGTTTTTTGGTTGAGAACACTTCTCCGTCAGCTGGTGTGGTGTGAAAAATTTTACTTTTCGAAAGAGACAATTTAAGTTCGAAAAATGTTGTTATAGTAAGTTGATTTCAAATGAAAGGCCACTACAAAATATTAGAAACTTTGTATATTATTATATTTTCAAAAACTTAGCTGGAAAAAAATTAATTATGTGATTTTCGGAATGAAATTAATTTTGTCGTGTTACTGTATCCAACATTTTTCTTCATTTGATTTTGTTATTGTATGCAAGGTCTCGTTAGAAAGATCTATTGATTGGCATCACAAACATTTCGATATTTCAGAAAATTAAGCCTTTCATTGGTGTTACCCCATATATATTTTCAGACCATTCAACTCATATGCACGGAAAAAAACTTTTCATTAAAAATTCATAGAAATTATTCATGAAATTAAAAATCATCAAATTAATGAAAAACTTCTTACTTTAGGTCGAGCTTTTCGCATCCACTCATGTTGTGCGTGTTATATTTGTACATGAATGGAAGGGACCTACAGTTTAATGCCGAATCCGAACGGCGAAGTGAAAAGCTTTTCATAGGCAATTTTTACTCTTGTACTACTGTGGGCACAAAGTAGTAAGACTTTTTAATTTAAATTTCGCGCGGAAACCCATTAATCAAAATATTATTTTTTTAAGGTTGGTATGACTGTCGGTGACATCGGTGCCAAATGTCACATCAAAATAATCATTAGTGTTTAGTATACGCTTGTCTTTCTGAAGTACAAAAAGTGCATTCGGCGATTTTCACAATGAGTGATATTATTCAACAAAGAAGTTCCATTAAATTTTGTGTGCGGAATCAAATTTCTGGTGCCGAAACGTTCAGAATATTGCAAAAGGCCTTCGGTGATAATTGTATGTCGCGAGCAAGTGTTTTTGATTGGTACAAATTGTTCAAAGATGGTCGAGAACGCGTTGACGACGAACCACGTCCAGGACGGCCATCAACATCAACTGATGATCAACACGTCTGGTCAATAAAATCAAGGAATTGGTGCTCGAGAATCGACGATTAACAATCAGAGACCTTACTGGCATCGTTGGAATATCGGAATATCGGAAGGATCAGTGAAAACCATTTTAAAACATAATTTGGGCCTAAGAAGAGTGAATGCACGATTGGTTCCAAAATCACTGCATTGGTTTTACGAGACCATTTTGCCAAAAATTCGACTGATATCGTTCCGCAACCACCCTATTCGCCTGACTTAGTACCGTGTGACTTTTGGCTATTTTCTAAACTCAAAAAACCGCTTCGTGGACACCGTTACCGTTTTGAGTCAATTAAAGACATTAAACATGAATCGCTAAGCGCATTGAAGGCCAATTCCGGAAATTGACTTTAACAACTGTTTCGAGAATTGGGAAAAACGTTGGCACAAGTGTATTGGGGCCGGGGGGGATTACTTTGAAGGGGACGAAATAGATTTGGAAGAATGAATAAAAAAATTTGAAATTATGAATAAAGTCTTACTAACTTTTGCCCACAGTAGTAGGTTTGCCATTGCCTTCGAAGAGGCGGTTCTACATTTTGATTTGGCCTGTGAGATTCGAACCCCGGACACTCTGCGTAGCAGTCCAACGCACTACCGCTACGCCACAGCGACCACAAACTTCATGAAAAACTTTACTAAATCCATGAAACCTTAATTGAGTGAATGAATCTGTACATTAAATTTTATGAACGCGCACGAAATTATTATGCCAAACTTACGCAAATGATTTTAATAAATGTTGATAAACAATGTTAATGATCACATTCATTGATTTTGCCTAATAACCGTTGCCAGAATAGTGGTACTTGAGATTATCTTTTTTATTAAGTACATAGCGTAGACGACCTCGCTAGTCTAGTGGTTAGTGCACTGGATTCTCACCCGAGAGGTTAATAAGAACTATCAGAAAGTGTAAAAGTTCGCATATTTTTAGCAGTGTTACGGAACTCACTCATTATAAAGAGTATCAATGAAAACCCATTCACTGCTTTTATGAAATTTTTCATGGTATATGTTTTAACGAACATTTTCATTGATTTTGTGAAAACGTTTGGTTGCGTGTGGAGTGTGCGAAATCGAAAAATGGTTTATATGGCGCTATACTCCCAGTGACCGAATGTACCAATCGCGTGGGCAAAAACATGAGCATTCTTAGCACATATTGTACATCTCCGCCCACCTTTATGTACATATCGTTACAATTATGTAGAAAGAGCCTAACTAACATATACGAGTATGTATGGTATTGTTTAATTCGGGAATGAATTATTTAAAGGAAAGATTGAAAATTAAACACTGAAAATTCGTATTTAATATTTAACAACAATTATTAAAATGAAAAATTGTACAATAAATATATTGAAGAGCCCAACCGACCGGTGTGAAAGTGTTCTAGAGAAGAACTAAGAGAAAGCAATAGCAAAAGAAATATAACGAAAAGAAACAAGCATAGAGAAAATGAATAGAAAAGAAAAAGCCACCTTTTCCACAGGTATATTTTTTTAACATAAAATTATAAGTAGGTCGAATTTCATCAGATTCTGCCGGAAACCCGATAGTGAAAAAAAGGTTAGTTAGGACCCTTCTACATTAATGATATACATAAATATAAATGTTATGTCCTTTCAAATTCAAAATGATGAACTTGGTTAGTGGTGAAAGCGAATGACTCACTAAACTGCCAAAATTCATAGTTTTACTACAACTCTCTAGAGTAAAACAGAACTAGGAGCTACCTCCGGAACTATTTCCAGTTTGAAAGAACCTGTAGCTGATTTTTTAATAATTATGCTAGTTATGTCACTTAAGGAAAGATAATGCCCTCCCTAAAGTCCTCAATATAATCCTGGCTAATTGTGGACAATGTCAAAGAATATGTTCCAATATTTCCTCCGCTTCAGAGTCATATGACAGTTTCTGCAACCCACGTTTTGCTATCTGGGAAAAATTGTGGCTTCTCCATTTGTTATAAGGCGTGGCAAAAATTCATTTGTGGAATAGTGTGTAATATTAATCGAGGGATACGTGATGTTGCGATACGGTACGCCACCTCGCTCTACAATATACCAAAACGTTTTGGTACCTAACAGAATTCAATTATATTTTTGGCACTGAGGCTTTGGAGGGAGTTGTTTTTAGCATTTATTTAGCGATTTAGACTTGATAATTTCGCTTCTCGTGACCTTTAGAGCAGCTTAGCTGTCAGAATAATTAATTAATCGCAGATTAAAATCTCTTTTTCATCATTATTATTCGAATGGCTCGCAAACTTCACCCAAATTATTATTATTCATGTTCACGCGATATTACCAAACGCCACAAATTTCAATGACAATATATATTTTTCGAGCTCTTGTTTTTGAAACTTTCCTCAATAATAAAATTTTGAATAAACACGAAATTGAATTGGGTCATCCATGTGCCGAAAAACGTTCGCTATTCGGCGAGTCTCGATCCGATTGGACTGAATGACGGAAATTTGTTATTTTGTGAACTCTAAAAGTTGGCACCGATTTGCGGTTAAATCTGATATTGGTCCTTTAAACCATACAGATTTTGGGCATCCAATATTGACTACAAAGGAAAGAATAAAGCTTTCTACTGCTCTAGACGCAAAGTCTTAAACCTTAAATTGCTAAATGTCACTTGATTGTCTTCTAGATTGAAATCCAATTCCTTGCAACCTTTAACTCTCTTTGAAGTCTGGACACACTTCGACATTGAATTGCTGTTTGATGTTAGATGTTACAAATTGAAAAACAACTTGGTTGCTATTGGGTCATATAAAAAGTGTCCTCGGTTTTTCGTTACAATATGATGTTGGTACCCACAAATGTGTCAAAACTAGTCCTTTTATGTAAAGCGAACGAAAACATGTTTGAAAGGTGATATTTCAGGCTGTGAAATTGTGTGAAGACAGTTGTGTAATTCGTGGCTAGTGTTAAAAGTTACATCGATTTGAAAATGAGTGAAATATCTAAAGAAATACGCTATGTGATTGGTTTTGGTCACTGTGGCGTAGTGGTAATGCGTTGGACTGCTACGCAGAGTGTTCGGGGTTCGAATCTCGGCACAGGCAAAATAAAAAAAATAAAAAAAGTAGAAAAAAAATAATTTTTCTACACGGTACCACCTCTTGGCAGGCAATGGCAAATCTACAAGAGTAAAAATTGCTATGAAAAGCTTTTCACTTCGCCGTTCGGATTCGGCATTAAACTGTAGGTCCCTTCCATTCATGTACAAATATTAGACGCACAACATGAGTGAATGAGAAAAAGCTCGGCCTAGGCCCTCCATGGGCTGTTGTGCCATTAAAAGTAAAGTAAGTAAAGTAAATACGCTGTGTGAGGAAGCTGTGAGTGAACGCCGGATCCAAGAATGGTTTGCTCGATTCCGTCCCAGAAATTTCGATATCAAAGATACATCTCTTTGGTCTCTTTATTCGGCCAGCCACTGAAAAACTTTACGAAATTTTATAACTGGTGGAGCAAGATATACACGTAAGCTGTAAGGAGATAGCGAAGGCACTAAACATCAACCACATGATAGTTTGGAATTATTTGGAGAGAGCAGGCTTCTCAAAGACGCTTCTTAGATGTTTGGATACCACATGAATTAATGGAAATAAATTGTATTGACCGAATTACCATCAGTGAGGGCGCTGTGGCGTAGTGGTAGTACGTTGGACTGCTACGCAGAGTGTCCGGGATTCGAATCTCGGCACAGGCAAAATAAAAAAAAGTAGAAAAAATAATTTTTCTACACGGCACCATGGCACCACCTCTTGGCAGGCAATGACAACCTACAAGAGTAAAAATTGCTATGAAAAGCTTTTCAATTCGCCGTTCGGATTCGGCATTAAACTGTAGGTCCCTTCCATTCATGTACAAATATAACACGTATAACATTAATGGATGTAAAAAAGCTCGGCAAGGCCCTCCAGTGTAAAGTAAGAAACGTTGATAAAACGCAACGAAATCGAACCAATTTTGAAGCGAATCATTACGGGCGATGAAAAGTGGATTCGATACGAGAATATTCAACGCGTTCATGCTCAAAGCGCAGTGACCCTTCATAAAAGACTTCAAAGCCTGGATTGACGGCAAACAAGGTTCTGTTGAGTGTTTGGTGGGATTGGAAAGGAATTGTATATTACGACTTTCTCCAGCCAGGTGCAACGATTAATTCGGTTCTCTACTGCTCTCAACCGCCTGAAGGAAGCAATCAAGAAAAGCTACCAGGCCAACAGGCAAAAGGAAAACAAGTGTGTTCCATCATGACAATGTGAGGTCACGCACTTCTTTCATAACTCGGATCAAATTGAAGGAACTTGGATGAGAAGTTTTAATGCATCCACTGTATAGCCCGGACCTTGCACCGTGTGACCGTCATTTGTTTCGGTCTCTGGAAAACTCTCTTAATGCTAAAAAAGGAGCAGCTGAAAAACCACTTGTCCAAGCTTTTCACCGATAAACAAATGAAATTCTACACCGATGGAATTATGAAACTACTCGAAAAATGGCAAAAGGTCATTAATAATAATGGCCAATACATACTTGATTAAAATTTATTTTCAATACAAAAAATTTTTGTTAAAAAAAATGTACAAAAAAAACCGCGATTACTTTTTATGTGAACCAATATTTTCACAAATTCTAAATGCTTAATGTAGGGCAATGCTCTTACGCAGAATTAAAAATGCCAAAAAATAGAATAGATTTTTGGAAGCGAATTAGTTACGCACTATTTACCATTGATAATAACGACAGCAAAAATATTATAGTACTTACATATAAAAGTTTCTGAAATAGACTAAATTTATTGCATATTTTATAATTTAATAAACAGTAAATCTCTTGTTTTAGTTTTTTAATTACCTAGTTTAAATGTTTAATGTTTTCTGAGTTTTGCTTTCAACATACTAAGTATGTACATATGTATGTGAATAACATTTGACCATTTAAGTGCAATCAATTATCTCATCACAATTACACTTGAAATATATACAGGGTGTTTTTTTTTAGAAGTGTGGTTTTCAAGAAGAAATAAAACGCATATAATTTAATGTTATGGCCAAGAATATAGCTTTATTATAAAGATAAGGATTTGCCATTATGTTTTAAAAGCGATTTCGGGCAAGTGGCCGCCGCGCCTAGTTCGAATAAATTCCAATTCCAATTTTCGACCACTTTTTGCAGCAATTGGGGTCGTATGTCAGTAACAACGCGCCGAATATTCTCTTCCAAGGCGTCAATCGTCTCGAGATTATCTGCGTAGACAAGCAACTTCACATAACCCCACAAACAATAGTCCAGCGGTGTTAAATCGCACGATCTTGGAGGAAACGCCACAGGCCTCCAAGACGCGACCAAAAGTTTCCCTCAATAAATTGATTGTTTCGTTGGCTGTATGGCATATAGCGCCACCGTCTTGTTGGAACCAAAAGTCATCCACATCAACATCCTCCAATTCAGGCACGAAAAAGTCATTAATCATGGCTCTATAGCGTTCCCCATTGACTGTAACATTATGACCACCTTCATCTTTGAAGAAATATGGACCAATGATTCCCTCTGCCCATAGAGCACACCAAACAGTGACTTTTTGAGGATGTAACGGCGTCTCAACAATGGCTTGTGAATTATGATCACTCCAAATGCGACAATTTTGCTTATTAACGTACCGATTCAACCAAAAGTGAGCTTCATCGCTGAACAAAATTTTGAAAATCGCGCGAACCGAACAATTATTTTGGTAATAAATTTGCACGATTTGCAAACGTTGTTCAGGAGTAAGTCTATACATTATGAAATGGCAAACCAAACAGAGCATAAATCAAGACCAACGCCGAAAAAAGTATTGCCAGATTGAAAACCACACTTCTAAAAAGAACTTTTTTTTTTTTTTTTTACTTTTTAATGGCACAACAGCCCATGGAGGGCCTAGGCCGAGCTTTTCGCATCCACTCATGTTGTGCGTGTTATATTTGTACATGAATGGAAGGGACCTACAGTTTAATGCCGAATCCGAACGGCGAAGTGAAAAGCTTTTCATAGCAATTTTTACTCTTGTAGGTTTGCCATTGCCTGCCAAGAGGTGGTGCCGTATAGAAAAGTTTTTTTTTTTTTTTTATACTTTTTGATTTTGCCTGTGCCGAGATTCGAACCCCGGACACTCTGCGCAGCAGTCCAACGCAATACCACTACGCCACAGCGAACACCCTTTATTATCTCCATATGACACAATCTTTACATTTATCAACGTTAGCGTCAGGCGTAATCATCATTATCATCATTATTGTCATCAGCAGGTGGAATGTAAGCATCAGCGATATCGATATCATGAACATTATTATAAAACAATTTCACCTTCAACCATCATTTTGGTATTAACACGTTGAGTGCCATGTGAGATCATGTTGGTCGCACAGCGCGAAGGGGTTTTTTAGTTTTTAGGCCTCATGGTGCCACCTGGTCTCGCAATCGCAAGACAATATTTCAGATTTCGCTGTGTGCTGCTGCAATCGGTTCATAGATGGCATATGAAAGAGTGTATTCATGATATATGAAAGTACTAGATCTTATGGGACAATGGCCCATTGAAAAAGTAATGAAAATTAACGGATAGTTTTACTTGTCTGGATTTAATTTTTATTTACAAAAAGAAGTAATAACTTATTGATTCAGTTTTTGATAAAAAAAATAATACTTTTTTGTAGTTACAGTCAATTTCACGAAAATTCATAAATATTTTTACATCAACTCATTTGAAAAATAAGAAGTACAATTTTTTAGTTCACTTCAAGTACATACTCGTATACATTTTTACATCAATTCATTGGATTTTGAGTTATTTTATGACAGTCAAAGAAACATTGAAGGCAATAGTATTTTCCACAGGCTACACATTTCAGTGTAGTATGCGATGTTTTTCTAGAAGCTTGTTCTCTACCCGATTCTTCGGCTAATCTTTTGTAGAATATTATACAGCGATGGCGCTTTGATCGGCCAAGATCTTCCAATCGATGATTTTTTGGTTCTGGCAGGACCGATTCATCGTGTTTATTTTCAAATTTGAATAAACTTTCAACAATTTTTTAATTTAATTCCGTGATTGTCAGTTTTTCATTTGTTATTTCTTTATAAGAGACAAAAGCATTCACTGAGGCTGTTCCTGTTATCAGTTCAATGGCAAGTTTCCTGTACCATTTCAGAGAACGGCGAAGACTGGTATTATAAGGTTTCATTTGGTCAGATATATCTATGTATGATTTATATTTGTTATATTCGATGACGTGTTTCGGCTTCAATACTTCCCGTTGTCATTGCTTTACCTTTACCATTTCTTCCCCATACTTTTTCCCCCATTTCGACTTTTTCCCTCTTTTTTTCTCTAACCCTTCTTCTTTTCCTAGGCCTTAAGTACAATGGGCTACATAGCCTGAGTGCTTGAGGAACTGTCCTGCACTCGTAGGTCAGGTTCTCGGCCTTCTTCACATCCAGTCATCCATCCCTATACTTGGTACTTAGAACTAAAGGGTGTCTTTTCTAGAAGTGTGGTTTTCAATCTGGCAATACTTTTTTCGGAATTGGTCTTTTTGACAGCTGTCACTTGATTTATGCTTAGTTTGGATTGCCATTTCATAATGAATAGACTTACGCCCGAACAATGTTTCCAAATTATTGAAATTTATTATCAAAATTCGTGATCTGTGAAAAATGTTTGTTATCGCAAAATTGTCTTCAGCGACGATGTTCAATGGATTCGTGAAAAAGCAGAATTGCCGTATTTGGAGTGAAGACCAGCCAGAGTCATTCAGCAGCTACCAATGCATCCCGAAAAATGAACTGTTTGGTGCGATTTATGAGAAGGCGGCAACATTGGGCCGTTCATCTTCACAGACGATGAAGGCCGCAACGTTACGGTCCATGGAGTTACGGTTCGATGATAACAGACTTTTTATTGCCGAAAATTCAAGAATTGGACTTGGCCGACATGTGGTTCCAACAGGACGGTGCCACATGCCACATGCCAGACTGCACGCGAAACCATGCATCAATTGATAGGTGAAATTGGTGAGCAGTTAATCTCACGTTTTGGTGCAGTCAATTGGCCACTAACATCGTGTGATTTGACCCCGTTAGACTATTTTTTTGTGGAGCTATGTTAAGTCTCTTGTCTACAGGGACAAGCCACGAAACACGATTGCTGCTTTGGAAGCCAACACCAACATTGAAAGCGTCATTTGTGAGATTCCGGCCGAACCGAAATGTGTGAAAAAGTGTGCCAAAAGTGTGGACCTTCAGAATGGACCACTTGAAGCGTAGCCGCGGTCAACATTTAAGTAAAATTATCTTGAAAAAGTAAATGGCAGGAATTGATTTATCGATCTAAATAAAAATTCCATTCTTACTTACTTACTTAGCTGGCACTACAACCGATGATCAGTCTTGGCCGCCTCCACAAAGCTCCGCCAGTCACTTCTGCTATGCGCGCGCTGGCGCCAGTTGATAACGCCAAGAGTTAGTCTCCGCTTGATCTCAAGGCTGACATTATTGTTGGTGTTTATGCTGGATCCTAGATATACGAAATCCTTGACGACTTCAAAAGTGTAGTTGTCAACAGTGACATTTTGTCCAAGACGCCGTGACTCTTTGTTTGTTGACACAAGGTATTTCGTTTTGTCCTCGTTCACCACTAGACCCACACGACGAGACTCCCTTTCCAGGTTGGAGAATGCGGCCCCAGGGGGGCCTGGGGCGTAGGACACAAGGTAAAGTGCGTGACAGTCGCAGGTGCGTCCATGGTCGATCCTTGCGCTTCTACGTTTCAAGTCGACACACAGCCTCTTCGTGGCGTCCCCTGGATAGCGATCTGACAACCGTCAGTGAGTTAACTAATGTGTGCGGCGGGCTTCTCCATGGCCTTGAATGAATGGTTGTGCGTCGGGCTTGGAACTAACCACGTTAAAATACCCACCAATGAATCCTCCAAATAAGCCTCGAAAAATTCCATTCACTTTGGAAAATTTCTGTGTTTTTTTTTTCATTTTCATAAACTAAACTCTTATAAAAATCACCCTTTAGAACGTCTCTTTTGTCTTTCCACTTTTGAACTACAATCCCTTTTTACATTCCATGGATATACTTATATTCTAACACCTTCAGTTTTTTTTTGAATGCCTTTTTTTGGTGTAACTTTTCGGTTGCATCGTTGAGTTCCAATCAAATGCGTTTTACGTTGCAAGAAAGTATTTGCCAAGGTAACTGACCCGTTATAATTGTCTGTACAGAGTGTACGACCTTGATCAAGAGTTTGCGGTGACACGTTGGTCTCATATGGCACAAAAGCACTTATGGTCAATCTCCTGGCCCCGTGCGACCAATGTGTTACCATAAACAAAAAATAACGATATTGGTCGTGTTTTGCATATATTTTGATTAAAATCGGATATTCCGAATTGTTGAACAATTTTCTATTGTATTCTGTAAAAAAAATTTGGTCGCCGGAGGGACCCCATTTTTTTTCTTGTATGGTGGCACTCAACGTGTTAAATATTATATTCTTATTGTGTTGTTGTTTGTAGAATTTTTGTAGTTTTGTGATGGTACTATATAAAGTTGGTGATTTAAATATTTTTTTAGTTTTTTACTAATATTAGTTGGTAGTGTTGATTGTTTTGTTCTGGCATTTCCTTGGAATCAGAAAATCAAAAAATGCCCAAAATTATTTATACATTTATTCTGATACATTTTTGTGTTATTGTGAGTGGAATAAATAAGAAGAAATTTTATTTTATAATATAAAATAAATTTTCGTTAATATATAAAATTTATAATTTCACAATAATCAAAAGATTATGTCTTCTCAACGGAATAGTTGAAGTGAATGAGGCTGACAACTAACAACTTCATGTTTAACTTTTTAACATTTAATTAGTTACTATTATAATATTACCTCTATTATCTAAATCTTTGAGTGAAAAAAATAGCTTGAGCTTATTTCCTCTATCAATTACAGACTTCTTCCATACTTGCTGCTCCATTTAATTGCACGCAACCGCCGAATCTTGCGAATTTTGTAAGTAACAAAAAACAAAAAAAAAAACATTATTAAATTAATTATATTTTCACTTTAAACCTGAAGCAAAGATAATGCAAATTACTCCCAATACGAGTATACTCGTATACGCACATAAATTTTACCGATTTTTCTCCCTCAACTTTGAAGTTTTTCGTCATATGCATTTACAGGATGTCAACTCTTGCTGTCGCATACCCGAAATAAATCTCCGCAATGCGTCACAAAAATGTGCTACTTACATAAATTCACTGAAAAAGGCCAACGAGGCTTATCCAGCATACACGCATGTAGTAAGTATAAAAAGGACAAACTCAAGCACAATCATTGGCACAGTGCTATCCTGTCGTTTCCTGCCGGCGGTTCACATTTTCCCACTTCCTTGGTCTTTCGTCTTTACAGTGTTATCCAGAGTGTATTTACCGTGAGACAGGCTCCTTAGTAGACGATGAAATTCGAATGGAAAATGTTAAACAATTCCTGCAAAACAATGTAAATCAACGCGACAGGGATATTGTGCCGCATATAGAACGCTCCTTTGAGGCTTGTTTGTCCAAGAGTACGTAGTTGGGCATAAATGTGTCTTCTTTTCTGTTGAAATACCGCAAGAATTCAATTGAATTTCGGTACCCTCGTCGTTATCGTACTTTTCTTGCTAACTTTATTCTTTTCATTTCATTTCGTATTCCAGTTAAAGAGCATATGGAAGCAGCTGGCTTGAAAATTTATGCAAAATTACCCGATGGCTGTTCACCGTATGCCAGCATGGTCTATAGCTGTGTAAATGCTGAAACTTTTATACATTGCCCAGTGAAAATGTGGAAAAATGAGCAAAATTGTAATTTGGCTAAAAATTTTGCACAACAATGTAATCCACTGCCACATGTACCGTTGCCGATGACTTAAATTGTTACAGCTGCATTTAAAAAAATGATTGCAGAACCTAAACTTAAGTAGTAAGGGGTTCAGGAAAAGTTTCCGCTACAAGTGAACATTTTTTTGGGGCACAGGTTTGTTGAGAGATTGATAAGAAATTTAGCATGATTTTGGCAAAAACTTTAAAATTTTAACCTGTTTTCGGGATTATTTTTGTACCATTATTGTATTAAAAAAAAAAATAAAATACCAACAGCAGAGCTATCAGCATTGGATAAATTTTTGGTTGCCCAATTTTGGAATGATCAAAATATCGGAACTTTTGTGACTGATGCGGGACACAAAAAACTTAAATTGTTATTAAGTATCTGATATCAAAACAACAATGCAACCGGACTGACATGGACAGAACCATGACTAAGGATTGAGCGTTACGCTCATTACGGCCTACCGACGTAATATCTAACGGTGGTTCCGGAAGGAATATCCGTACGGACGAGAGGTGTTTTTAGCATGAGAATGTCTCGCACTGACTGGGATTTTATGCTTTCCTACACGTTAAAAAAAAAAATTCCAGTTATAAAAATAAAAACAATTATTCGTGCTACAAACTTAAACCTGATATTATAACAGGTGTTTTTTTTTAGAAGTTTGGTTTTCAAGAAGAAATAAAACGCATATAATTTAATGTTATGGCCAAGAATTTAGCTTTATTATAATAATAAGGATTTGCCATTATGTTTTAAAAGGGATTTCCGGCAAGTGGCCGCCGCGACTGGTTCGAATAAATTCCAGCCGAGAAGCCCAATTTTCGACCACTTTTTGCAGCAATTGGGGCCGTATATCAGTAAAAACGCGCCGAATATTCTCTTCCAAGGTGTCAATCGGCTCGGGCTTATCTGCGTAGCCAAGCGACTTCACATAACCCCACAAAAAATAGTCCAGCGGTGTCAAATCGCACGATCTTGGATGTCACGCCACAGGCCCATGACGCGAGATAATGCGCTCACCAAAAGTTTCCTAAAATAAATTGATTGTTTCGTTGGCTGTATGGCATGTAGCGCCGCCGTCTTGTTGGAACCAAAGGTCGTCCACATCAATATCCTCCATTTCAGGAACGAAAAAGTCATTAATCATGGCCCTATATCGTTCCCCATTGACTGTTACATTGTAACATTATGACCGGCTTCATCTTTGGAGAAATATGGACCAATGATTCCCTCTGCCCATAGAGCACACCAAACAGTGACTTTTGAGGATGTAACGGCGTCTCAACAACAGCTTGTGGATTGTGATCACTCCAAATGCGACAATTTTGCTGATTAACGACCCATTCTACCAAAAGTGAGCTTCACAAAATTTTCTTGTTAAAATCGCGCAAACCGAACCATTATTTTGGTAATAAATTTGCACGATTTGCAAACGTTGTTCAGGAGTAAGGCTATTCATTATGAAATGGCAAACCAAACTGAGCATACTACTGTGGGCAAAAGTTAGTAAGACTTTTTAATTTAAATTTCGCGCGGAAACCCATTCATCAAAATATTATTTTTTTAAGGTTGGTATGACTGTCGGTGACATCTGTGCCAAATGTCACATCAAAATAATCATTAGTGTTTAGTATACGCTTGTCTTTCTGAAGTACAAAAAGTGCATTCGGCGATTTTCACAATGAGTGAAATTATTCAACAAAGAAGTTCCATTAAATTTTGTGTGCGGAATCAAATTTCTGGTGCCGAAACGTTCAGAATATTGCAAAAGGCCTTCGGTGATAATTGTATGTCGCGAGCAAGTGTTTTTGATTGGTACAAATTGTTCAAAGATGGTCGAGAACGCGTTTACGACGAACCACGTCCAGGACGGCCATCAACGTCAACTGATGATCAACACGTCAATAAAATCAAGGAATTGGTGCTCGAGAATCGACGATTAACAGTCAGAGACCTTACTGGCATCGTTGGAATATCGGAATATCGGAAGGATCAGTGAAAACCATTTTAAAACATCATTTGGGCCTAAGAAGAGTGAATGCACGATTGGTTCCAAAATCACTTTTTCACATTGGTTTTACGAGACCATTTTGCCAAAAAAAAATTTTTAATATAATATAATATAATAAAGGCCTTAGACGTTAATTGTTAATTTTTTTCTTATATCTTGATAAGGTAATACTGTTCAATTTAGTTTCACAAAAACCAAATGCACGATCACAAGACAAAAAGGCACAAGGGAATTCAAATTTTCAGTCTTTTTGGCGAAAAACTTGGAAATGAATGTTACAGGAATCATGCGGTTATCTAAAGAAAATATTGTAAGTTAAATTTACATCAACGTGTACCACAATAATCACAACTAATTGGAACATTTGTGGAAGGAAAATATTAAACCTATATCATTATTATTCTTTCTTCTTTTTTTAATGCCACAAAAACCCCATGGAGAGCCTAGGCCGCGCTTTTCCCATCTATGCATTCATGTTGTGCGTGTTATATTTGTACATGAATGCCGAATCCGAACGGCATAGTGAAACGCTTTTCATAAGCAATTTTTACTCTTGTAGGTTGACATTGCCTGTCAAGTATAATTTTTTTTCTTAAATACATATTTTGGTTTTTACTGTGGCAAGGTTCGAACCGCGGACACTCTGCATAACAGTCTAACGCACTACGCCACAGCGAACAACATTATTACTGGCGCAAAGGTAAATATAATGGTCCAAAGTTGAGTAGTTTTAAAATTTTATCAAAATTTTTAAATTTTTCCGAATTTTCATCTTTTTAGGTTTTTAGAGCATAGGCTATTCAATACTCAATACTTTTTTTAAGTTTTGTATTATTCAGAAATTACATTCATCATTTCTTCCCTTTGTATTTGTTTTTGGAAATATTTTTTGTTTCGTGGAATTGAGACGACGTTACGTTTTGTTCTCATTTGTCTCTTCCCCTTTCACATTTCACTTTCCCCTCACACATTTGTTGTTGTTGATATACCGTAATATGCATGTACCTGTTCTACATATTGTCAATATGATCATATTAGACCAGTGATGCCCACACACATACATTTTATCACATATAGCGCTTGTATGCGAAGTTCGAAGTTCGAAACGAAGTTCAACTTTGCAAAAAATTGCGCAGCGAGGCTCTGCTTCAGCAAGTGCTCAACAGCAACTTATTTTATTTGCTTCGACGAAATGAAAACAAAGCAACATCCGATGGTAAAACCCAGCTCTGGGTTTCTTTTCTATTTTTGTTTACTTAAATACATTTTTCATTTCAAACTATTAAATACTTAAAACATTTTTTTTTTATTGATACATTTGAATGCAGAGCATTGTGTTCAATGGAAGGAAGGTTGATAGGTGAGTGGATGATGGAGGGAGAATGATGGAGGGAATGCAATCACACAACGAACGAATTTACCAGTAATACATTTACAGTAAACCCCTATTAAGTACCTCAGCTGAAGATGTTAAGCTTTTAAGGTACTTAACTGGAAAGGCACGTAAAAGGGGAAATTTTTATAGACAATTGCATAAAAAGTAGCAAATTGCAGGTTCTTAAGCTGGAATGGCACTTATCAAAGGAGGTACTTAACCGTGGTTTACTGTATAACTATTATTGTTTGAAAATATTTTTGTTTCTATTAGTATTACATATTTACATACTTTATCATTTTCATGTACATACATACATATTTTCTATCATATATGCATTAACTATGTACATACACACCTGGACAAAATAATAGGTGTGAACATATTTTTTTTCAAAAAGCTTGGCTTTCATATATTTTTTATTATCCTTCAAAAAATAAATTAGTTTTCAACATAAACATACTTCAGCGTCATACTTACTTACTTAACTGGCACTACAACCGATGATCGGTCTTGGCCGCCTCTACAAAGCTTCGCCAGTCGCCTCTGTTATGTTGATAACAGAGGCGAACAGAGGCAGTTGATAAGGACAGAGGCAGTTGATAAGGCCAAGTGCTGTCAGGTTGCCCTGCACCTGGTCTTTCCAACGGAGATTATGACGTCCCCTTCTGCGTGTTCCTCCACCGTTTCTCGAATAAAACAGCCTTCTAGCCGGAGCGCTTTCTTCCATTCGCTCAACATAACATAACACAGCCAGCGAAGCCGCTGGAGTTTTATACGCTTGACTATGTCAGTGTCGGCGTACAGCTCATACAGCTCATCGTTCCATCTTATTCGATACACGTCGTCCACGCATAATGGACCGTAGATCTTACGGAGTATCTTCCTCTCGAACGCTCCTAACAGCCTAACAGCCTCTCATCATTGATGGTCAATGTCCACGTCTCTGCGCCATACATTAGGACGGGAAGGATGAGGGGCTTATAGAGCGTTATTTTCGTCGGTCGATAGAGGGCTCTACTGAGCCCGTAGTAGCACCTGTTGGCAAGAGTTAGTATCCGCTTGATCTCAAAGCTGACATTATTGTTGGTGTTCACGCTGGATCCTAGATATACGAAATCCTTGACGACTTCAAAAGTATAATTGTCAACAGTGACATTTTGTCCAAGACGGTATTTAGTTTTGTCCTCGTTCACCACTAGACCCACTCGACAAGACTCCCTTTCCAGGTTGAAGAATGCGTCATAACAAAACATAGAAGGTTTTAATAACTAACTAATAACTAGGTTTTAAAAAATAACTTAAATTTTGGTTAATTCATAAAATACACAGATTTTCGATTGGCCAGAATAATAGGTGTGCACAAAAAACTTAGGAATAATTATTGAAATTTTGCTAGTTATGGTCCCGTATTTTACTGAATTAGTAAGAACGCATTAATACCCAGAATATCCATCATTATTCTTGATGGCTTTTTCGATTCTTCTGGGCATTGACGATATCAACTTCCGACAAGTTTCTACAGGAATGTTGTACCAAATTTTTTGAATATTTTCCCATAACTGCGTTTTGTTTCGGCGTTTAAGTTCTCCCCAGAGGTTCTCAATAGGATTTCGATCTGGGGATTGACTTGGCCACTTAAGGACGTCTATATTATTCTCATGGAACCATGCTTTGACAACTCGCGATGAATATTTAGGATCATTGTCCTGCTGAAATTTCCACAAAATGGGCATATTATCCTCGGCATATGTTAAAATTACCGTTTCCAACAAATCCTTATACTCGAATCTATCCATAAAGGCATTAATTTGATGTATGGAACCAATACCTTGCCAAGAAAAACAGCCCCATACCATTAAGCTGCCACCCCCGTGCTTCACTGTTTTTTTCTTGTGAAACGGGCGTCGAATTTTTTGCCCTTCTTTCCGCATCGTTACTAAACAAATTTATTTTTGTTTCATCGCTCCAGAGAATATTGCGCCATTTTTTTTCACCCTGTGAACCGCACCACGTTTTATGAACTAATGCAAAATTTTTCCTCTTCTTCAAATTTGCAGTTCTAAGCAGAGGCACTTTGCGAGCTATCTTACCGGGTAGATTTGCGGTTACTAATCGTCTTGGAACGGTTCGTGATGATACAACATTCCCAATTTCGCTTGCATTTGTTCTGGGCAACTTGAACGGGTCGTGTTTAGCTAATGTAACGATACGATTGTCGGTCACTAATGAAGGCTTTTTAGGTGCTCCACGAGTTTCAATAGCTTTTCCTGGCTTCAGAGCATTTGTAACGAAATTCTGAGACCGTCCCATCGATCTGGCAATGAATATGTAGGTTTTTCCTTTGTCACGGAGCTGACGAACAAGTTTTCTCTCCTCTGTACTGCAATGGACTGCACGACCCATCTAATATTATTAAAAATTATAATTAATCCTTTAATTAGTTCACTTTCATCGAAATCTTGCCTTCTGGAACTAAATAAATAAATAAATTTATTTACTTTTAATTTTTACCAAAACACACCTATTTTATTGTCCAGATTAGTTTGAAGGTTGAGCAAATAAACAAGCCGCAATATCTATCGAGAAGAACTTTTGTTGCGGAGATTCCACCATGTCATTC
Source organism: Palloptera scutellata (assembly GCA_958295655.1). Lineage (NCBI taxonomy): Eukaryota > Metazoa > Arthropoda > Insecta > Diptera > Pallopteridae > Palloptera > Palloptera scutellata. The sequence continues at coordinate 50,484,935 of OY282451.1, forward strand.
CAAAACATTGCCACCAAACTTCCAAATTTGCCTTTTGATTGTAGACCATGCCAATTGTTTGACAATGCTATACTACAGAAAACATTTGAGTGGGATGTGAGAGGGAGGTGTGGCACCTCCCATACGACCTGAATACTATATTCATTATGAGATATCTCAGGAAGCATTTGTAGGACGGTACTAAGATTTCGTATGCAAGTTTTATTTATCAATACCGAAGTTATGTATATGTAGTAGAGTGTGAGTTCTTAATGCCAAGTGGGCATGGCACCTTCCAGACAACCGGAATATCCATGAAATTATTGCTAGACATCAACCTGTCTATGGTTCCCGTATGTTGCGATCGAACCCTACGTGTACTACCGATGTATGCGAACGAAACCAAACATTGAAACGAAACACATTCACGATTGTGATCGGCAACCCAATAAAATTGCAATACACAAAAAAGTTGTTGTGAAAATAAAAATATGTGGTGGTTGCTTTAAGTTGTTGGCCCAAGCCCAGCTAGTGCTTCATAATGTCTACATTTTTCTTCTGAATTAAGCGAACATAAGCTGTTCTACTTTTGTTATAGAATTAATTATCTTTTACCTGCAATCTTAATCTTTTGTTTAATCGCAATGGAACTATTGAAAGTGAATAAATTTCAAAAAAGGTCAGAAAATAAAATTTTTTCTATTTTCTATTTTCATCGCCTGTAATTCAATGAATTTTAATCTGTTTAACACAAACAGTATATCTTCAGAATGAAGAAGAACATAGCTTTCGATATTTCGACCAATAACTGTAGAAAAAGCAAGAAAAAATAGGGTTTTTCTTAACAATAAATCGAAAAAAATTATTATTTTGGAGAAATTAAATATAGCGTAATTTTCTTTTTCAGCCACTTAAAATAACTATAGTATACACTTTTTTAGGTACTCACGAATACTTTGATCAATTTTTTGCTTAATTTTGTAAACAAGTGTAATCTAATAAACAATTTTTTTAAATATACAATAGTTAATTTTCGATTCCCTCCACGACGAATGAGAAGTTCCTTACTTTACTTTTAATGACCCAACAGCGCATGGAAGGCCTACGCCGACCTTTTCCCATCCACTTATGTTGTGCGTGTTATATTTGTACATGAATGGAAGGGACATACAGTTTAATGCCGAATCCGAACGGCGAAGTGCAAAGCTTGCAATATGCAATTTTTACTCTTGTAGGTTTGCCATTGGCTGCCAAGAGGTGGTGCCGTGTAGGAAAATTATTTTTTCTACTTTTATTTTTATTTTTTTTTATTTTACTTGTGCCGAGATTCGAACCCCGGACACTCTGCGTAGCAGTCCAACGCACTACCACTACGAGACAGCGACCAGTGTTCCATTATAGTAAAAATTAATGCTAAAAAATATTTGTAACTCATTTAAAACTTATTTTTACCCTCTTCAGAAGAAATTTCTCCTGCTTTTTTGGCTGGTAATTACTTACTTACTTTTAATGGCACAACAGACCATGGAGGGCCTAGGCCGAGCTTTTCGCATCCACTCATGTTGTGCGTGTACATGAATGGAAGGGACCTACAGTTTAATGCCGAATCCGAACGGCAAAGTGAAAAGCTTTTCTTAGCAATTTTTACTCTTGTAGGTTTGCCATTGCCTGCCAAGAGGTGGTGCCATGGTGCCGTGTAGAAAAATTATTTTTTCTACTTTTTATTTTGCCTGTGCCGAGATTCGAACCCCGGACACTCTGCGTAGCAGTCCAACGCACTACCACTACACCACAGCGACTGGCTGGTAATTATTGATTTAATTTCGCTCATACAAAGAGATTGAATATCAGAATCTCTTTACTTGTTCTTCTTGTCCACTGGCCACTGAGACGCTGCGCCGTGCAGATTCCCTTCGGGTATGTTATTTCCGATCTGCCCAAATGTGTGGGTGCTGCATGTGCTGCATACTAGGATTACTCTTTCGTCAACATAGCCAATGATGTAGTGCTGCACTACACCCATCACAATCTTTCCACTTTCCACTTTCCACAGTGTTAATCGGTATTGATCTACTTTCTCCGATGGAATGAGTTTGGATCCTACTAGTTTCGACATGGCATAACATTTTTCATGAGGTATGGAAATTAATATACTGTTGTTGAACAGTGTTACTTAGTGCCATATAGCAAACATAAAAACTATAGCTAATTACACTTACATATTTCCATACTTAGCCAACAACGAACTGATCAGATAAATTGGAATTGTTTAATGTACCTGAACACAGTGTATGTATGTATTTTGCGTACTTTTCCATTCACTCGTAGATATTACAACTCTTTTTAACGTTTAACTGGAACAGAAACTCGGATACATTTTTAAAAGTACACATCATCAAAATACATAAGTACTCGTCAATACTAATCAATTAAATATGAAAGCAATTTATAAAAACGTTTGTATCTTACTTACGTTTGTAACAATCGTCAAGGCTGATTTCAATGATTTTGTGATAAGAAATAAGGTAAATAAAAGGATGTGTGTGATTACTTACATGCGAGACTATATCGAGACACTAATCAAATGTGTGAAATGCAGTTTTTTCAAAAAAAAAAAAATCAATATTCATAAATTTTTTTTTAGAATGACTTAAAACGTTTTGATTTCGAAGACGAAGATGATTATAATGAGGATGATAATGAATATTTTACTGAATATTTCAATGATATGCCACCAGATGTTGATGGTTGCGGTGGTGCATACGAATATTCCAACAGTATTCTCCGAAATGATGGCCCTGATGACGCTGAGAATGCGTTGGATAAATTAATAAAGAATGGGAATATGAATGCTGAAATTATGCGCCAAATTATCAAACAATTGCAAAAGGATTCACAGTATTCACAGTATTCCGGTCATATGCAACAAGGTGAGTGAGTGTATTCGGAAAAAGACTAAATTTGTTGATGCGTTACATTTTTTACAGCACATGGTGATAGTCGCATGTACTCTGACGTGGATGACGGTCAGGCGAGAAATGACATGGACATATTTTGTAGTTTGGATGAGAGTGATATATTTTATGTAGAATAAATTGAAGGGAATCTTTAACTTGCAAATAAAAAATAAAAAAAATTAATCTTTATTTTTCACAGTGAAATATACATTGTTACCAGTTGAATGGAATGACTATGTAATAAATCAAATTAAAGCACATTCAATTTGATTATAAGGTTAGTACATACATATTTGGATTATCGCATATTCAACAACAATGATAGAATTTCTTTCTTTTTGAAGTTTATTGAAGTTTACTTCTTTAGAATCGGTTTTATATTGATTTACGAGGGGGCAAAACATGATCGTGGCAAACTGGAAATTTTCACGAAAATGAAGGGCCATCTATCAATCAATTATGAAAAAATGAGGATGCATATTAATATACATACTTACTTACTTAGCTGGCGCTACAACCGATGATCGGTCTTGGCCGCCTCCACAAAGCTCCGCCAGTCACTTCTGCTATGCGCGCGCTGGCGCCAGTTGATAAGGCCAAGTGCAGTCAGGTTGCCCTGCACCTGGTCTTTCCAACGGAGATTAGGACGTCCCCTTCTGCGTGATCCTCCACCGTGGTTCGAATAAAACACCCTTCTAGCCGGAGCGCTTTCTTCCATTCGCTCAACATGACCCAGCCAGCGAAGCCGCTGGAGTTTTATACGCTTGACTATGTCAGTGTCGGCGTACAGCTCATACAGCTCATCGGTCCATCTTATTCGATACACGTCGTCCACGCATACTGGACCGTAGATCTTACGGAGTATCTTCCTCTCGAACGCTCCTAACAGCCTCTCATCATTGATGGTCAATGTCCACGTCTCTGCGCCATACATTAGGACGGGAAGGATGAGGGACTTATAGAGCGTTATTTTCGTCGGTCGAGAGAGGGCTCTACTTCTCAATTGCCTACTGAGCCCGTAGTAACACCTGATGGCAAGAGTTAGTCTCCGCTTGATCTCAAGGCTGACATTATTGTTGGTGTTTATGCTGGATCCTAGATAAACGAAATCCTTGACGACTTCAAAAGTGTAGTTGTCAACAGTGACATTTTGTCCAAGACGCCGTGACTCTTTGTTTGTCACAAGGTATTTCGTTTTGTCCTTGTTCACCACTAGACCCACACGACGAGACTCCCTTTCCAGGTTGGAGAATGCTGCACTGACTGCTCGTGCGTTTTTGCCAATGATGTCAATATCATCAGCGTATGCTAGCAGCATGACACTCTTGTAGAAGATAGTGCCAGAGATGTCGATGTTCGCAGCTCGAATTATTTTCTCCAGCATAAGGTTAAAGAAGTCGCACGATAGGGAGTCACCTTGTCTGAAACCTCTTTTGGTATCAAATGGTGCGGAGAGGTCTGTCCCAATTTTCACTGCGCTGGTGGTGTTGGTCAGTGTCATTTTGCAAAGACGAATGAGCTTTGCAGAGATACAAAAATCAGACATTGCGGCGTACAAGTGATCCCTAATCGTGCTGTCGAAGGCGGCAGCGGCTTTATAATCGACAAATAGATGATGGGTGTCGATCTGTTTTTCTCGGGTCTTTTCCAGAACTTGGCGTAGTGTGAATATCTGGTCGATGGTGGATTTACCAGGCCTGAAGCCACACTGATAAGGTCCAATCAGTTTGTTGACGATGGGCTTCAGTCTTTCGCACAGTACGCTCGATTGAACCTTATATGCAATATTAAGAAGGCTGATCCCACGGTAGTTGGCGCAGATCGTGGAATCACCTTTCTTATGGATTGGGCAGAGTACGCTGAGATTCCAATCACTTGGCATACTTTCATCTGACCATATTCTGCATAGAAGCTCATGCATGCGTTTTTTGAGCTCTACGCCTCCGGTCTTAAACAACTCAGCAGGCAGGCCATCTGCACCTGCAGCCTTATTGTTTTTCTGCCGAGCAATGGCTGTTAAGACCTCCTCATAGTCAGGCGGCGGTACTTTAACGCCGTCAGTGATTGGGGTTTCCGGAGTGGATTCCGCAGTGGCGGGATTATTGCCGTCTTCGCCATTAAGCACCTGCGAAAAGTGCTCCCTCCATAATCTCATTATGCCCTGGATATCTGTCACCAGATTTCCGTCTTCATCCTTGCAGGAAGAGGCCCCGGTCTTCAAACCAAGAGTCAGGCGTCTTATTCTTTCAAAGAATTTTCGGACCTCGTTCCTGTCCCGCAACATTTCGATATTAATATACATACATACATATAAATGATGGGTAGCACATATGCATCCACAGGTATCCACGAGTATGAATCAAACCCGATTGATAGAGGGCGCTGATACGCGTATCAGCGTCCTCTAGAACTTGATCGATAGAGGACGCTGCGTATGATGAATCAGTCACTAGTAAAATTTGACTTCTAAAATATTTCACATTTCATACAAAAATCGTTAGAAATTTCTAGAGCTGAGAGAATGAGCGAATATAGACTGAAAAAAAGCGAGGCACAAACGATTGATGATTGTGTCACGATAAAATATCCAAGAACAACAGCGAGTGAGAAACAGTGAGAATGTAGAATGTAGTATTTGTTTACCCCTTTAGGATCACCCTGGAAACCCTGGTTAAGCCTATTTCTTAAAAATGCAAATTAAGTATGTGTGGGGAACCTTTAAAGTTGAAAAATGGACTAGTAAGTTGGAGAAGAATTGTTGGCCATTGCAAATTAATAGAGTCTGTCTTACATTTTAAAAAAAGCTCGGCCTAGGCCCACCATGGGCTGTTGTGCCATTAAAAGTAAGTAAAGTAAAAGTCTTACATATTAACCCTCTAGGTGGGACTTTTAACTCCTTATCAGCTTTGAGGGAATTTCTCGTTTTTCCTCGCATTTTTTTGTAACTTTAACCTCAAACCTCTCAAAATTATGGTTATCGAAACCAGCTATTGTGCAACGAGCACACTGCAGCCTAATAGCCAAAATAGCATAAGCATCCAAAATATGCCCATCAATAGATTCAGAGAAAGCGGTAGCCTTATTGTATGCTTTGGTGATTGCCGAAAAAGCAAATGTGGATCCTTCTGAACTGTGAATATATCGAATTTCATGATATTACAAAAAAAATATGTCATTGAAAGGATAATTGAAATAGGAGGCACGGTGAATGAAAATAATTTAATTTCAACTAGAACAAATTCCTGTTACATAAATACTGAAGATAATGGCTTTATCGGAGCACAAAGTTTATAATTTTGAACGTTCTCTACGTGCAAAGTTTCAATACTTTCGATCTCAACTTCAGTGACAATATCCTCGATATCATGGAAGATGGTAAATAAGGATATGCTAGTAAGGTCAACGATGATATCATATTTTTGAGCTCACAATTCTTAATTTTTTTTTTTTTTTTTTTGCTTAAATAAATATTAAAAAAAATGAAACCACATGGCCGAAATGTAAAGCCGAAAAGCAAGCGGAATTTTTTTGATTGCATTGAACTTCTCAAATAGGGTATAAGCATTAGCCATTTTGGCTATTGTCAAGAGATTCCGAGATATGGTTGCTGAGATCCACTTACCCTAACTCTGAAAAATAAAATTTTTATTAAATTGAGGTATCATCAAGTAAATTGAGCTAAAGAAACTGAATAAGTTTCTATCAGCAGTTAACAAAAGTTCAAAAAAGTCTCTGAATGAAAAAATCTTATAACGTACATACATACATATATTATATATGTATACACAAAAAGTTAAAAAAGCGTGCAAGTTCTTTTAACAGGTCACCCTCTATACGTCAGTTTTCTTGCTATCCAATATCATGAAGTAGGGCGTATGTGCGGTGTCAACCATTCAAGTGATACCATTCAAATTTCTATATTTGAACGGAAAAAGCAAATGAGCGATTATTATTTCATCCAAATCTTTCGTTTCATTAAATTACAATATCAATTTTGGTTTTGTGTTCTTACAAGCTCCAGCCGTATATGGAAAATAAGTATGGTATGTATAAATTTGAATTGTCGCTCCTTTTGCAGTTGCAGTTTTCCTGGTGTAATGATAATTGATTTGGGTATTGACTTATCAAAAAGCATTTTGAATATATTTGAAATGGAAGAAGATAGAAACGTTGAGTTTTATAGTTTTTCCATTGCAGGTATAATTGGGATGCAAAGTAAAGAGAATAAAACAGTATTTTTTCATCGGATTTCCCTCTGTATGTACTAGCCTTCATTCTAAGTATTTTTTTTAACTGTATCACAGCGATTTAAGTAAGAAAAGTATGTTTAAAAAAATAACATAAAAGCATCAATCAACTTCCAGGATGCAATTGAGTTGGGAGATAAAAAACCAAAATAAATACCTACTTATAATATACGAGTACAGGCAACAGATACTGCTACCTGGCAACAGTCACTCTCTCCATCTCTTCTTCTTTTAATGGCAAAACAACCCATGAAACTCCTAGGCAGAGCTTTTTTCGCTTTTTCCATTTTTTTGCTGTCTCTCTCTCTCTCTCTCTCCAAGCCCCTCTTTCATTTTACATGTGTAACAGCAACAATTTTTTCTCCATATCGTGAATACCGTTAATATATTTTCTTTCACTTAGTTTGTGGTTATATTCAATTTTCCTCACTTTTACTCACTCTCACAGCGAATACGATATGCTGGGTGAAATGTACATTGACAACCTGAATACTCGTCGTGAGTTGTTCTACAAAAAAAAAGAACAAAAATGTATGGAAATTGAAGGAAAACACGCAAACCTTGTACATTACTATTTTCATATGCAGAAAAGCAAAGTGAATATTATATATATAAATCATAAAACTATTGAAAAAAAATCATATTATTTTCAAAATTTTTCAATTATATTATTAATTGTACTCTTATTTACTTTTAATGGCACAACAGCCCATGGAGGGCCTAGGCCGAGCTTTTCGCATCCACTCATGTTGTGCGTGTTATATTTGCACATGAATGGAATGGACCTACAGTTTAATGCCGAATCCGAACGGCGATTACACTCTCCATATTGATAAAATCGTTTAAGGTTTTTTGGTATACCATTTATTGTTGCCGTTGCGAACAAGAGAGTATTAAAAAAAAGCTGAATTTCGACGAACACCAATGTAACCACTACACCCAGCACGAGAGTTAAATATGATGTGTTTGTCGAACAGCGAACACCAACACAACCAGCACCTTAGGCTGTGTTCGAGTTGCAGCAAAATTGATAAAAAAAAAAGAACTAATTTATTAGCAAATGTCGGTAATACAGACTGATCAATTGCTTTAGTTTTTGGTGCAGTGTACGAAAATTACAGTGCCTTACATTAGGCAATACTCGCTCACACCCTTAATATGCATATTAGCTGAATATTTAATTATATACACAGTACATATAAAATAATGAGTAATAAATAAATGTAGGATGTGTAATTAAAATTGAATTGATAATGATCGCGTATCAGTAAATTAATAATAATAATGAAATAAGTTTGGCCGTATTCGGAGAAACCCGTAGCATGATGCATATAGCATTAGCTGAATTTTTGTATTTTACACACAAAAAAAAGTTTATAAAAGTATACCTTATTAATATATGAAAATGATCGCGTGCCATTAAATAGATAAAATAAGTTATGTTCCCATGTAGGATAATTAAAAAAATACTAAGTAGATTAATTTATAATAATTGTAAATAATTAAAAAATGAACACTATAAATATACCTAATTGGAATGGAATTAAGTTAAAATAAAAATGACAGCACTCATAACATTATTAGCTGTCTTAGTAACTTCACTAATATTTACAAAAACAATTTCCAATGTCTCTGCTAACACGAACTGCCGGCAGTTCCGTCCGGAAAATGTGCGAGTAGGCAAAATTTAAAATGGAAATTATATTAACGCAAATACATATGTATACTTATGTATAGTACATATAAAAAATTATGTACACAGTCCAGCATTGTGCCGGATGCAAGGACCAAAGAAACCAGCCCTTTCGCATGTATTTAAAATTGAACACAGATTCCGAGTCTGGTTGCGGAATTGCTTTATCACGACAGTATTTTGAATTAATCTAACTAAAAAAAAATGTTAAATGCAGCGTCTGATCATCATTGAACTTTTATAAAAAAGCAACATTGAAAACTGCCGTTGGTGGAAAAAATATAGTGCAAATGCTTGAAATTGATAGCAATAGATGTTGGCACCAGTTACCTCACTTTCCGGCTAGAATATCTTGTGATAGATAAATTGTGGTCGCTGTGGCGTAGTGGTAGTGCGTTGGACCGCTGCGCAGAGTGTCCGGGGTTCGAATCTCGGCACAGGCCAAATCAAAAAGTAGAAAATATAATTTTTCTACGCGGCACCACCTCTTGGCAGGCAATAGTAAACCTACAAGAGTAAAAATTGCTATGAAAAGTTTTTCACTTCGCCGTTCGGATTCGGCATTAAACTGTAGGTCCCTTCCATTCATGTACAAAAATAACACGCACAACATGAGTGGATGCGAAAAGCTAGGCCTAGGCCCTCCATGGGCTGTTGTGCCATTAAAAGTAAAGTAAGTAAGATAAATTGTGCAACCAGATTCCGATTCAGCGTTAAAAACACTGCTGGAAATTACTGCTTTGGTTCCTGTTTCTCAAGAGCGCTGGTATACTCGTACATACTTAACATCCTTATACATTTAAATATCTCTCTACTCCCATATGCTCAGGTGGAAGCTATCAAAAAATGTTGCAATGTTCCCTTGCCAAATTTAGAACCAATGCAGAAACAATGTAAACTACTATTTAAAATAAATTCCGTAAGTATGTACCTAATGCAAATTCATATTCATATTTTTAATTCATTTACTCTTATTATACTATATGCATACAGTGTAAAATGAATTGCATTTATAATGCCAACAACTTGTTGAACGAAGATAATGAATTAAATTTGCAACAAGTTCGCACGCTGCTGGAGAAAATCTTCACCGACGACACCTTCATTGACGCCTACCACCAATCATTTGAAGAATGTGCCGAAATCATCAAAGAGAAAATTGACGAATACAATGAGGATGTACCAAAGAGGCATAGTATATGCTCGCCCCCGTTTGCAATTTCTTATTCAATTTGCGCGCACCTGAAATTGTTGAAAAATTGCCCGCACGAAGCTTGGAATAATACAAACGGATGTAAAGTAGCTAAAATGTATGTGGAGGATTGTGAGGAGGAAATGTTAGATTGGATTTTTGCACGAAAAATTACACGTAGTCACTATTATATTGATGGTCTATGGAAGTGAAGATTACTTTCAGCATGACCGGCAGGAGGATGAAAAGGAAGATGAAGATGATGTGTAAAGAAAAATTAAAGCCATTGTCAAGTTATAGTATGAGGATATGTAATGTACTTATAATTAGTGTGAACTAAGATGCTGATTGAGAATATGAACAAGCCCTACTTAACCTACTTTCGTTATAAGCTTTTTGAATAACAACACAATTATTTACTTTAAATAACAAACAAAATATTCTTATCTTATTCCATTAAACTAGAAATTGCAAGTACAATGGAAAATAATCAAAATTAAATAAAGTTTTTGTTCAGAAAACCTATCAATGTTCATAATTGAGGAGTGACTTTATGGAACATGATAAATCCATGCTTCTAAAATATCATGTTGAATGGGCAGCTTTATGGTAGCTTCGTAAAAGTGTAAAGATGCTAGGTAGTCATGTTTTATATTAAATGAATCATACTCGTACATACTACTGTGGGCAAAAGTTAGTAAGACTTTGTTCATAATTTCAAATTTTTTTATTCATTCTTCCAAATCTATTTCGTCCCCTTCAAAGTAATCCCCCCCGGCCCCAATACACTTGTGCCAACGTTTTTTCCAATTCTCGAAACAGTTGTTAAAGTCAATTTCCGGAATAGCCTTCAATGCGCTTAGCGATTCATGTTTAATGTCTTCAATTGACTCAAAACGGTGTCCACGAAGCGGTTTTTAGAGTTTAGAAAATAGCCAAAAGTCACACGGTGCTAAGTCAGGCGAATAGGGTGGTTGCGGAACGATATCAGTCGAATTTTTGGCAAAATAGTCTCGTAAAACCAATGCAGTGATTTTGGAACCAATCGTGCATTAACTCTTCTTAGGCCCAAATGATGTTTTAAAATGGTTTTCACTGATCCTTCCGATATTCCAAAGATGCCAGTAAGGTCTCTGACTGTTAATCGTCGATTCTCGAGCAGCAATTCCTTGATTTTATTGACCAGACGTGTTTATCATCAGTTGATGGTGATGGCCGTCCTGGACGTGGTTCGTCGTCAACGCGTTCTCGACCATCTTTGAATAATTTGTACCAATCAAAAACACTTGCTCGCGACATGCAATTATCACCGAAGGTCTTTTGCAACATTCGGCACCAGAAATTTGATTCCGCACACAAAATTTAATGGAACTTCTTTGTTGAATAATTTCACTCATTGTGAAAATCGCCGAATGCACTTTTTGTACTTCAGAAAGACAAGCGTATACTAAACACTAATGATTATTTTTATGTGACATTTGGCACAGATGTCACCGACAGTCATACCAACCTTAAAAATATAATATTTTGATGAATGGGTTTCCGCGCGAAATTTAAATTAAAAAGTCTTACTACTTTGTGCCCCCAGTAGTATTACGCAAATGGTAAATATAGGTAGGCAACGGGTATGACACGGGACTGACACTTTCTCGTACTCTTTGACGTCTGATGCATGTCAATTTGATTTTCTCATAAAAAAAAACATATGCCCTCGAAGACACGGCATTTCTCGTAACTCTCTGAGTGGACGAAAAAATTTCATTTATTTTCAGAATTTATTGTGTTTTTGGTGTTCTCAATTTCTTAATTTCTGCAACAACTAACACCGGTAAGTGAATTGATATAGAAGTTTGGTCCTTTTTCTTTCATTCCGTACATAAAACTCCCATGGTTTTATACAACATGTTATACTGCGATAACATTGAAAAAAAAAACCCGACTCGGGGTAATTATGGGCACATGGCGGCAAATGTTAGCGTTGTATTCCATTGTTGTTTTTGTTTTCTTTTGACTCTACTTTACTTTTAATGGCACAACAGCCCATGGAGGGCCTAGGCCGAGCTTTTCGCATCCCACTCATGTTGTGCGTGTTATATTTGTACATGAATGGAAGGGACCTACAGTTTAATGCCGAATCCTAACGGCGAAGTGAAAAGCTTTTTACTCTTGTAGGTTTGCCATTGCCTGCCAAGAGGTGGTGCCGTGATTAAAAATTAAATTTTTCAATTTAAATTTTTTTGTTTGTTTTGATTTTGCCTGTGCCGAGATTCGAAGCCTGTGCCGAGATTCGAACCCCGGACACTCTGCGTAGTAGTCCAACACATTACCACTACGCTACAGAGACACTCGACAAAAATAAGTTGGTTTGTTGATTTTAAGTCATTTTGTTGTCATCACACCTCGAAACTATGTGCGTAGGACCGATAAATAAATATAAAACAGTTATTTCACTTGTTTAAACTGCGATTCTGAATATTCTGACTAAAAATGCTTTCTTTTTTTATCATTTGCCATCATATTTGTGTGTTTGAATAAAGTTTTTTCATGCTTAAAAATATCATACCGCCCCATAAGCTTACTGGTAACTTTCTCCAAGGTATTCGAAAGAATATTGTTGAGACGTTTGATACCCGTTCTGGGCAAATTTAATATAATACCAGAACATCAGTTTGGTTAAACGCGCTCACGTCGAACTCCCGAATAGTGTCACCGCGTTGTCAAAACGATAACAGATGCTCTTGAGTGCAAAAAATGTTGCACAGGAGGTGTGTTTTTGGATGTACAAAAAGCATTCGACAAAGTGTTGCATGACAGCCTTTTATAAATTTATAAAATTAAAAAAGTTCTCCCAGCTCCGTACTTCATGTTATTGAAATCATACATTAGCAATAGATATTTAAGTTAAGTTAAAGACATTAAAGACCACAATGCAATTTAAAAAATTCATTCTATTAAGGCTGGTGTGCCGCAAGGAAGCGTGCTATATTGGACCTGTGCTATGTATATACCATCTATACCTATGATATGCCAGTGTTTTCTAGTAGCCACATATGCCGACGACACAGCGATTATCGCCTCCAGTGCTGGCCCTTCAGAAGCATCAAAATATGTCCAAAGCGAGTTATCACTGATAGAAGAATGGTTGAAAAGATGGAAAATTAAAGTTAATCCTGAAAAATCAGTTCATGTCACATTTACACTTAGAAGGGGAGACTGCCCGCCCATTATTCTGGATGGCACCAGCATTTCTAATGGTACAATCGGTTTGAGAATACAGTTAAAATTAAGCATTTAATGGTAAAATAACCAAAAAGTGTCCAGAATTTCCCCGGTCTCCCCTATATATAAAGGGTGAGCAAGATAGAAAAGGGTTTGAAAACTGCATTTATCACGTTTTTTTTTGAGAAATATTGAATTTGTCACCTTTTCGTGTGAGCATTGGTGCAATAATCATGTTTTTTGCTATAGCCTCAAAATCCACATTAATACTACTACTTTTCCAGTATTCAAAAGTTCTACCGTATAATTTGCTGCCTCCATTTGTATCATTAAATTTCTTGTAAATTCCCAAAATATACTTCAACTATTTACAATAAAAATCTGAAATCACAAGTTACCGGACACCGGACTTGAATTTCTTGTTAAAGAATAATAACAGTTTCGACCAGTGTTGTCAACTCCATTATAACCGAAAAGGAGAATACATAGTATTTTTCTCCCATTATCATTCATATTCTGTTGTTGTTGTTGTTTCTTGTCTTTTCTACACGCTATTCGCTTTATTGATGCGAAAATTCGCACTTTTTATTAGGAATTTGTCACTTTTTTGACGCAAAGTCAATCTAGTTTTAATGTTCAATTTTAGATTGGGAAAAACATAAAGAAAAAAGTATATGTTTTACAGTCCAATGAGTGCAATAACAACAAACAAACTGAAACGAAAAAAATGGATTTATCATGTTTCGTAAAGTTTCTCCTCAATTATTGTTCTCACTCTGTGTGTTCACTTGGACTGTTTCCATTCCACTGCTTGCTGCCGTACACATACATATAGTATACTTATACCAAATGATGTGTCACTGAATATTAGTTTAGCATGACCACGAACAATACCGAACATTCAATAGATGGTGTTGCAGAATAGTGTTTCATGACCAGATGGTGCTGCTGCTTTATGCCACTAGCTTCTTCTTTTTCTTCTTATTTTAATGGCACAACAGCCCATGGAGGCCTAGGCTGAGGTTTCCGCATCCACTCATTTTGTGCGTGTTATATTTGTACATTTTTTTATTGTTACATTCAACACACAGGGACTACCCCTATGAATGCAGAGCATTGTGTTGAATGGAAGTAAGATTGATAGGTGGGAGGAAGAAGGAGGGAGAATGAGAGAGTGAATGTGATCACACAGGACACCGATAGAGAGATAGGCAGCTATTAGGGCAAGTTTTATGCCTTTACCACAATGAACTTCAGTTTATCAGTGTCGACTATGAACACATGTAGCGCCAAAGGCCAAGCTTTTCGCATCCACTCATGTTGTGCGTGTTATATTTGTACATGAATGGAAGGGACCTACAGTTTAATGCCGAATCCGAACGGCGAAGTGAAAAGCTTTTCATAGCAATTTTTACTCCTGCAGGTTTGCCATTGCCTGCCAAGAGGTGGTGCCGTGTACAAAAATTTTTTTTCTACTTTTTTATTAAAATTTTTTTTTTAAATTTATTTTTCCTTTTTTTTTATTTTGCCTGTGTTGAGATTCGAACCCCTGACACTCTGCGATACAGTCCAACGCACTACCGCTACGCTACAGCGACCATGAGTGGAAGGGACCAGCAGTTTTTTGCCGAATCCGAACGAAAAGCTTTTCAAGGGCAAATTTGCTGTCATTCCCTCTAAAGAGTTGGTGCCGTGTAGAAAAATGGATTTTCTTACTTTTTGATTTTTAGCCTGTACCGAAATTTGAACTCCGGAGACTCTGCGTAGCAGGCGAACGCACCACTACGTTACAGCGACCATTAGCATGCGACGTATAATCTAGTGCAGTGTCGGGCAATTTTAATTTAGCTATTTACATGGGAATAGGCACACATTCTCTGCCGATGCAAGTAAAGCACACTATAAAATTCTTCGTGTAGCTTACGAACTATTGGCGAACAGTGGAATTCGGGAAAAGTTTGAGAACAATTCTAACAACACAAATCATACCTAGTAGACTTTCACCATTCATGTAAGCAAGATCTCGTTACTGCTCAAATTTTTAACACAAGCACTGAAAAAAATGGTTGATGATAAATGGCTTCGTTTTCATAAATAATTTTTCATGAAAATATGAAAGCATTATTTGTTTTATTTGAAAAGGCGTTACTCCGCATAAAAACCAGGATTGACAAAGAGCAGTTTGCTCTTTGTTGTTGAAAATTACCAAAAAAGTAACATTTCTAAACGTCAAA
Organism: Palloptera scutellata; assembly: GCA_958295655.1. Classification (NCBI taxonomy): domain Eukaryota; kingdom Metazoa; phylum Arthropoda; class Insecta; order Diptera; family Pallopteridae; genus Palloptera; species Palloptera scutellata. The sequence continues at coordinate 50,500,456 of OY282451.1, forward strand.
CGTGAGTGTTTTGTTTGTAATGCATTGCTAATAAGTAAGTAAATAGCTTGAAGTAATAAGCTTCAAAATAAAAACGGCTATTATTTCACGATATCAGAGCATACGAAATCTACTATTTATTTATAATTTTTTTTTTACTTTTTTTTATAAATGAAATAAATATAGTGTAAATAACACAAGCAAAGCTGTCGCTCTCTCAGATACACACACAAGCATGCATGTTTATGTATTAGCTTGAACGACACTGATCTAGTGTATTTCAAAGCTCTAGATTGTTCTGTTATTTTAGTCATTTGTTAGGTTGTGGTTATGCTGGTGTTCGCTGTTCGCTGTTCGGCGAACACATCATATTTTTCTCTCGTGCTCATTGTGGTGGTTACATGCGAGTTCGTTACAGAGTTGCTTTTGATCGAAATTACGTTATTTTTAATACTATTTTGTTCGCAATGGCAACACTAAATGGTATACCAAAAGACTTTAAACGACTTTATCAATATGGAGAGTGAAATTAATAATAATAAAACATTCGCAACTTCGCTTTTGTGCATATGAAAATAATGATCATGTTCGGTGTGAGAGTGAGTAAAATCTCTCTCTTCGTGTTCGGTGCAATAACAATTGCATGGTGTTCGCCGTGCGAAATCTGAACATAACCACAGCCTTAGCTGCTGGTTAAACTGGTGTTCGCTGTTCGACGAACACATCAAATTTTACTCTCATGCTGATTGTAGTGGTTACAGAGTTGCTTTTTTGTCGAAATTCCGTTCTTTTTGTAATACAATTTTTTGCGCAACTTTACTTACTTACTTTACTTTTAATGGCACAACAGCCCATGAAGGGCCTAGGCCGAGCTTTTCGCGTCCACTCATGTTGTGCGTGTTATAATTGTACATGAATGGAAGGGACCTACAGTTTAAAACCGAATCCGAACGGCGAAGTGAAAAGCTTTTCATAGAAATTTTTACTCTTGTAGGTTTGCCATTGCCTGCCAAGAGGTGGTGCCATGTAGAAAAAATATTTTTTCTACTTTTTGATTTTGCCTGTGCCGAGATTCGAACCCCGGACACTCTGCGTAGCAGTCCAACGCACTACCACTATGCCACAGCGACCATTTTTTGCGCAACGGCAACACTAAATGGTATACCAAAGAACTTTAAACGATTTTATTAATATGGAGCGTGAAATTAACAATATAATTTTTCTTCATTAGTTTTATGAATAATATATTTAATATTCACTTTTAAAAACTAAAAAAATTCGCAACTTCGCTTTTCTGCATATGAAAATAGAAATGTACAAGGTTTGCACATTTTACATAAATTTTTGTTCTTTTTTTGAAGAATAACTCATTGACACCCTGAATACTCGGTGTGCTCGGTGTACATTTCACCCAGCATATCGTGTTCGGTGTGAGAGTGAGTAAAAACTCTTTTTTCGTGTTCGGACAAAAACAATTGCATGGTATTCGCCGAGTAAACTTTGAATATAACCTATAAGCCTTAGCCACGGAGAATACTCCATTTTGACCTCTGTAGAGTATTGTGATATTCACAGATAGTTATCTAGCTAACTACTCCTACATATATGTACATATGTATGTAAATAGGTGAGTTTTCTTAAAGATACGAACATAATTGACGCGGCAACATAATTGCGACATCTGTCAGTCAGCACTTAAATACCACGCATTCTTATGAAGGCGAACACATGTATGTAGTGGATAATGACTGCGACATGGCATCATTGCGCCGTTGAGCAAATTGCCGCTGTCGTCGACTTCAATCTAATTATATTTTGACATGAAGCAGAATGAAAAAAAAAGTTAACAAGCATGATACAATTTGCTTGTAATGAATGAAATAAAGTAATGAAGTGTTTTATTAAGTATTATTTTTTTGATCAGATAAATTAAATAATGTATGAAAATTGTGAATATTAAAATTGAAGTAATTTTTTCGCTGACGCGTTCTTTGTGTTCCAGTCGCAGACAACATGGCGAAATTTGCTGTAAATGGAGTGAAAGAAAGTGAAAAATAATCATTTTATTACGCGTCGTCACTTTGTTCAACAATTATTCTGTGTCATCGCATTGTTGCAAGTCATCATGCGATTTACGCGATTTACGCGATTTACACAGTTGTAGCTCTTGAACAATTCTGCTTCATTGGCGGTGCTTGGGTGTTTTGCTTTTGGTTGCGATTTCTTCTTTTACCGTTCTTCGCAATCTTATCCATTTTCATTTTCTACGCACCGTAAGGGTGCGTAAGAATTTCTTATCTTCAATGATACTATGTATGTATGTATATATTTAAAAATTAAATGCTTCGAGTTCGCAATATACTTAATTGACGCCCAACAAGGCGGACGCATTGAAAATGCAAGCAATGGCGCACTATCGAAAATAGAACATAAAAATAAATAATAATCTATATACAGTGGCTCAAATTAATAATGGAACAAGACTTAAAACGATATTGAAATCAAAATAAATGGTGATTTTTCTGCTACTTGGTTTTTGTCGTTTATATTTCTGACAGTTTACGCGTGATTCTGGACATGTGTCAAAGTAAAAATTGCTCAGTTTGGTTTGCCATTTCATAATGAATAGACTTACGCCTGAGCAACGTTTGCAAATTATTGAAATTTATTATAAAAAAATCGTGCTCTGTGAAAAATGTGTTTCGCAATCAAAATTGTCTTCAGCGACGAGGGTAATTTTTGGCTCAATGGATACGTGAACAAGTTGAATTGCCGTATTCGGAGCAAAGACCAGCCAGAGGCAATTCAGCAGCTACCAATGCATCCCGAAAAATGCACTATTTGGTGCGGTTTATGAGCAGACGGCATCATTGGGCCGTACTTCTTCACAGACGATGAAGGCCGCAACGTTACGGTCAATGGAGAAAGGTATCATTCGGTGATAACAGCCTTCTTTTGTTTTGCCGAAAATGCAAGAATTGGACTCGGCCGACATGTGTTTCCAACAGGACGGTGCCATATGCCATTCTGCGCGCGAAACCATGCATCAATTGAGAGGCGAATTTGGTGAGCAGTTAATCTCACGTTTTGTTGCAGTCAATTGGCCACCAAGATCGTGTGGTTTGACCCCGTTAGACTATTTTTTGTGGGGCTATGTTAAGTCTCTCGTCCATAGGAACAGGCCAAACACGATTGCTGCTTTGGAAGGCACCACCAACATTGAACGCGTCATTGGTGAGATTCCGGCCGAACCGAAATGTGTAAAAAAGTGTCAAAATTGGACCTTCAGTTGAAGCGAAGCCGCGCGCATCATTTCAGTGAAATTATCTTTAAAAAGTAAATGGCAAGAATTATTTTATCGATCCAAATAATAATTTCATTCTCTTTTGTAAAATTTCTGTGTTTTTTTCATTGTCAAAAACAAAGGTCTTAAAAAATCACCCGTTATAATAACAAAAGCAGACTTCAAAGTAATAAGGGAACACAAAATAAACTTATATGAAAATAATATAAACAAATAAAAATTGATTAATAAATTAATATTTAGTTGGTAAGGCTTTTGTTTAATAACCGATTTTAGGCGATTCGAAAATGATTCCATTGATTTTCGGCAGTAAGATGGTTCTATTTTCTCCCACTCCTCAGTAAAAAGCTGATTTGAGCTGATCTCGCGTAGAAATAAATGATATGTTCTTTTAATTTTTTTCCTCGAGGTAACCCCATACATGCTCAATGGCATTGAGGTCTGGGTACTGTGGTCGGGTCTCCAAAACATGTTTTTGCAGTTATAAAGCAGCCAGCCTCTAACGTTGTGGGCTTTGTGTTTTGGGTCATTATCTTGATAAAAGTGAGATGTGTTCTATATCCCCAATTTACGTACACTTTGTTTTAAATTTGACTTTCATATATTGAGGTACACAGTTTGTTCCGTAATACTTTCAATTATGTAAAGGTTTCCAGGACCTGCAGTTGATATAGCACCCCATACTTTCAGTGAACCTATGCCGTATTTTACTGTGGTGTGCAGATTATTTTCTTTAAGCTCCGTGTTCGGCTTTCGCCAAACGTACGAGCCGACCACTTGATCGGAAAACGTTATCCTTGCTTTCATCTGTGAATAAAACATACTGCCACGAAGAAAGTGTTTTGCTTTTCTTTTTGTTTCATCCATTTGGTGCTCACATACATCGTTCGTCGTGTATATCCCGAACATTCTCAAATGATTCTGTACTGTGTATATTTACATATGTAGGTATTAAACTGTTTTTAGTAGTTTTCTCTAAACAGCTAAATTTGATATGTTTCCAAAAACACAAATATATATTTTTCAAATCCATCTTTGAATCAAAAAACCTACGACTTATTTGTATAGCGCTGAAGCAGCTTAACGACGTCTCTCGACTTGAAGTTGTATGGCATCCAATTTCTTTCCTTTTGCATGAACCCCAATGATTTTAGGCGCTTGAAAATTACTGCTTGAGTAATACCCAAGTTGAGTAATTGCAAGTAGCTCTTGCTTTTGGCACGAGTCTTCGTCGATTAACACCTCCAATGCTGCATCTTCGAACTTTCTCACTTGTCCGTTCGTTCTCTTCCATTTGAAAATCTCCACTTTTAAACCACGTCGAAACCAGAATTCGCATGTTTTAATCAAGGTAAAGTTACAACGCCAATCGATGATTTTCAGCAGCACTATTTTTTTTCGAATTAAAGACGAAAAGCAAAACTTCCCGCAAATGCTGTTTATTTGGCACGTACGCTGACATGTTTGTAGCGCAAAAAGGTTATGTTGTTTACACTTTCGCAAATTTATACTTAATCAAAACTAAAGTTACATGACGTAGCTAAAACATGGAAGAAGTTATAGGATTGACAGATATGATTTAGTACAAGTTACGTCATCAATTATGAATCCCACATATTCAAGTTATACACCCAATATCAAGTAACACTGATCAACACGAAAAAAGCAAAACGCGGTTTTGGTTTTTTGGGTCATCCCAATCGTCATCCACGTTTGTTCGTTACAAGATTACCATATGTTGATACCCACCACAAATCTGGTAATACTAGCCCCATTATGTCCAACGAACACATGTTTGAAAGGTGGCATTTCAGGCTGCATTTGGTGTGAAGACAATTGCGTAATTCGTGGCTAATATAAAAAGTTACATTTATTTGAAAATGAGTGAAATATCTGAAGAAATACGCTATGCGATATAGAAAAGGTAAAACCTTTGCAAAACATGCCGTAAATTTTGTGCGGTTTACGGTGAGGATGCTGTGAATGAACGCTGGACCTAGGAGTGATTTGCTCAATTACGTTGCAGAAATTTCGATATTAAAGATTCACCTCGCTCTGGCCGGCCACGTCACCTTTATGAGGAAACCATATAGGTACAATGTATGTTTCTCTAAACAGCTAAATGTGATGTACAAATATACACTTGGCCAGGGCGTTCGTTGCCTTCCATATTTATAACTCGAAAGATAAATAGAAGCAAACCAAATTTATATAAAAATTCACTCAAAGTTTAAGGCTTTTGAGCTAATTGAAGAGCTTATTAATATTAAATTTGTTTATGCACAATTTCAACAAAAACCCAACTTTAATTTATATATTATAAAATAGTAGGAAAATTTCCAATATGTTTACTCTTTAAATGCTTCATTAATTGTTGATTTATTTTTATTTATTATGGACTTTCTGTACTAATAGCAAGTGCAAATATTGTTGCCGCAAAAGTAAGTGGACTCAATTTGTATGCGAGCATAATTTGCATAAGAATAAAAGTGTTAAAATGCAATGAATATGGGTCAAAAAGAGCGTCAACAAAAACCAGTCATTCAACCAATTTCACAACTAAGACAATTTTCACATCTAACTGACAATGGCTGTATAATAAAAGTGGATGCTTAATGTTTCTAGATATGTGTTGAGAAGTACCCATTGCCCGTAAATTGTTGAAAAAGTGATTTGTGCCCTACCTACAACAGTCACTTACTTTGAGATTCCTCTCAGTTTAACCGATAGATTTGCACTTTTGCATTTGCAATGAATGAAATATTAATGAAAAATAAATATGATTCGACTTAAATAAGTAAATAATTATGTAAGGAAATGCATAAATTGTTTCAATTTATTCTGTATTAGCTAACGTATTAATAATATTATCCAATGGTGTTGATATTAAATCGAGTAAATTCTCTTGACATTCTTCAGCATAATGCTCACACTGTTCATGTACACCATCCATTTCAGCTTGATAGTAATGCAATGGAAGCTGTTCGCTCACTGATCTACTGGGTCTAAAAATACACATAAAATATTACATAATTAAAATTTAGAGTATACAAGTGCAACCGCAGTTTAAAAGAGTAAAGTAAACTCACGAAAATATAATATGAACTAAAGTGCCTAAAACGCCATTAATATCACCCAATCCAGATGCATTCGTTTCGCATATTAAACGCAGCAGACAAGGCTCACCTTGGTAGCCACTTCTGCAAAAATATAATAAATAAATAACAATAATTTAAAGTTTTAGAAAGCTCCTATACAATCCCAATAAAAAAAATTTGTTAAACTTGATAATTATTACCTAGAACTTGGAGAATTATCATGATATCCAAAAATTTAGGTATTACACAAGATTTTAATTGTTTTTCCTGAACATAGGTTCTGAATTACTGCTCTGTTTCAATCAGATTCAATTTTTTTACTGTATCATGTATTTGCCCCCCCACACCCCCTCCCTCCCCCCTTGGCTCCACCCCTTACCTTTCAAATTTATCTTTGAGTATATGATAAAAATGTGTTCGAGTCAATAAAGATCTCCGATGACGTTGATCTTCCTTTTTCTCTGCGTTTTCAGTTGTTGCCGTTTGCGATGGTTTCACAGTTGTTGTTTTGGTTGTTGTTGCTGTGATATTATACAAACTAGATATTTCTTGCTCTTCCTCTGTTAATGTACAATTGGCGCATTCTTTGTCGTTAATATGACGTCCTGTTTCATTCTCAAAGAAGTCTTCATCTTCGATGCCAGCCTTTAAATATCAAAAATGGACAATAAACATTGTTTTATTATTAGCAGAAAATGTTACATAGATTAGATTACATTACAGTTATGATTGTGGGATACATTACGAAAATATTTTTGATTGAAATGCTTTTGAAGAAGTTTAGCCTCATACAAATTTATATTATTAAGCTGAGTATTTATTTGAAGATGATTACATAAAACATTTTCCGATATTCTTCTTTTTTTAGTCAACACACAAGGTGTACCCCTAGTATTGTGTTGATTGGAAGGAAGATTGATAGGTGGGAGGCAGAAGGAGGGAAAATGAGAAAGAGAATGCAATCACAGGACACTGATAAAGAGATCGACAGTCTTTGTGGCAAGTGTTATGCCTTTACCACAATGAACTTCAGTTTGGCAATGTCGACTATGACCACATGTAGAGCCAACGAAAGGGATGATAGGGATGATAACGAAAATTTACCGTTGCCTCCCAAGAAGTGGTGCTGGGTAGAAAAATTTTACTACTTGTTAATAAAAATTATAGAAAAATATACTCTGTAAATATTCTGCTGTAATCAGAGCTTATCATCATTATTCTTTCTTGTATCCTATCATGAAATCTAAACAGCGCATATAAGTGCTACTTACTTTACTTTTAATGGCACAACAGCCCATGGAGGGCCTAGGCCGAGCTTTTTCGCATCCACTCATGTTGTGCGTGTTATATTTGTACATGAATGGAAGGGACCTACAGTTTAATGCCGAATCCGAACGGCGAAGTGAAAAGCTTTTCATGGCAATTTTTACTCTTGTAGGTTTGCCATTGCCTGCCAAGAGGCAGTGCCGTGTAGAAAAATTATTTTTTCTACTTTTTGATTTTGCCTGTGCCGAGATTCGAACCCCGGCCATTCTGCGTAGCAGCCCAACGCACTACCACTACGCTACAGCGACCATATAAGTGCTAATTTAAGTTAAATATCACTAAACCAGCTGAAACCAGCAGTATGTATAAAGCCAGGGGAATGGAAATTCAAAATAATTTACTCGGTCTGTTCTGTGCTAGGGGGCCTGGGACGTTGGACACAAGGTAAAGTTCGTGACAGTCGCAGGTGCGCCCGTGTTCGATCCTTGCGCTTCTATGTTTCAAATCGACAGATAGCCTCGTCGTGGCGTCCCCTGGATAGCGATCTGACACCCGACAGTGAGCTAACTACTCGCAATGTGCGCGGCGGGCTTCTCCATGGCCTTGAATGAATGGTTGTGCGTCGGGCACACCACCACGTTAAAATATTAACTAATGAATCCTCAAATGAAGCCTCGGAAATGGAAATCAAGCGAAGATTAACTCTTGCCGACAGGTGTTACTACGGGCTCAGTTGGTAATTGAGAAGTGGCGCTCTCTCTCGATCGACGAGAGAGAGAGCCAGTTGTTAAGTTATGGCGCAGAGACGTGGACATTGACCATCAATGATTAGAGGCTGTTAGGAGCGTTCGAGAGGAAGATAGTCCGTAAGATCTACAGTCCAGTATCGAATTAGATGGAACGATGAGCTGTATGAGCTGTACGCCGACACTGACATAGTCAAGCGTATAAAAATCCAGCGGCTTCGCTGGCTGAGTCATGTTGGGCGAATGGAAGAAAGCGCTCCGGCTAGAAGGGTGTTTTATTCGAGCCACGGTGGAGGAACACGCAGAAGAAAACGTCCTAATCTCCGTTGGAAAGACCAGGTACAGGTCAACCTGACTGCACTTGGCCTTATCAACTGGCGCCAGTGCGCGCATAGCAGAGGCGACTGGCGAAGCTTTGTAGAGGCGGCCAAGATCGATCATCGGTTGTAGTACCAGTTAACTAAGTAAGTAAGTAAGTATATTCTGTGTTGAGTTGACACCAATGGGTTAATAGTGTTACAACTGAAAAAGAAGGTTTACACTTTAATATCAATTTTATTTTGAGCACAGTAAATTTTAGAATTTTTTAGCATAAATTTTCTTTAATTAACAGCAACATCATATTCATCAAAAGAATTGTGATCGACTAGATTTCGTAGAAAATTATATTGGGTTTTATGTTTGAATTAGTAATTAACACTTTTTCAGTAAGTAATCCAGTTCAGTTTATTAAAAGAATATCGGATATGTAGGGGAATGTCGCCGGCGTTGAGCCACCTTTTGATGTGCGCCCATAACTTCCGCGTAAGGTTAAATTTCCTAGCATATAATTGAAAAGGTATTGGAAAAAGCAATATTTTGAATAAACTCGACAAATTGATTGTTCAAATAATGAAACAGTTATAACATTTATAAAAAAAAAAAAAAAATTTTGTCATTGTTGAGCCATTACTGAAAACTGACAAAATATTTTAAAATTACCTAGTTTGTTGTATTTTTATCTATTGAATTTAACAAAATTTGATGCGGAACTGTGGCATGAAAATGTATTTGAATCATATCGGAAAAAAAATTCTAATTTCCGTCATCGCTCGTTCGCTTATGAGATGTGCTCCTGAAATGTCAGAAACTACACAACAAAATGTATTACTTTTGACTTTTATTTTTTGAAATTAATATTAGATTTGCAATTTCTCAAACGCAAAATGATTGACCGTTCAAAACACCCGATATAATCGCAACCTATACAACCAAAGTGGATCAACCCCTACCATTTCTTTGTCTCAACCTGACGGCAACCGCCATTGATTGCACAGCGTATATTAACATAAAACAACCCGTTGCGCGATTACATTTTTCACTTGGCATTTTGTGATTTATTCATAACACAACTTTTCTATATCTTTTTGCCCCCCTTTAATTATCCATAATATTTTCAATAGAATTTCAAAATCAGATGGCAAAAGCAGTGGTAAAACAAGTAAAAAAAAACAATAACAACAATCAGTTTTTCACCACAAAGGAAGAAGAGGAGAGAGAGTTTTGCTAGTTAAACCACCTTATGAAATTCACATTGGTGTTGGCCTTCCCAATTCGTAAATAAATTAAGTACGAACACAATAGACGCGGCAAACGACATTGCGCCATCTGTCAAACCTTAAATAACAAGCATTCTTATGAAGACGAACATAGTGGCAGCGACATTGCATCATTGCTTCCAATGTGCAAATTGCCGGTGTTGTCGACTTCAAATTAAATCTATTTTGACATGCAGGATGAAAATAAAAACAACAAATGAACCGTGAAATTATACAATTTGTTTGCTTATATTGTATTTTCTGAAAAGAAATGAATTAATGAAGTTGTCTATTAAATATTACTATTTTCATCAATATAAAATAAATAATCTATGGAAACTGTTAAGACTAGAATAAAAGTCATTTTGTCGTTACCACGCCATCTTGTTGTCATGATGCAATGACACTGTCGCAGTCATTGTGTTCGTACCGTTACCTTACTTATTTATGTATTCGAATGTGCAAAACAGCGTTCATTAACTATCACTTATTTTTGGAGTACCTAATTAGAAGAAAACTTTTCGCTTTCGGTTTTTTGTTTACAAAATCTAATCGAAATGCAGTAAACGACACTGAAGTATTGTCTTGGAGCTCCTCAATTTCCTTTTGAATTTGATTACATTTCTGCGTTACCCGCAGTACAACTGGACTGGTATCTGCTACACGGCATCAACCTCAGATCGAGACGGACACTAGATAGTATGTAAATGTGATATGTCCACATTTGCTTGAGCCTTTCAGACAATTCTCCAGCGAATTAAGGTAATTCTTAAAATATTTTAGGGCCAGTTTATGACTAGTATAGACTAGAGTACTGCAGTATCCACTATGAATATTGATAACTAGCGTCTGGACTTGATATTAGGTCTACCGATCAGGCCAGCCAGACTAAAAAAAAAAAACAACACACCACAACTAATAAAAAGGCACACTCTTATGCGTCGTCACCAACAAAATAATACATTAAAAGAGATAATTTTCTCTTGGTGGGAAGAGGAACTGGTAACCTATTTACACTGGAATACATGTAGATCCACCACCACTGAAAGATAATGCAAGGTTGAGTAAAGGATGTCAGACATTGTCTTGAGGAACCGAGCCAAGTTATAAAAGTCAAGTTTTTGTCCTTTTATACATACATACATATAAAGGGGTGGTCCAATTAACATTTGGAATTTGAACTGTGAACTACCATTGTCATTCGTATTATGACGGAAAATTAGTTTTATGTTTGAGATTAACGAAATGGATCGATATACGCTTGAACTACGTTGGGAAATACTAAAAATTTACTCGCAAAATGGTGAATCTTCTCTACCATTACTGTAAGGACAGTACGTTCAAAATTCGATAGAAGTTTCTTCCACGCAATTTGTGGATCAGTTTGTGAAACGTGTACAAGAAACTGGATCTTTATTGGATAAAACGACACCTTCTCGACAGCGAACAACCGAAAAAATTGCTGTTGTTGCTCAGAAGAAGAAAGCGAATGGTGTGTGCTACCACACATTGACAACTGATTATTTGTGGCCTATTTTAGAAGATATAGACTAAGACAACATTTGGTTCCAACAGAATGAAGCGCCGTGCAACAATCGTTGTTTTCCGTGGGAAGTGTAAAAATTCATGTAATTAGCAGTTTTGGTGATATGCATTGGCCATCACGCAATTATGATTTGACTCCATTTGACTAAGTATTATTTTGTATGGAGCCGTTAAAGATAAATGATACGCTAACCATCCAGCAACGATTGAGGCTCTTCAGGACGAAATTATTGCTGCCATCAGTCAAGTACAGGTTCATACAGTCGAAAATGTACTGAAAAATTGGGTTGATCGTGAGGGCCAGCCAAGGAAGTCATTTGAATGAAATAGTGCTCCGCAATTAATCGGAATACTATCGAATAATACAATTGGAAACATTGGCAAAAAAAATTTCCGTTTCTTATTTACACGAAAATCAAATTCAAAATTATAATTGGTCCACCCTATACAAAATAATACTACACAACAAAAATGTCGAGTTCAACTACATTTTCGCACAGAAGGGGCGTGCCGGCCTTACTCCTACCGTCGAATATCCTCATACCGTAACAGTTTCCCCTTTTGTTTTAGCAAAGTCAAATCTCGGCACAGGTAAAATCAAAGAAAAAGTAGAAAAAACTAATTTTCTACACGGCACCACCTCTCGGCAGGCAATGGCAAACCGACGAGCGTAAAAATTGCCTATGCCCTTCCAGTCATGTACAAATATAACATGTGTGGATGCATGCGAAAAGCTCGGCCTAGGCCCTCCATGGGTGGCTGTGCCATTAAAAGAAGAAAACGAATGTTAAGCAAAGAGAACTGGCTACTAGCGTCTTGTTTTCAAACTATTTTAAAGCCTTGGTTTGTGTTTTGCAAAATTTAAGTTTTAAACGAGGAATAATTGCAGTAATGTTTCATAATACTTAGTTGTTGTCGGCCAGACTTTCCGGAACTCGCCAAATAGCTCTCATGGCCATTCCATTGTAGGTATCTTTTAAATCATTATCCAACGTACAGTGATGGAAAAAATAATAGAAACCACAGACATTTTAACAATTCTAACCATACCGATAATTTTCTTGGCGAATTCTATGCGTGAAGCCTACTGTGCACGATTTGCTGATAACGGTACTTTATTTTGTTTTCAATTTTGTGCATATTTCGGCATGAATACTTGTTGCATTTGAGTGTTTTTCAATCAACCACGTTTTTGCCTTGGAAAAAAAAATAGAAACGCGATTAAATTTCGTCAAAATATTTTCCTAGAACTTGTGAAATATTTTAATTGAGGTACGTTTTGGACATTCAAAAAAGGAAAAAGTGTCAGAATAGCAATTCTTGCGAAATTCGTCCTTCTGCATTGTTTCTAGATTCAGAATGGGTCGTGGAGTGCATTGCACAGATGTGGAGAGAGAAGTCATGGGAAATCTGAAAAACGAAGGCAAGTCAATGGCTGAGATTGCGCAAATAATGAAGTGCTCCAAAAAAACGTGTTTTCCGCAATTCATTTTGAAGAAAAACAAGAGAAACGAGGCAGGAAGCGAAAAACCTCTCATAAATTCGATCAACTTCTTATTCGGCAGTCGAAAAAAAATCCATTTCATTCATTGGACGAAGTAAGGAAGGAGTTAACTGCACCTGTTACGAGCCGTACAATAAGGAATAGGCTGATAGAACGTGGTTTGAAGGCACATTCAGCAAGGAAAGTACCATTCCTCAGCAAGAAGAACATCCAGAACCGAATCAGTTTCACAGAAAGACACTCAACGCGAACAAATTGGAAAAACGTCTTGTGGTCTGACGAAACAAAGGTGAATTTGTTTGGATCTGACGGAAAACCCCAAGTAAGGCGCCCCAAAAATACTGCACACGATTCAAAACACACAATAAAAACGATTAAGCATGGTGGTGTCAACATTATGCTCTGAGGATGTTTTTCAGCATTCGGTGTTAGTCCAAAATATTGGGTGAAAGGTAAAATGTCTGCCACCGACTACGTTAACATACTACATAGTATAATGCTGCCATATGCAGAGGAAGAAATGCCAATAAAGTGGGAGTTCATGCAAGATAATCGCCCCAAACACTCATCAAAACTTGCCAAAAAGTGGTTCCGGGACAACCAAATTTCGTTGATGGAATGGCCTTCACAATCACCAGACCTGAATCCAATAGAACATCTTTGGGGAGTCTTAAAAAACGGGTTTACGGGCTGGGTTTAATAAGGAGGATTTATGGGGAAAAGTACAGGCTGAATGGTACGCCATTGATCCATCAATTTGTGCCAAACTGGTGTATTCCATGGATCATCGGTGTGTCCAAGTTATAAAAAATCGTGGTAGAACTACTAAATATGAAAAACAAAAACATTCTACTAATTTTTATCAAAGACTTTTACTGTTACTTAGTTCAAGTTTTTTGTTTCTATTTTTTTTCCAAGCGTAATAAATGAAGTTAATTTTTTTTATATATGGAATTTCAGAAATACCTTCTTCCTTTTTTATTTTGAAATATAATGGAATAAGTAATAAATAAAAATTATAACATTGAAAAGAAAATTCATTTTACAAAGGAAAATTTGAACATTAAAAGAAAAATAGGTCGTTTCTATTTTTTTTCCATCACTTTATGTATTTTAGGCAAACAAATCGCTTATGTAAGAGAAAGGGTACTTAAAAGTAATGGATTCGGCCATAATTCAATTAACACGAACTATATTGAATTTCATTCATTCATTTTTACCAACCTACCGTATCGTAGTCTGGGGGTTCTATCGTAATTGGACGTTTTAACAACAATGAGTATCCGAGTGATTTCGAATGCATGATTCTCGTACATAAATATGAAGTAAGCTGTTGTCTATCCGAGTGTCCGGGGTTCGAATCTCGGCACAGGCAAAATAAAAAAAAAGTATAAAAAACTAATTTTTTTTTACAAGAGTAAAAATTGCTATGAAAAGCTTTTCACTTCGCCGTTCGGATTCGGCTTTTAATTGTAGGTCCCTTCCATTCATGTACAAATATAACACGCACAACACGAGTGGATGCAAAAAGCTCGGCCTAGGCCCTCCATGGGCTGTTGTGCCATTAAAAGTAAAGTAAGTTGCCTATCCGAGCTAGGAGCTTTCCAAAGTAAATTTCTGTTGATCTTGTCTGTTACTTAAATATGTTAAAATTTCATGTCTATACATTACCGCTACTGGTGGTATGCCCCACGTGGCTGGCAAATTATAATTCGCTTCGAAATTATACGATATGAAGACATTACGATGCGGCAAATCCAATGGCACTGCAATTGCTGCAAATATCTAATAAAAATGCAACATTCAATCACAAAATTTCACAGATTCCGTTTAATATTTTCACATATGTACATATATTCAATTTTTGATGTGTAGGTAGACTTGGAAAATCTACATACATACGTACACCATAAGCGGAATTTGTAGGAAAAAACAATGCACAAACACTTAAATGCGAGCAGAGAAGAAAGCACAGCACAATATTACAAATTATGCAAATTCGAATACAGTTTTGCATTATGATTTATTGGGAATTTGAGAAAAGATAACTACTATTTAAATTACGCGCACTGCTGCATGCAGTGCATAGAAACGATACACGGGCGATTGTCAAATGTAACTGTAATATTGATCTTAGGAATAAATTCGTAATATTATATGCGTTGCAGTAGAGCAAACTACCAGAAGAAGATTGAAGAAATTTTCTTTTCCTTTTTCTTTTTAAATTAAAATCGTGAATTTCTACAAAAGTTGAAAGTTGTTGCTAATTAATTGTGTAAATAAAAGTTAAAGAACGATACTAGAGCATCTTTTACTTCGAAATAATCGGTTTGTATCAGTTTAAACTGAAAGCTGTAGTGTGCTCAGTTGTCGTCTTGAGAGAAAATTAGCATCAAACACAGTTGAATACCCCCGAGCAGAAGAGAAAACGAAAAAAGATCACAGTAATTGTTGTTGTTACAGAAATCAAAGAATTCTTCATGAGCTTAAATATTATGCTTTTTTATTTTTTAAGTATTATAATTATAGGAAAAATGTTTTTGCTTTTGATTTGTTAGTTTGTTTGTTTGTTTTTATACATATTTGTTTGGTTGAGTTCGAAATTGGTTGCCTTTTTGCCAGATTCGTTTTAAATAATTATAAGTATTTGGACGCACCCCAGCGTCTTCAAGCTTCTGTCAGTTCTCCATCTTTTTCTTCGATATTATTTTAACGTATTTCATGTGTTTTCTTTTCTATTTTTTATTTAATTTAACAAAATTTGATTTCTTTGCATTGCAATTGTGAAACCATTCCAGGTAATTGTTAATGATTATGTTTTTGCTATCTGTGCTGGCGCATTTTACGTTCTTGCCATGTGGCATATTTTGTATTGGCAGCTTGTAGTAGGCGATTTAAATGTTGTGTCAATGAGGCGCCCAACGGTGATAGTTCACGAATGGCCCGACTCTGCAAGAGAAGTTGAGATTTTTCATTTAATAAAATAGAAATGCACGACATCGTTTCTTAAGCACCTTCTATCAGGTAAGATTGGAAGTAGTAAAGTTAAGAGCTGAAAAGGGTATGGCGAGGGTTTAGTCCAGGTTTCTGGAAGAAAGTGATGACTCACGAAAATTTCATGCTAGAACCTAACTTAAAGGCGAGTAGGCTGTAAACCGTTTCCCAAAGAGGTCCACAAGCGGACTAAAGAAGGAGTTGTTCTTAAGGCTTTCTGAATTCAATTTGACTATTCTGAGTTCAAACAGACTAATATTTTAAAGTTAAAATTGTGATGTTTGAATATAAATTAATGCTTTTTGAATTCGATTTGACTACTCTGCTATTGTTGTGCTTCAGCACGGAAGAATTGCAGGCAATGTCTTACTTCGAATGGCGCCAGTTTGGCCATCTTGAAGCGCTGTAAAGCCTCGTGCATGCGTATTGCTTTCTCTTCCAAATCAGGCGTCGTTGGTGGGAAACAGTTCCAGAAATGTTTTAGCAATTCCGCTAATGATAGATATATATTACGTAAGTCTTTCTCGAAATCAGGTGGCACCAGCTCTGAAATAATAAAATAAATAGTTTAAAAATTTTGCTTGGTAACAATTCCTCTTTTTCAACTTTCACACTTACGTCCCACTGATTGCTCCTGAAAACCACGCATTAACGCTCCACCCGGACTCAATTCACCCAAAACATTCACTGCCGCTGTCGAGCTGACGAGCACTTTGTACGGCGTACGCTGTGTCCACGTGTTAGTACTGGAAATGACCTGTTGTTGTATCTCTTCCATACGACGCGGATCTTCATAAATATCGTTGCCGCTTGAAAGTGGCTGCGGCCCGTGCAAGTAACGTTCCGCTTTGGCGAGTGAAATTTGTTGTGATTTTTTGGTAGTGGATTTTCTTGCTGCTGCATCTACGGCATCATCGCCGGCCTCCAAAAGCGGATCGCCCAAATCTTCGTAGTATATTTTATTAATAATGCGTTGACGTTTGGCAGGTTTCGATGGGCTGGTGTTATGACTGGTGGAGGCGGCATTGTAAGTATTGCTCCCATTGATGGAAGTTTCGGTAGCTGATGATTTAGATGAGCCTTTATGCTTGTGTGATTTACCGTCTGCATTGCCATTGACTCCTGTGGAAATTGCATTAGATTTGGCATCATGTTTACTTTTGCCATTGGTAGAAGCAAACGACATGTCTGAGGAATCGGTGCAGGTTCTTAAAACCTAGGGAAAGATACACGTAAAAATATAGACAAGCATACATATGTAGAAATCTAAACTACAAACCAACCATTATTGAGTGCTGATTAAAGCGTTTAATCATGTTTTGATGGACAATGTTACCACTGTTGACATTATTACGGTCGCCGGACACACTGCCGAAGCCCTCCTCCAGGGGCACATCTTCGAATTGCTTCAGGTCGAGCAAGGGATCGCCAGCACCCAGCAGAACTGCAGCCTTCAGAGCCTGGTCATCAATTTTGCCGCATTCAGTGAAAATATCTTTCGTGCCGTGCGTGAGGCGATCACGGTGAAAATAATGCGACTGAAAAAACTTCGTCCAGAATTCTGACTCACTCATCTTTGCAGGCACATTCTCCTGGTGCTTTCGTTTCACGGCCGGATATGTCTTGAAAATGCAGTGTATAATGTCGGCAGTTAGGTTGTACTTCAAACCGTTGCAGCCATCCGTTTGCGGTTTGATGTCTGCCAGAAAAGCGCCCGAGACTCCAATGTCTTGCTTCTTGTTGACCTTCTTCATTGCATGGTCTTTGGCGTGTGTCGCCCAGAATTCTTCGCTTGTAAGTACTTGCGTTATAACCAGGTCCTTGTAGAGCTGCAGCAAATTGGGATTCTCCGAGAGGATACGATTTTTTTCCTCTAGTTCTTTGTCAACTTTACGCTTGAAATTTGGCAGCAATTGTTGAAGCAGTTCCTTGACCTTATCACGGTCGGCCAGCATGGCCGGCTGGCCATTACGATTGACAAAATGAAAAGTGGAGCTATTGCCATCGTGCAGAACAACTTGCAGCTGCACCTTGGGTTTGCCTTCGGGTGAGATTTTTTGCACTACACATAAAAGAAAATTTTAGTGTATCGAAATTGTGATGAAATTCTTTCGTAACCTACTTTTGATATCGGCGAATCGATGTGACACTGCCACAGTGTCTCGATTCTCCGCCATCCATGCGAGACGCTCATTCATTACATACAGAGTGCCGTCGCCTTTTTTGTAGCGTACTTCACCCATTTGCAGCAGTACATCCTCACTACTGGTGGTCATTTTTCAGTGACCGATTCCTCTGTCCTGTGTTAATGAACGTCGAGTATTATGGGTGTGTGTGTGTGTGCCTGATCAATCAGGAGGTATACACTACAACAACTAAAACGACGTCTAGGCCAGTAGCACAGTATCTTTGTGAATATGTGCTGAAATTAAACAGAATGGAAAAGTTGTTGTTGTAACTTTTGAGAAAAAATTTCCTTCGGTTTTCAGCTTCTACTGCGTCGTTTATGGGAGTCTCTCCCCTCAAATAACCCGTTTTCACTCAATATAACACATTTCATTCAATTTCTTTTATATCTATTACCCGCATTATATTGTCCTTTCTTAATTGACATCACATTTAGGCACTTTAACATTCAAAAACCTAAAAAACTAAATTAAAATCGTCGCACCTCTCGCAACAAACCTTTTATACGGCCGTCGCCATTTGCAAAATGCACACGAATGTCACCTGCTGCTCTTCTTCTTCTCATTTCGATGACAACTGAAAAAAATACGAAAAATCTTTTCTGTGACAGCTGAAGTATCAAACAGTGCCTTTTAAACTACCTCGCAGCGACATCTATATGTGAGTAAAAAACATATGGTTGAATTTTAAACAGATGTTTGCAGTATTATGAAAGTTCACAATTAGTTAATGTGAACCAGTGTTGCCAAATCTATGCCATTTTAACCAAATTTGATGAATTCGAAAAAAACGCAAACCATTTTTCATTTGGGGGCAGTGGTTTTCTTAGCTTCATAAAAAGTTCCATTTGGTGTCAGCACTATTTTTGACTTGATAACAATGTTTACGTAGCTAGTAATATTATTTTTTTTTCTCAGTGTTCATTTCTGAACACAACAATTTCATTTGAATGGTGCAAAAATTTTTGCTTATTAAAATGCCAAATACTTTAATTTTCGAATAATTCACTTTTTAATCAATAGGTGGGTTTTTGTTAACGCGTTGGCTGAGTAGGATTCTATTATTGATTCAGAAGGGTGAGTGGCCTTTGTTGACTGGTTTCTTTATATTCTTTGAAGGTTTTTAAGAACTTCTCACAAATGAAGCAAATATAACATAACTCCCTGTGTTAATAAGTAGATAGTAAAGAACCCATCCATCTATTCAATATCCACAAGCTGCGAACATCAACATCTCTGGCACTATCTTCTACAAGAGTGTGATGCTGCTAGCATACGCTGATGATATTGACATCATTGGCAAAAACGCTCGAGCAGTCAGTGCAGCATTCTCCAACCTGGAAAGGGAGTCTCGTCGAGTGGGTCTAGTGGTGGACGAGAACAAAACGAAATACCTTGTGTCAACAAACAAAGAGTCACGGCGTCTTGGACAAAATGTCACTGTTCGTATATCTAGGATCCACCATAAACACCAAAAATAATGTCAATAATGTGTTACTCAGTAGGCAATTGAGAACTAGCGCCCTTTCTCATACTTCCCGTCCTAATGCATGGCGCAGAGACGTGGACATTGACAATCAATGATTAGAGGCTGTTAGGAGCGTTCGAGAGAAAGATACTCTGTAAGATCTACGGCCCAGTATGCGTGGACGACGTGTATCGAATAAGATGGAACGATGAGCTGTATGTGTTGTACGCCGACACTGACATTGTCAAGCGTCATGGCTGGGTCATGTTGAGCGAATGGAAAAAAGCGCTCCGGCTAGAAGGGTGTTTTATTCGAACCACGGTGGAGGAACACGCAGAAGGGGACGTCCTAATCTCCGTTGGAAAGACCAGGTGCAGGACAACCTGACTGCACTTGGCCTTATCAATTGGCGCCAGCGCACGCATAGTAGACGCGACTGGCGAAGCTTTGTAGAGGCGGCCAAGACCGATCCTCGGTTGTAGTGCCAGTTAAGTAAGTAAGTAAGTAAGTAAAGCACCATTACAATTAGATATTTTTTTGTACACTCTGTTCGTCTTTGGAATGCACTTCCTAATAGTTTAAGATCTGGTAATAATGCTGTGCAATTCAAAAATAAACTAGCTTTATTCCTTTCTTCGCTGTAATAGGAAATAATGAAATATATCATGTTATTAAAATTTTTACGAATAGATGAATAGATGTTTAATGTTTAATTTTAAAGTAAAGTTTAAATTTGTATGTCATGCAATATATATTATAAGTCGTATTTAATCTTGTTTACGCTACATGCTGCCGGTACTGCTAATAAGGTTTTAAACTTTGTTGTGCCGGTTTTCGAAAAAATAAATAAATAAAATAAATAAAATAACTCATTGACACGCTGAATACTCGGCGTGCTCAGTGTACATTTCACCCAGCATATTGTGTTCACTGTGAGAGTGAGTGAAAGCTCTTTTTTCGTGTTCGGGCAACAACAATTGAATGGTGTTTGCCGAGTAAAATTTGAATATAACCACAGCCTAAAATAAATCTATTTTTCAAAGATTCAAAACACACTAACGCTTTGCATCATTATGGCGGTATAATTACAATATCAAAATTGGCTCTTCACCACAAAGGAAGAAGCACAAATTTTTCCGAGTAAGTAACACCATCTTGTTATTTTAACCTTGATTGCTTGTTTACTTTTTTCCCGCCTTTTGATTTTCCTCGTCTGATTTTGACATTCACTATGGCGGCAGTCAGTGAATGTCAAAATGGTCGAAAAACAAGTATGTGTCGTTACTGTTGCTTTTGTAAGTTGATTTTGACATAAAGCGTTTGTCCACATTTTCCCTACAACTGGCAATGCTGTCTATATCACAAACTAGTGGTGAATTCATGAAAAGTGGACGATAAAAGCGCAAAAAAAGTTTGACGTTTTGTTAAACTTTATTTTCATCAGCCTTGCCATTTTTCATTATTCAGTCTGCAAGCTCGTATTGTGACGTGTGGTTGCGTTTACGCGTAAAGCGTAGGAAGCCGAATTTCTGTAGTGTTAAATTGAGAAGTCCATGTAGTTGTGTAAAAGAGTAAATTAGAAAAATTTAGAATTGTGTTGTATTTCATAGTTTACGTTTAATTTCATACAGAAAGTGAAACCAGACGTTTTCTAACAAGTAATTTCCCCTGTCTGCATTTTGGATGAATAGAAACTGAAGAAGAAACACCAAGAATAATTCTTAAAATTCTACTCTAAATAAAAACGCGTTTGTTAAAACGAGATAGCTGCTATATACATATTTCCAATTAGAGTTTTGTTGTACTTTCGCTTATCACTATAATTTATTGTTGATTTTTCGAACGTTCGGCGTTCGTTTGTTTATGCCATTACAAAAACGTAAAATCAAAAATAAAAGTAAAATTGTTGTTGCAGAAGTTAATGTTTGAGTGCTGGCGAGTGTGTATTTTATAGCTGCATAAATAAAGCCGGTTCAACAACAAAAAAAAAGGTAAATTTAACGTCTGGCTGCATATTGTGTTTTTAATTGATAAAAAGAAAAATCGAATTTTGGATCACACAATTTTCCATGTTTCTCGATTGTTACTGTCAATGATTTTTCCGTCTGCGCGTTTACGAATACACAGCAAAAGTGGAGTGAGCCATAAAATTTGTGAAGTCAGTAGGAAGAAAATAGAAGAACAAAAACCAGTGAAAATGGATTAAATTACGAGTGTGTATATTTTGCGAAAAAAGGAAATGAAAAAAGTATAAAATTAATTGGTGTAAAAACTAAATCAAATTTGAATAGTAATTCCCCGGAGCAGATACAAAAACAGAACAATGTCCTTTTGGACGGCGTACTTGCCGTCCTCGTCACTGCGGCGGCAGCGGATCTGCGGTCATTCCACAAGGATCAGTTGCTCGACGCTGTTGTTTGCTAGCATTTTGATAATTTCAATGCTGGTGCATATTTCATATGCGAGTCAAGGTGAGTTTTATCTTGGAAGGCGAAATAAGGTTTCGTATTTTTAAATAATTTTGTAAGTTACCAAATCAAGCTTAGGAAATAAAACAAAATGCATTCGCATTCTGAGAAGTTTATTCAATTTGACCGTTAAATTTTAAGTAACCTGAGAATTCGTATTTACGTTGTGGCATGACTCTTCCCCTAGTGTGGATTGTAAATCAGGGTTGGGGGGGAAAAAAGCGTTAAAACATTCGATTTCTGAGAATCGGGGTAAATACGTTGCTATTTGATATTGTCAATACCTATTTGATGAGGGATATTTAACGATTTTCCCTTTAACATAGCATTGTTTGGAGAATTTCATGTAAATTCGGTCGGTTGTAAAACTACGCAATTTTTTTTTGTTTTTTGCAAAGATGACAGATCTTTGAAGTGTATGTTTTTCCTAGAAATGAATGTGTTTTTTTTTTATAAATTATGTCTATCACAGAAATAAATACAGTAAAACCCAGTTAATTAAGTTCAGCTGAAGATGTCAGACTTTTGTGGTACTTAAGTGGGGAAGATTAATTTTCTATAGATATTTGCAGAAGAAAGTAGAAAATTACAGGCACTTTAGCGGGAATGGCCATTTAGAGAGAAGTACTTAACCGGGTTTTACTGAACACCCAACTGTACGGAGCTTTTATGCTAATTTTGATTGAGAATGCGTATTATCTATTATCTATTTGACTTATTGAACATGATTAATTTGACTCGTCTCTTCTACGCCGCTTAATGGCTTTACAAACTTCTCTTGGTAACTAATAATTACGGTTGCCAACTATGCCGGAGATGTTCCGAAATTCGCGTAATTTTTGTGAGTCGCTGAAAGAGCATGTCCCGCCGAAAAATACGCATGAATAAAGATAATTGATATTGAATTTTATTATTTTATTGTTTCTGGTAATCGGTGAGAACTATTATTATTTTCAAGTCAAACAATTTTAATTTTCGATATGAAATGCCGTCCGTTTTTACAGCAATCATCCAATCGCTCTGAATATTCCACTGCTAGATAGTTTTTGATACAAAAGGTTAGTAATTTGGTCAGGGGCGCCTTCTTTCTGTTTTTATGAGAAGGAGAAGTATCCCATTATTCCATTTTTAAACAAATTTATTTCAAAACAACTAAAGAAGGGTACAGGGAGTGTAAGAAGTGTGTAAAACTAAAAAAATAACTGGTTACTGAAAGCAATGAGGAACTTTATCGCAGACTGCCTAAAAATTATGTATCAGTTCTTAAAAAATCGCCTGTATTTGAGTTTTGAAAATGTTCTGCATTTGCAAACGATGTCCCATATTTTTTTAATCATCGCAGTTTCGAAAATGAATGTTTTAGTATTATAATGTAACCACATACACCCCCAAAAATAGGTAATTTAAAGTAAAAATTATTGGATATTTTGAATCATTTAACTAATATCCTGTGTATCCACCACCATTTTGAATTACCTTCGCTACTCTCCTTGACATACTATTAATCAAATCCCGACAGGTGTCTATGGGTGTCTCACACCATATTTTCAGAGCATACTCCCATAATTGTTCTTTATTAGAGAAAACTTTTTTCGTCAATTTATTTTTTAAGTTTCCCCACAGATTTTCTATTGGATTTAGATCCGGGGATTGAAACATTGACATTATGGTCTTCAAAGCAATTTTTTTAAAAACTTAGCGGTATGCTTTGGGTCTTTATGTTGCTGATAGACCCAACGTGTATGCATGTTTTCCTCCGTATAGGGTAGCATTGTATTTTCCACAATGTCCTTGTATTCGGCTACTGTCATACTGTCATATGGTTAGAAGTTTCGTGTATAGGACCACCTCCATACCAAGAAAAACATCCCTAAACCATAATATTTCCACCTCCATGCTTCACTGTTTTTTTTCGTGAAACGAACGTAAAATTCTTTGCCTTTTGGAATAGTTTCTGAACAGATCAATTTTCATTTCATCGCTCCATGAAATATTTCTCCACTTTTTCCAACCATCAGACCCCACCCAGATTTTGTGTTTCCTTGCAAAATTTAACGTTATGCACAAATTATTTGTTCGCATCAAAGGAACGTTTTTTTTTTTTTTTTTTGGTTATTTGTCCTGGTAGGTTAACTCCATACAACCAACCGTCTGCGAATCGTTTGGGCACTAACGACGTTTCCAATTTCGGCTGCTATTACCTTTGAAGACTTAAATGAATCCTTTTTACAGATTGTCACAATGTGACCATAGAGATTTGCGTTAGTTTTTTGGACCTTCCTCGAGACTTGTTTTGAGGTTTTCGCTTTAACGCATTTCTAACAAAACTATTTGTTCTCCCCATCAATCAGCCATTGTCAAGAAGTGATTTTCTTCTTTTCTTAGGTTCGAAACTAACCGGGCTTCTTCATCAGTGCAGTGCGATTTACGACCCATCTAAATTATTAATTATTTAATGAAATTTCACTATTTTTAAGTTAATTAAAGCAAAATTTACCGCTGTTAAATTAAGACCTGTAAGAACTCCAAAAAAAATTTTTTTTTTTAAAGAACACTAGTGAACTTGTAGGTGTAACTGTAGGGGTTCAATAAACAAGCAGATTTTGACTTTTTTCACGCAAATCAACAATTCACAATAATTAGGGAAATCACACGTTTCACTTTGTCCGCAATAGCATTGCCATATTGCGTTAATTAAAAAAACACTTCATTTTACTTTTACTTAAAATGAGGCATTATCGATCTCTCCAATTTTCGGTCCTCCTACCAAACTTATAGCTGTGCGTGCTATAGTGAATAATTAGAGTCATATCCACTATTGAATATTCCTAACCCAGAAAGACAAGGCACCGTTCGAAGTACCGAAGATATCGTAGCAGTAAGTGCTTCAGTTCAAAATGAACAAAATTAGTCTATTCCACGATTTTAAAGGAATTGGCAATCTCTTAGTTCATATTTTGGCTAATTTTACATAAAGATCTTAGCCTACATTCTTACAATATCAAATTAACACAAAACTGCCTTGTTATCATTTAAAGCGCCGAAAGAAGAAAATCCTGAATTTCATCGAAAATCATCGTCAGCGATGAAGCTCATTTTTGCCGATTTAACGCAGTTTGATTTCTTTTCATGGTTTTGAGTCGTTACAAGCCAAAGAACGCGAAACTGCCAATGTTCCAGACAATATATGTGGAAGAGTAGTGGAAGATTGGCTCCAAAGAACCGATCTCTGCAAACATGCTCGCGATGGTCATATGAGCGATTTCGAATTCCATTATTAAATGTAACATAAGTATATACTACTTACTTTACTTTTAATGGCACAACAGCCCATGGAGGGCGTGTTATATTTGTACATTAATGGAAGGGACCTACAGTTTAATGCCGAATCCGAACGGCGAAGTGAAAAGCTTTTCATAGCAATTTTTACTCTTGTAGGTTTGCCATTGCCTGTGTCAAGAGGTGGTGCAGTGTAGAAAAATTATTTTTTCTACTTTTTGATTTTGCCTGTGCCGAGACACTCTGCGTCAATTATTCTGTGTTTTATTTTAATACAAAATGGTTATGTCGGTATTGAAAAACTCCCAGTCTTAGTGAGCGTAAGAAAACATTTGGGCTTATACATACATCTAAATGGGAGGCAAATACTGTCGGCGATATTAGTTAATTAATCATAAGTTACATTTTATGAAATGGAAATATTAAAAACAATCAGTTACTCAGTATTTATTTTGTGAAATTAATAAATTACCACCTACGATATTGATTAAAAAAAGTTGATAATTTGCAGGAATTTCATAACAGTGATACAACCTAGAATAGAACTATTCACTTTTGAATGTACGATGCCTTGTTATTTGCTTAAATAAAAGTAAAATCTCAATCAGCACCGAGTATTTATATTTATGTAATTATCTATGAAAATTTCGCACTTATGCGAATTATGAATTCAGCGAAAAATCTGAAAAATAAAAGCGTGAAATGTTAATATGCCAGCTCATTATCTCTTGAAAACCATACAAACTCCTAATTAGTCATCAACGCAGCGCTTTTGCAGCAAGGTGTTGCCACGAAATTAATTAAACTTAAACAAGTCTACCATTCGCTTCACTACCCGCTCGTTGTCGCTAGTGTCATTAATGCATTTGTAGTTCTGGGCGTCCTAGTGTCTATCTGCGACATAAACTAAAATAAACTCGAGCAAAAATCAACATCTGCAATGCCAAAAATGAGAACGGCGTGCGAAATTTCACATTGTCAACGATAAGTTTTGTGTTACTATCGCTTCTATTTAATTACAGTTGTTGATACAACAAAAGGTACTAAAAAGTACAGAAAAACACACACTCATAATCATAGTGCACTAATATTTTGATAGTCGCTTAAATAAATAAAGTTGCCATACTTTGCAAGCTTGTATTTGGCGGGCGCATATTCAAATATTAATAAATGGACGATGCCTGTGAGAGTGAGTGGACGATGTCAGAGAGTGTGAGTGGAGAATGTCTGGGAGACTTAATTTAGTTATTGTTGGCGCTGGCGAGTGATGTAGGGTGAGTTCGAAAAGTTAGTCTCTCAAATTTCACAACTTTATTATTTAAGTATGTAGTTAGGGAATTTTATCAAAATCTAATGGGTTGATTAGGTTAGGTGTGTGTTGGGTCACGTGTTCAATCAAATTGCATGTGATTTATACATATTTAAGTGATTGGTAAATAGTAAAACGAGACGGCAAAACGTATACAAACACATATACATACATACATATACGTATGTACTACTTATCTAAAAATTTAAATCAATATTGAATAAGGCTCTGTCATGAAAAAGTTTTTGAAGTAAGAAGGTATGTAACGTTGTATATTAATTTCATGTGACGCCGATTTTTTCTTATAAAGGGTAGTTTTTTAAGAGCTTGGTTTTTGATAATTAAAAAAAAAAACAGAAATTTTACAAAATTTAATGAAATTTGTATTTGGCTCGATAAATCAATTCCTGTCATTTACTTTTTAAAGATAATTTCGCTTAAATGTTGCACGAGGCTACGCTTCAAATGGTCCATCCTAAAGGTCCAATTTTCACATATTTTTTCACATATTTCAGTTGAAATCTCAATAAAAAATAATAAATAATGTAATGAAAATGTTGAAAAACAGGTAAAAAAAAAACCGAGGTAAAGTTCCTCGTGCTCAATATTTTCCAATTAAATAAAATTAAACTATGAATTATTTCATTTAATGAATAAATTATTTTATTTAATAAATAAAATATTATAAAATAATAAATTATTGTAAAATAAAAAACTAAATAAAATATTCTGAAAATCATAAACCTGTTAAAAAAATCTCACGAATGACGCGTTTAATTTTGGCTCCTAAAGCAGCAATCGTGTTTGGCTTGTTCCTACAGACAAGAGACTTAACATAGACCCACAAAAAATAGTGTAATGGGGTCAAATCACACCGATGAAAACATTGACGCAGTGAAGAAAATGATTTTGGATAATCGTCGAATCACTATCAGAGAGGTTGCTGATGATGTTCGCATATCGTTCGGCTCATGCCAAGCAATTTTTTCGGATGTTTTAGGCATGAAACGTGCGGCAGCGAAGATTGTTCCAAAATTGCTAAATTTTGAGCAAAAACAACGTCGCTTGTGCGTAAGTTTTTGGCCAAAAACAAAACCGTTATCATGCCTCAACCACCGTATTCACCGGACTTGGCCCCCGCTGACTTTTTCCTCTTCCCAAAACTGAAGACACCGATGAAAGGAAAGCGTTTTGCTACGATTGAGGAGATAAAATAAAAATCGAAACAGGAGCTGTTGGCGATACCAAAAAGCGCGTTTCAGAAGTGTTTCGAGGATTGGAAAAAACGCTGGCATAAGTGTATTATATCTGAGGGGGATTACTTTGAAGGGGACAAGATAGTTGTTGATGAATAAATAAATACTTTGTGAAAAAATTGAAAATAACGGTTATTTTTTTATCATACCTCGTATATAAAAATCAGTACGTAACCATGTCTAGTTCAATTTCCTATTGGAGTACAAAGTACAGTGGTTGCTGTGGCATAGTGGTAATGCGTTGGACTGCTACGCATAGTTTCAGGGGTTCGAATCACGGCACAGGCAAAATGAAACAGAAAACAAAAGTAGAAAAATAATTTTTCTATACGGTACCACCTTTTGGCAGGCAATGGCAAACCCACAAGAGTAAAAATTGCTATGAAAAGCTTTTCACTTCGCCGTTCGGATTCGGCATTAAACTGTAGGTTCCTTCCATTCATGTACAAATATAACACGCACAACATGAGTGGATGCGAAAAGCTCGGCCTAGGCCCTCCATTGGCTGTTGTGCCATTAAAAGTAAGGTAAAGTAAGTACAGAGTACAGAAATTATCATGAAAAACTGAAAACCTTATGAAATATTCTTGTTATATTTTTAATAACATCCTTTTAATTTATATTGTACTTTTATAAGTAGAGCCAGCATTAAGAGCTTTGAATATTAAAATAAAATATCTATTGTTCAGAGAAGTTATATGTTGTCCCTAACACTAACCCCAAACAAAAGACCGACCGACCATTGTATAAAAGTTTTTTATTATTATTGGAAAAACTAAAAATTCCAACACCTTCGCATTTTAATAATATGTAATACTTAAATGCTATTGTTTTAATGCATGTAATATTTAACACTCTCCCTTTGAGCAATATGAATACACTACAGTACGTATTGTATGCTGTCAAGCCACAAACACTTGGGGGAAAAATTAAAAAGAAAAGAAACAAAATTGTGACAATTTCCAAACAAATTTACATGAAATGAAAAAATATGATGCAAACTATTTAAATGAATATTATGTAGACAACAGAAAAACGGACACGTAAGTTTACTGCCATACAAAATCACCAATGAAATTCTTTTTGAGCCTAATTAGGCAGGGAACATCCCTTAAATATTTGCATACATACCACACGAAAACAAAAGTGTACGAGTACTTCATGTTATCTGAACTTTGCATGCCGGTATATTTTATATTCTGAACTTGTGGCTGGACGATATTTATGTTTATAGAGGGGTGCAGTGAGACAAGTGTGAACGCACGCAAAGTTGAACTTACTACTTACCTACCCCTCACAAATACTTACATGCACATGTACTAGTATATGCAAATGTAGATTAAATTTAGTATGAATATATTTAAGTATAATAAAAACTGCATTTTGTGATTTCACTAAATTCCTATAAAGTGGAATGAGACAACTTGCAAATTAATTTTTATAAACCTTTTTGTTTTTTATCTTCCTAGATATTCCTTATTAATGCAAAAGTGTGACAGCTAGAAAAACAAGTTATAACAATCATCCCCCATTTAGGTTTAAAGTATAAAAAAAAAAATTTCTATATGACAATGAAATTTATGTTCATTTCTCAAGCCAAAAAAAGAAAAAAATAGGCGTAGTCCAGTTTCAAATTTACTCATAACTTTCATAAAACTTTTTGTGAAAAGTGTGCCTTGTAATTTGAGGTGTGTAAAGGAATCTTGATTTTTATTTCAATTTTTTGTTTTCTACTTTTCAGGAAACTACTGCTGCCTAGTTGCCTTTTGTGTGTCTATTAGTTGAAAGTTTTTACAATTGTTTGTTACTTTTTGTTGTATTTCTCTGGTATTATTTTTGTTTGTTTTATTTTGCAAGACACTTTTTCCTGTCACGTTACTTGACATACTTTTTTGGATTTGTTATGTGAATTAAGGGTGCGTCTCAGTATTTGACAAAGCTTTGCTGCCTCAGGTGTTGGGGTAACAATAAATGTTGTTTGATGGTTTCGAAATTATGTAGAAATTTTGTACATTACAAAAGAGGAAGATTCTACCAAGAATGTAGCCTTTTTTAAGTTTGTACGTGACTGTGCTCAATATTCTGTTATTCTTTTAATGGCGCAACAGCCCATGGAGGGCCTAGGCCCAGCTTTTATGCTTAATGTAAGAATGTTGCTTAAGCCAATCTTAATTTCGAAGAGTTCAACACCCTTGTAATTGAAGTGGACGCTATCCTCAATTCGCGTCCCATCACTCCAGCGTTGGATGATCCAAATGAAGGAGAAGCAGTAACTCCTGCCCATTTGTTAATTGGAAGAGCACTTCCGGCTACACCCACCGAAAGGCTTGACGACACAAAATCGCCGTACTTAACACGCTGGCAGCGGATTACATACCTAAAGCAACGTTTCTGTTACCTCTGGATGCGCAACTATGTATTATGTCTGCAAAAGCTTTACAAGTGGCGAAATCCCGAGAAGAATTTGGCACTAATGCAAATGGTACTGGTTCACGAGGATATTCTTCCATTACAACAATGGGGCTACTGGCACGCGTCACCAATACGATTACGATTACTGGTGCTATTGGAATGGTGTGGGTAGTAGATTTTAAACCAACAAAGGGCTCACTGCAACTTTCAATTCATAAACTGGCGCCGGTGCCAACTGCCGATGATGCTTGAAAGTAGGTTCTTGCAACGGGGGAAGCATGTTCATGCAGAATAACTAAATAATGTAAATTTTGTGTTTGTTGTCAGTTGTTTTTCATTATCACTCTAAACATTTAGTATATCATAATACTCATAATTTGTATCGAATAATTAAATACAATTATCATTCATGTCATGTCAACACTAATCTATCGATAGCTTTGAATATAGCGTATTATCACTCTTTGCCTTGTCTCGAAGTTCGTGTACATTGTAATGTGAATTTACACACCTGGACAAAATAATAGGTGTCAACCCAAAAATTTTTAAAATTAACACAAAAAAAATCACACATTCTCGTCTTTTAAGAAGTACAGCCCAATGAAGCCGCCTGCCTATAAACCGCACCAAATCTGTCTGGTCTTCACTCCAATTACGAAATACGGCAATTCTGCTTATTCACGTATCCATTGAGCCAAAAAGGAGCCTCATCGCTGTAGACAATTTTGCGATAAAAAACGGATCGAATTTTGATAATAAATTTCAATAATTTGCAAACGTTGTTCAGGCGTATAAGTCTATTCATGATGAAATGGCCAACCAAACTAAGCATTTTTTACTTTGATACATGTCAAAAATCATGCGTGAACTGTCGGAAATATTAACGTCAAAAACTAAGTATCAAAAAAATCATCCCGAAAGCAAATGATTGCAATGCCCTAGTGTAAACGTGCAATGAGCAATTGATGTGTCTTCGGAAGATTCCCTAATCTAAACTCATCCTTCATGCTTATTAGCTCAGTGGCCTTGAATAAAATCGCTTGAATTGAACTTAAGTAACTGGCAAAACATAAATTTCAATAAACTGGAAATATATAGTAAATGTAGTTACACGTGATAATAAAAATACATATTTACAGGAATTGGTAATGAACGCACACACACACGCAGTCACTCACTCACGTCACACACCTTCAGGATACAAAAGTAAGTGCGCAGAAAAACAGCTCTGCAATTTCCGGCACATTTACGCCATAATAATAAAAATAAAAAAATTTATGCAAAAAATTTTTTTTTTTTTTTGTGTACCTACTTTTTTCTTACTTTGGGCATACATAAATGAAAATAAAATAAACAGAAAATTATTATAAATTTGTTGTATAGGTGTACGAGCCTGTAATTCTACGCTCGCGGTCTTGTGCATTTAGTAGTAAGCGCGTAGTAAACTTACGCTTTTTACGCTCATGCTTTTTTGTGTGAATTTGTTTAATCAAGCGTAATTTCTTTTTCGTTTATTCCTTTTTTCTTTAGTAGATATTTATATCAGAATTAAAACCATGAGGTAAAAGTATTTTCTTTCATATTTTTTGTTTGCATTTTTTCAGTCAACAGGAAAGGGAAAGAACATTTATTTTATTTTTCTTTTACCTGTTTTTTTTTATGTGTCTAACTTTGGCTGTTGATTGAAATATTTTCGCGCTTCATTGGACATTCATTGTTTACACTTAATGGTAATAATAGTAAAATGGTGATTGACAGGGCAAAAGAAGCAGAAGAGTAGGGAAAATAAAGAAGAAGAAAGAATAGGAACGCGGAATTTACAATATGCACATTGCCACCATGCTCTGTAGTCACAACTACTCGCATCGACTCGATTCGCCTCGCTTACATGTGACATTTTTATGATGGCGCATGCAGCTCGCCGCGTGTTCCGGCAGAAATTATACTATGTTTGATCGTAAAGGTGTGTGTGTGTGTGTGTGTGTGTGTGTGTAAATGGTAGTTAGTGTATGTGTGCGCTAAACGTTTAAACGTTTTTTTTTCACTTGTTTTTGGGGCTTTTTATTTTTAAATGTAGTAGATACCTAATGTTCCGAGAAATGTTTGCTTGTTTTAAATTTTTTCATGTAATTTTTTTTCCTTTTTCTTTAAGGATAAATAAATATTTATTTTACCATTGAACAATACCTAACTAAAAATCATTGTCAAAATATAAAATTGTATATTTAGATATTTAGTTTTTGCTGTGAGTATCAACAAATTCACGTGAATCCAAATTAAATATTCTAAGTTTAAAAGAAGGGAGTAACAAATTGAGGCTTCCACTTTTCGCCTTGATCATTTCGCTTAAGAGTTTAATATAGAAATTGTGTTTGATTTTTATACTTATAGTGATTCTTTCAGTAGTTTTCACTTATAACTAATCACATAACTAATCTTGGTAGGGACAAGAGCAGTTACATACCTGGTCTTATACCTAATTTTTCCCCACGGAGGTTAGGTCTTTTTCTGAACCGTGGTTCGAATAGCTGGAGCGTTTTCTTCCATGTGCTAAACATGACTTAGCCAGTGAATCCCTTGAATTCATGTGTTTTTTTCGATATACTTAGTAGGGACATAAATACTGTTACACACATTTGATGTTATAAAATTGAAAATAATTAATTTTTTGTACCAATTTTTTTTAAAAACAATTTATGTATAAAAAAAGCAATTACTTATTCGAAAAGCCCGCCTTTGGCCTTCGCGGTCGCCTTAGGTTGCACTGGCCAATCATAAATGGCTGCGCGCACCTCGTGCATTGGAAAAGTGCTGACAGCACGAATCAAAGCTGTATTCAATCAATGTTAGGGTTTCTTTTGTGGCAAACCATGTCCTCTAAAACTGTCCATAATTTGTAATCCAGTTTGACAAATTGTTTTGAAGCCAAGTCTGGGTCGTCTTAGCCTTATGGGCTGGCACTGAATCTTACTGGAAACTCCACGGCTGGTTTTGGAACAAGTAATGGTTAAGTGGCTTCACAACAGCTTCCAAAACGGTTTCTTGGTAAATTTTGGCCGAATTTTTGACCCCTTGTTCGCAAAACTGCAAGTCAGTGACACCATCGTAAGATATACTCCACCAAACCATGACTTAAGCTGGGTGACTACCCTCTTCGACCCGTGGGATCAGTTCAGATGCTTAGATTAGATGAACAAGATTTTTCTGTGCAAGTTATCAGCGTGATTCACCAAAAGACGTTTGTATTTTTCTACCCTATTTTTTTTTTCCAAAGTTACAGTCAGTAAATGTCAGATGCGACGTTTGAAGGCACCAAGTCCCAAGTTTTCTTTTAATAAATCGACTCTTAGACTTTTGCGTGATATTCATCTCACGGGCGGATTTCGCTGAATTCTTGATTTGACGGCTTTGATGACTTGCGGCGTGCAAACTTTACGTGGACCAGTCCAGTCCCCTCAAACAGTTTTATTCACCGGTAGAGTAACATGCGACTAATCCCGAGTGGGCGGAGCGTTTTGAAAATAATGCCTTTTTTCATTTCGCACTTTAAAAGAGCTATAACAGCGATACGTTTCTCATTATCTGACCACTCCATGGTGAAAGCTGACACAATTTTGAATTCTCGTTAAAGACTAACGCTATAGAGGTTAGCTTTCATAAACCATGTGGGTATGTTCAACAGGGTATATTCAATTCTACTATTGGAATGTGTGTGTTTAAATTTGTAACAGTATTTATGTCCCTACTAAGTATGTACGTTGTCCACGCACATTGGATCATAAATCGATGTATCTTTTCAGTACTCCCAACAACTTTTCATCGTCTATAGTTTGTTTTTATATTTGGTATGTGAATATTTAAATGTACTCGTAGTTGCCGTTGCGTATTGGTAATGATCTTGGCCAAGAGTAAAGGTTGCCCGAGAAGAGCTTTCACCCTTTTGACACAACTTAAACAATTGCATAGCCTGGGCCTTTCACGGACTGTTTTGCCATTAAAGAAGATCTAAAATGTAATTGTGTATTCGAATAAAACTATTGAGACCTTCAAATCCTCATCTCACGATCTGCTAAAAACAACCAGTCGATCTTTGGCGGTTTTTGGAAATAACTTCTAATACCCATTTTGTAAGTACTTTCAAATTCAGAACCATAGCTTTACAGAATAACTTCACATTATTGCAAATTCCTCAATATAAAAAAGTGATAGAAATAACGAAACCAAAAATGAAAGATAAATAATATGTACAATCTTGCATGCAGCAGAATATTGTATGCTTGTCCACCCACGTTATCTGCATGCAACAGCAGCAGTTTAGTTGCGCAAACTTAGCATTAAAATAAAGGAGGATACTGTCTTACTGTTGATTTTATATTCTAGTAAAACTGCATACATATTCCCATGAAATTTTAAGCAACAATAAAGTGGAAGACGAAAGGAATAAGAACAAAAACTCAAACTAAATTGCGTTTTTGCAATATTCCCGAAAAATGTATGCATGTAGCTTTTTTTCTCGACATTTTACCGGCTGCACCCAAATAAATGTGACCACAAAAACCGAAAAGTTGTAAAACAAATATTTCTCATATGTTTGCAAACATAGAGGGTTAAAAGAAAACGAAAAGGGTTAAGTAAAAAACGAACAGCGGAGGAAGTGTTGACGTACGTTGAACCTTAAAACTGCGACCAAGGAAATTGAACAATGAAACGTAAAGAGAAAAAGGTTCAGATAAATGATGACTGCGACGAAGGCAATGACGACGACGAGAGTAAAACGTTGCTTCTTCACATGTCAACATCATAGCGAAACAAAAATGAGATGTGCATAATTCAAAATCGGACATTGTTCCTATTAAAGCATGAAGCATGCAGAAATGTTGCATGTTTGCACCATTCATTGGTCATTCAATGTGTGCTCGTGTTTGATAGAATCGGGTTTTCCTTCCAACACCGCAAATACCAGGTGCTATGGTATAATCTTCTTATAAGCAAATATTTTAAGCTTATTGTGTAAGTTCATATGTACATAATTAAATGTTTTCCACTGTTAAGGGTTTTTAAATTTGTTGAATAATGCATTTTATTATAATTACACTTTGCTACAGCAAAAATCGGATCGGCTACGTTAAATCGTAGAGTAATTTGAAGACGCTGAGCTGGAATCTAAAAATCTTTTTGCTGCATCAAAGTGGGATTTGGGGTATAGATGCAGAGTTCTGATGTTCTGAGTTATTCTCTTTATACTTAAAAACTCTATGGAAAAAATTTGATTTTGTGGCACAGCGTTATTAATTATTAATTTTGTGTAGCTTAAAAGCAGCTGTGTCTGCAAACTTATTTAACTTTTTTTTATTTTTCTTTTTGGTATATGTAAGCAAACAGGTGTTTTTCGCCGCCCCCTTTCGCTTGTCATATAGAGTAGAGTGACTTTAAGTGTTGGTATTGAAGAATGCCCGTCAAATGTTTTAAAATGTTTTCAGTTTTGAAGAGAATAAGTAAATGAATTGATGTATTGATTGTTGCTGTAATTTTCGAAATAGATTTTTTCTGTGACTGCTTTTTTTATTACACATTTAGCTTGTTACCAATTATTGTTGTATTAATTGCATTATTTAGTTGTATTTACAATAGAGAATAACACCGTCAGCACTTTTCATAGGAGTTTGAAGTCAAGCATAACTTAGTACTGGGATGACCGCGATAGTCTAGTGGCTTTCAGCCGGGAGGTTGCAAGTTAGATTCTCGTCTTGGATTGCTGGGCAATTCTCATATAACCGACCTTATAGTACTGCCTACATGAAGTGAATGAGAATTATAACAAAGTGTAGATATGTAGGTGGTCGCTGTGGTGTAGTGGTAGTGCGTTGGACTGCTACGCGGAGTGTCCGGGGTTCGAATCTCGGCACGGGCAAAATAAAAATAAAAAAAAGTGGAAAAGATAATTTTTCTACACGGCACCACCTCTTGGCAGGCAATGGCAAACCTACAAGAGTATAAATTGCTATGAAAAGCCTTTCACTTCGCCGTTCGGATTCGGCATTAAACTGTAGGTCCCTTCTATTCATGTACAAATATAACACGCACAACATGAGTGGATGCGAAAAGCTCGGCCTAGGCCCTCCATGGGTTGTTGTGCCATTAAAAGTAAAGTAAGTAAAGTAGATATGTAGGTGATGGCAAAACCACCGTTCGGAACCGTCATTAAACTATAGATCCAACCAGTTTATATGACCTCGTTGCCCTACACTTATCTACTCTACTCTTCTCCTTTCCTCAACTCTTCCTCTTATCCTATACTGGCTGCATAAAAGATCGATTTTGGTCGCAGTCCACTATAGTCTGTCTAATGAAAATAATGTAACGTACGCTAAAAAAAAAGTTCAGAAAAGTGAGCTAAGTTAATCAATTTTTTTTCATATATCAAAATACCTTTATTGTATCAAATATTTTCCATTGTTATTCACCACCTCTCGCCATCTTAGGGGCAAAACCATAATACTGTCCTTAAAGAATTCCTGGGGTTTCTGCTCGAAAAGCTGGGACAAGACCTTTTTGCAGTCCTCTTGGGAATTCAACTTTACGCCATTAAGAATTGTGCAACTAGTGGAACAAATGGTAATCCGAAGGTGCAAGGTCTAGGCTACATAGTGGATGTATTAAAACTTCCCAGCCAAGCTCCTTTAGTTTTTTGCGGGTCACCAAAGAAGTATGTGGTCTAGCGTTGTGATGAAAGACGGACACCCGTTCTGTAGACTAATTTCGGAAGTTTTTCTTTGAGCGCTACATTCAATCTTGTTAATTGTTGACAGTACAGTTCCAAATTAATCGTTTGGCCACGCGGAAGTAGCTCGTAGTACACAGGTCCCTTGCAATCCCATCAAATACTAAGCAACACCTTCCTTGGGGTCAGTTCCGGCTTTACAACGGTTTGGAGAGGCTCACCTCGTTTTGACCATGATCTATTTCGCACATTATTATCATACGTTATTCATTTTTTGTCACCAGTAACCAATCTGTGCAAAAATGGTTCGAGATCATTCCGTTTCAGAACAGATTCACATACTGATGTGCGGTCAGTTAGGTTTTTTTTCACTCAGCTTATGTGGCATTCAAAAATCGAGTTTTTTGGAATAGTCAGCCTTTTTTAAATATTTCAAAAACGTTTGGTGAGCATTGCCAAGATCCGTAGCGATGTTTCGACTACACTTTTTCAAGAATTTCGTCCAGATTTTCGGTGCATGGTCGAGATGAGTCTTTTACATCAAAATTTCCAGAGCGGAATTGGTCATACAATTTTCCAACTGTCCTTTCCGATAAAGTGCCTTCACCATAATGTTCACAATATTTTCTGTGATCCTTCGCGGCCGCAAAGAGCTTTTCGAAGAAATAAGAAATAAATATACGAATTTTTTCCGATTCTTCACTCATGTTAGTGACGTTAAACAGTTGAATAATATAATGAATAATAAAATGAATATTTATGATTCTCAGAGATGTCATCTAACTTTAGCAACAAGTAGTTGCCAGATCGGACCAGTACTTACAGAGTTATCGTATTTTGAACTTTGCTATTTCACTTTTCTGAACTTTTTTTTTTTAATATTGGAAACATTTAACTGATTCTATATAATCAATACAAAACTAGTGAATTACTCGAATTTCAGTTGAGATTGTCATTCGATTTAAGAACAGGTACAATTAATATGTTTCCAACGAGAAGTGAGTCGATATTATCACAGCATATCCCGTAACTAAGTTAGGTGAAGTGTCGCGTAATTTCAGTGTACGAGTAAACCAGAAAATAAATCCTTATAATAAAATCTCAGTCACGCATTTTAGTGCTTAAAAGCTCACATTCAACTGCAAAGCGTTTATTTTAATTTTTTTTTTTCGACAACTTTTAAATGGCCTCTGTCGTCATCGTCGTGCATATTTACGAGATTTGCATACATTTTTATGTCAAATGTGAATTTCATGACTCCCAATACAATTTAGTTTCTTTGAATTTTTTGCATAAACAAAATTTCTCACACTTTTACTGCACATACACAGTAACTGCAAAAATGTATGCGACACATTTTTGTATCGGCATTAAATTTAATTTTCAAATATGTACAGTGGGGAGCACAAATTAAGTATATGAGAGTATATTTTTGGTTCGCAGTAAATAGCCAAGAATAGTGACAAATTGAAACAAGTGCTGAAAAGTTTCTACTCATTTCCAGTAAATGCGAAGGAAAAGACTTTTCGAATATTCTCAAATTTTTACAATTTTTCTGAATTTTTTTCAAATCAGATAATGTTTACTGGTGGTACCGCGCGAAGATATTGAATTTTTGACTAAATTTTACACTTTTTTATAAAATGTTTGTTGAATTTCTTAAACGCCTAAACTTTGAACATTTTGCGTTGCCAATAAATATTGTCAGATTTTTTAAATTCTTCTTGCACTTGTTTGTATAAATTGCGCAATTACTTCGCTGGAGAATTTAAAACGATTTGTAGTACAAAGATTTTGGTAAAGTGAAACTTATGATGAAAACTTAGGAACATTACGAACGCATGTGAGGTATTTTAGCTAGTTTCGAAAAGTCTTTTCCTTCGTATTCATTAGGATGAGTAAAAACTGTTCTGCGTTTGTTCTTTTCAATTTGTCAATATTCGTAGCTATTTATGTATCGCGAACCAAAAATGCTCTGCCATGCACTCATTTGTGCTCCCTACTGTAAGTAATTTCAAATATTTTAATACCCAGTAGAAAACTGAGTCAAATATGAGCTTTTCAATATTGATTTCAAATTTTGAATAGCATACCTGATAAGAGATTTCTAAAACATATGTTGGTAGCAGCAGTGGTTTCCGGGGCCTAGTTGGGTGCAATTCTGAGTAGAGAAAATATTCAAAAATTGAAAAAAAAAAGTTTAAACGTCAGCGCTCTTGATGAGTCATGGAATCAGTTACTGATGAGACTGGAGACTAGTTGTTGATAAGGTTGGAGGCTTAGTTGTTGATGAGCTGGAAACTATTTGTTGAGATTGGAGACCAGTTGCTGAGTATACCTCTCACCACGTGAATGGATACGAAAAGCTCGCCTTAAAGAAGAAGAAGAAGAAGAAAGGAAGCAGTCATTTTTATTGTGGATTGAAAGTAGTTAGTGGCATCAAAAAGGAAGATAAAGAAGATTTTTAAAGAATATTTTTATTAAAGCAAATTCAATTGTCATGGAGACATTTTTGACAATCTGCAAATGTTGTAGACTTCTGGAATGTAATTACTTACTTTACTTACTTTTAATGGCACAACAATCCATGGAGGGCCTAGGCCGATCTTTTCGCATCCACTCATGTTGTGCGTGTTATATTTGTACATGAATGGAAGGGACCTACAGTTTAATGCCGAATCCGAACGGCGAAGTGAAAAGCTTTACATAGCAATTTTTACTCTTGTAGGTTTGCCATTGCCTGTCAAGAGGGTGGTGCCGTGTAGAAAAATTATTTTTTTCTACATTTTTATTTTGCCTGTGCCGAGATTTGAACCCCGGACACTGTGCGTAGCAGTCCAACGCATTACCACTACGCCACAGCGACCACTAATGTAATTATGTAATTGTATGTACAGCTCTAAACTGTAAATTTTTTATGAGAACGACAACTGTGTATATTTTTTCATGTCAAACAAGTACGAGTATACTGTATCCCTATCCGTCCCTAGCCATTTCCTGCTGGGAAAAACCTTCATTGAATGGTTGTAAATTTAATAAAAAAAATGTATTTTTATGCAACTATGTTCTTTATATTTTTATGGTTTCTTAAAGAGTCTTTTTAGTATATCATAAATAATATACCATAATCATCATAATTTACTTCTTTTTTGTCCCAACCTCCCACATTCCCCTCAAGACGTACCTATGTGCAACCAGCATAAGTTTACAAGCAAAAATTACATATGTATGTATGTGTGTGACTATAACTACATATTAAAATGAAAAAATAAAATAAAATTCCTTAACACGACCGAACTTCTCATAGTTTTTAATCATAATCTCATAACTTAAAAAGGAGACGATGAGATGTGAAAAACCTCGAGTAAGTATGTACGAGTACGTGTTTATCCAATTTAATTCAACATTTTTAACAGAGCATAAATTTTATGATATTCACTTGAAGAAATGCCTCAATTTGGAAAAAAGCTCGAGTAGAAGAAGAAGTAAACTGATGGTTGAGACTCGCTCCTCATAATATACGAGAGACTGTTGCAATATTTTTCCATTTAAACACCATTTATGGTAATAAAGTGGTAACATATCATAGGCAAGTACTCATTCTATGTACGTACGTGGACGAGTGTATGCAACAGAAGGCTTGCTCTGTACTCTGTACAAGCAAAGGTCACACACATGCGGCTACATCAACAACAGCATGCAACATATTGAGCATATTAAGCTGCATAAATATGACAGACTGTTGTTGGTAGTTATGTCGGCACCTTTCAATTGATCATCCATGCTCATTATAGCAACATATACTCAGTGAGCATTTTTAATACAGCCGTGACGTTTAAAACAATACGCCCGTCCATATAAACGCACATTTAATTCATTCATCCATCCATTCATTGATCCAACGACATGCTAGTCGTCCATCTGTTCAATCATTTCAAGAGTATGTTTTCAATCACTCTTTGAAATTCACTAAATTGTAACTTTAAGTAGTAATTATTATGTGTATGCACTTATTATTATTATTTCAAGAGGTAGGAGTGGTATTCATACGTACTTACATACATATTATGGGTAGGCACAAGTTATGGGTATACTACTCATAGGTGTTGTAGGTACTTGAAGTGCAAATTTAATGCATACACGCGTATGTACTTATGTAA
The DNA here is from genome assembly GCA_958295655.1 of Palloptera scutellata. Lineage (NCBI taxonomy): Eukaryota > Metazoa > Arthropoda > Insecta > Diptera > Pallopteridae > Palloptera > Palloptera scutellata. The sequence goes on from OY282451.1 coordinate 50,541,728, forward strand.
GTACCTACATATGTTTATTGCAGTGCAATGAATGTTGGTTGCTCGATAGATACGTTGATGCAACATTTTATGTACAAATAATGATGATGATGATAATAATATTGTTGAGCTTGTTGTTGATGACCACTTTTTAACACTTGAAAACTTAACCTTTTCGTTTTTTTAATTCACATGGACCTATCTATGTGTGTATAAACACATGTTTAAATGCACTTCAAAATGTATTGATTTCACGTTAAATCCATCATTAAGAGTGTTTTATATTTTTTCTGTGAGTGGTAATGGTAATTGATTTAAAAGATATTTTGAAAACGTTATAAATTTATTATGACTTGTAATTGTTATATAGTATGTATTATACTTAGTGATGACACGTTTCACACTTGAAAATAAATATACGTGTCGATATATAAAATATGGGTAAAATAAATCATAATTGCTGGGTAATCTGAAAATAGTTGTATACTACATATGGTATATATAGTTGATGAGATTGGAGACTGATTGATGAGATTTGACACTGGTTGATGAGATTTGAGACTGGTTGATAAGATTGGAGACTAGTTGATGAGATTGGAGACTAGACAATGAGATTTTAAACTACTTAGTAGGGACATAAATAATGTTACAACATTGAACACTAGTCGATGAGATTTTAAACTACATAGTAGGGACATAAATATTGTTACAACATTGAACACTAGTCGATGAGATTTTAAACTACTATTTGAACACACCCATTCCAATAGTAGAACTGAACATACCCTGTTATTACCACATGGTTTATGAAAGATAACCTCTATAACGTTAGTCTGTCTAACGGGAATTCAAAATTGTGTCAGCTTTCACCATGGAGTGGTCAGATAATAAGAACCGTATCGCTGTTATAGCACCTTTTAAGTGCGAAATGAAAAAAGGCGTTATTTTCAAAACGCTCCGCCCACTCGGAATTAGTCGCATGTTCATCTAACGTTGCAGAAAACTGTTTGAGACGACTGGAGATATCAAAGACCGCCACCGGTTGGGCCTTTCACGTACAGTTTGCACGCCATCAAAGCCGTCAAATCAAGAATTCATCGAAATCGGCTCCGAAAACAGAAAATCATGACCCGTGAGATGAATATCACACAAAATTCCATGAGTCGAATTATTAAAAAAGGCTTGGGACTTGGTGCTTTCAAACTTCGCACCGGACATTTGTTGACTGCAGCTTTGGAAAAATCCAAACGTCTTGGTGAAGGACGCTAATAACTTAACAGAAAAATCTTGTTTACGGATGAAAAAAGAGTCATCACCCAGTTTCAGTCATGGTTTGGTGGGGTGTCTCTTACGATGGGGTCACTGACTCGGATTTCGGCGAACAAGGAGTCAAAACTTCGGCCAAAGTTTACCAGGAAACCGTTTTGGAAGCTGTTGTGAAGCCACTTAACCATTCCTTGTTCCAAAACCAGCCGTGCACCTTCCAGCAGGATTCAGCGCCAGCCCATAAGGCTAAGACGACCCAGACCTGGCTTCAAAACAATTTGCTAGCTTTTATTTGCTCTGAAGAATGGGCTGGCCGTCTGGCAGCCCTGATCTGAACCCACTGGATTGCACAGTTTTAGAGGACATGGTTTGCCGTAATAGATACCCCAACATTGATTCTCTGAATACTGCTTTGGTTCGTGCCGTCAGCACTTTTCCAATACACGAGGTGCGTGAAGCTATTGATGATTGGCCAGTGCGACTTAAGGCATGCGTGAACATCAAAATTGTGTAACAGTATTTATGTCTCTACTAAGTAGTTGGTGAGATTGGAGACTAGTTGGTGAGATTGAAGATTAGTTGATGAGATTGGTGTTTAAGCCATCCTAATTCTACTTTTCTTTCCTATTCTTTTTTTTCTCTATTTTCCAACACTATAGTTCAGTATCATTTTTTTCTTATTTCTATTCTTTCTTTCTACTTCTATTCTTACTATTTCACCTTTTTTTCTTTTGATATTCTTTTAGAATATCTCAAACTGTTCAGTTCGGTTGGAGACTAGTTTATGAGATTAGAGACTAGTTGGTGAGATGGGAGACTAGTTAATAAGATTGAAGACTAGTTGATGAGATTGGAGATTAGTTGGTGAGATTGGGGACTAGTTGATAAGATCGGGGACTAGTTGATAAGACTGGAAACTAATTGTTGCAGTTCGGTTGGAGAGTAGGTTATGAGAATAGAGACTAGTTGGTGAGATTGGAGACTAGTTGATGAGATTGGAGACTATTTGATTAGATTGGGGACTAATTAAGGATGATATTGAAGACTAGTTGATGAGAATGCAGACTAATTGATGAGATTTGAGACTAGTTGATGAGATTAGAAACTAGTTGTTCATGAGTCTGGAGTCCAGTTGATAATACTAGAGATTAGTTGGTGAGACTGTAAATTAGTTGATGAGACTGGAGACTAATTGATTAGCTCTTAAATATGCTAATCTCAAAAATGAAACGTCTGAGAGTATTTATTCTTCATGTTAACTTTGATTCTTACCACGTCTTGATATGTTTTAATACGAAATACAATTTATACTCGAATATACCAAAAAGCTTTCATAATTTAATGATAAATGCTAAAACAAAATCCAGTACTTAAAATTAAAACATAAAATAACGTCAATTTCGACTTGTGAAATTTTATTTACTTAACAGATACGAGAACATACCATAAAATATCGTCGCAACTTAATAAACAAAAATAATAAACATTTACATTCAACAACATACTGGCCATTAAGAAATTAGTCACCTAACATGTTGTAAAAATCACATTTTAATTCCTAAGAATTAAAACATAAAACGGAAGTTATACTCACGATTTTATTCGCAGCCATTTAACCAGTTTTGTTATAACTTACCAACCTACCAGTCATCACCATCATCACGGTCATCAACAGGCAAGCGAACCAGCGAGCCAGCGAGCTCAACATCACAAGCTCAGCCCAACTAGTTTCTACTTCCTAGCTCCTTTCAAATGGAAGGAGCAGAGGAACACCTTAACTATGGAGTTCAAGAACTCAATTAAACTCTTGCCCACTAAGCGTAGACAAAGTCTTTTTGATTGCGAAACTGCTTGGAGGAGAAAAATCTATATTTATTCTAGTTAGTACCTAATCGCGCAGTCGCACTACGTTGAGCGTGTTTTGAGACACTAACTTCAATAACTACTTGTGTATACTGAAAATTACATTTATCTAAATGATAATGCATTTTTCGTTGTCATTAGCCAAGTTGTTGAAGTCGTCGTCTTCATCTTCGTTGTTGTTGCAGTTTTCTTTATCGTCGTGGATTAAAGCAAACAAAGTATACAAGTTTAATACTTTCGCCTCTTGCCAGTGTGGCTACTTCTCTGCTCTATCGTTTTTAGTTTATAATCTTAAATTAATAAAAATTGAAAACAAAAAGCGCAACATATGACAACCACACACTTCCATACCAGTTTGTATTATTTAATGGACATGCGGGACCGCGGATGCACGGCCAGATTCGTTCAGACATCACACCACAAAAACGAAAAGAAAAACAATATTTAGTTCAAATGTTCGTCGTCGTTTACTTCTCATCCAGTAACTGAATATTGTTGCGCGTTTAAAAGTTTACTGCTGCTGCCTGGCTGCATGCATTGTCTATTCAATGTGTGTGTGCGCTGCGCACACGCTTATCTTGAGGAACGCATCATCATTAATTGAATGAGTGAGCTCGTCGCAACTTTGGAGCCAACGTCGCCACTGTCGGAATTATACCATCATACATACATACTCGTACATATCTATATTTATTGAGTGTATATATTGTGCATTATTCAGTCAGTTAATGTCGATACAATGCAACTTTAATATGCTCGAATATGCTGGTAGCTTAGACAGTGGGGTAGGGGGGTATGGGTACCTAAGTGACGATGGCGTTGTCTGTCTGTCGTCTATGGTACTAACTATAGACATGATCTATAAAAGTGTGTGACTACGCGATAATGATAATATTCAGTCAAGGTTTTATTGAAAAGCTCACTGCTACAATTTATTTGAACAATTAGATTATAAATTATGGATACGTTCTCGGTTTCTAATTATTATTTAATGGCCTACGAATGTTATAAAAATCTATGTAATTATGTAGTATGTATATAGTTGGAGGCAGACTAAAGTAAGGTACTCAACACCTATTAAAGTTTTTTTTTTTTTTTTTTTTTTTAACAGTTGTAATGAATGTCCCTCACCCTCTGGCTGAAGCTTTTCTTTAATATTTTCTAGTCCAATACTGTCATCGAACCTCGGCCTACAATCAGTATTGCCCCAGTACTGTTCGAAGTATGTTTTGCGACTGAGTTGATAACCAATTTATATCGGTCCAATACCGAAGTCAAGACCCTTGTCGGTCAATACTGGTCACCAATCACCAGCAGGGAGATTGCACAGATTACAGACGCTCCTGATTTTCATTCTCTAGCCAGCCGTAAAAGCTATAATATTTATTTACTCAAGTAACCCAACAACAGCATTAAGTATTGAGTCTCAAAAGCTGTAAATTGTTAGCGCTGTAATCTGTATTCCTCGCAACTAACTGCATTCATTCATACCAGTACATATCTATGCTGCCAAACAACTTAAGCCTAAAATCAAGTAACCACAAAGTCTCTGTTACATTTGTTTAGTCTTCGATAGACGGAGTCATCTTTTGTATTCGCTCTGGCTTGTTTAACTCCTCTAAACCGCATTGAAGTTGAGCTGCTTCAACGTGGACTGTGTGTGAAAATAATACCGCTTTATAAAACCATTGAACGGTTGAGCGCTGGCTGCCGTTGTCGCCATCGTCACCGAGTAAACTGCCGCCGCAGTCACACGACTATCACAGTAATTTGTTATTTTACATGTCAGACAAAAGTCGCTCAGACAGTCATTCATATGAATGTAAATTCAGTTCGTGCCCCAGCGCTAACAAAATCATTATCAGAATGAACGTTAAGCGTGCGCGCGCGCTCGCACTTACTAGCTTGTGCTTTGTAATATTAAATATGTCCGCCCAATGGCAACGACGAGTTAAAGCTTCATCATCATCATCGACTTCGTCAGCAAGCATTGGCAACGTCATTTAAACTCGTCCATAGCACAAGAAGAAGTTGTCGCGCTGCTAGATTTTTATCAATTTGTGTCTGTCTATCTATCTAACTGTCTGTTTAACTGCCACTGTTTCTCTGTCTTTCTCCCCCTCTCTCTTTCTCTCCGTCTCTCTCTTGTGTATCTATCTATCTGTGCTGTGTAACTTAAGTAGGTACTAAGTGCATAATTTTTCAGATGGGAACAGATGTTGACCCCATGCACGATCCATTTGTTAGTTTTACGCTTTACTGATGACGTTGACTTACATGATTTTGCAAAAATAAAGCAAACAATCAAATCAAACTAAGCCTATCCCTCTTTTTGAGCACCGTTCAGATGGGGAAGTGTATATTTTTTTTTTTTGTACATCAACGATCAAGAAACTGCGGATGTCTAGCCTGTTTTGAGAGTGTCGCATTTTACGCTTCGTTGGTTGCTTGTGAGCTAGCAAAAATTGGTAGTACTTAGTTTCGTTATCAGTGCCTTTGTGGTGCTGAGTCTTTGGAGTAACTAGATTTTCTCAGCATTCCCATTTATTTCCACAGTATGCCCTCGTAGACAGAGAATGTTAATCAGTTTGGTAAGCAGCTGAAATTTTATCGAGGTACCACTGTTTAGAATATGTTTATGTATTTTGCGGTTGTGACTCTTCGAGTTGTCAACATTGTGGAGTAAACATTTCATGCTGTGCTTTTCTTCGATTTCTTTTTGCATTTTACTACATAGAAATAGCAGTGGCAACAACGCTTAATCAAACGATGTTTCAGCACCTCCTCTACCTAACCCAAAAGCATAAGATACATATCAGATCAGAGTAATCAGTGCAGCAGTTGTTGTTTGGTGGAGTTGGTTTAGCAACTTTTGTGCTTCCAGTCAGTTGCATTGACACAAGGAGGCATTTATGTATGTATGATATCGTTTGTTTTGCGTTTGTGTGTTGTATGTGAGTGTGTTTGTGCTGGTGGGAATGACAAATGTTTTGAGCTATTGCATCAGGCAAATTATCATCGATTTGATCATGCGCGCACAGCTAAGCGTTTAAAGGAGTGGTTGGTTCATTGAACATAATATACTGATTTCATTTTTGTGTTTCGTTGCAAGTATGTATCAGGAGTATCATGTTACTTTGTAGAAGTCATGCTAAGTGATAATTGTATGATTTCGGTTGATTTCTCATTAACTATAAAAGATTGGCATAGAAAGAATGCAGTACATACTTTCTTCTAAACCAGTAACACCTACATTCTTTATTTCGAAACACAACGATTCGAGAAATGGGAAATGTATTTTCAGCTCTCAAATTGAATGATAAAATAAGTTGGTAGTGCTTGACTTTTTACACCGAACGGAAAATAAACAAAAAAATAATAATAAAACCAAGTTTAAGGTTCAAATGAATAATCAACAATCAACGTCTTCTTTATTTTTTACTCTCTTTTATATTACAATTTTGTCTATTATTGCATTTTTGAAATATATATTTAAAGTAAATGTCTGTATGATAATTCTTAAGAAATAAGGTTATTAACATTGCATACGATCAATAAAGTTATTAAAATTCTTTGGAATTAATAAAATAGATTAAAACTGTTTGTTAAGTGAAAGTTAAAGTTATTCGGAATTAGTTGTACATTTTGTTAACTATTGCATTTCATTATTGCAAATGCACTTGGACAAACAATTCTTTAGAAAATACAATTAATAAATATATATGTATAAATATAAAGTTAATAAAATTGCTTATTATTAAATTAAGTTATTAATATTATTTGGGTTAAATGGTACATTTTGTTAGCTGTTGCATTTTCATTATTGGATAAACAATTCTTTGGAAAAATATAAAATTCTTTGGAATTAATATTATTTGCAGTTAGTAAAAATAATTGGTAAAATTCTTAATAAGCTAAAACAACATGTGTATGTGTGTATGTGTGTATCAATAACAAGGGAATAGTGGGAGACACTATAACACCCCCACCGTTAGTTTGAGGCTCCGACGAAATTATATTATTTTTGCCGGTTTATTTCGTTTTTTAATTCTACATTTGGAATATATTTTATTTTTTTATTTTTAAAGAAGTATATTAAGATACATATTGATATAATGATTGAGATATCCATACTATAGCTAATTATTTTTGAGTTTTTATCTGTGTATATTACTTGTTTCAGTGTGTCTTCGTATTCTATTTGTTTTAAATATAAAGATTCAATTTTTATGTCTGCAAGTGTTGTATTACTATTGTCTTTAATTTTTGTTATGAGATTAGGTAGGATAAACTTGTCTTGTGGGTGTTTCTGTTATTTTGTAAGGTAGTTTGGGTGGTCTTCTGTCGTACTTTTCTACAGTACATATTTTGCAGTTGTTAATAAACTGGGTTATTCTTATTTTAAGATTTGGGTTATATATTTTTATTTTCAGTTCTTCGAACATTGATTGAATACCTCTGTGATTTTTACTTAAGTGTTCTTCCTCAATTATTCTTGTAAGTTCAAGTTCGTCTTCTACGTCGTCTAGTTTTCTAAAACATCTAACTAATTTGAATCCGTTATTATTCGAGAAAAATTCTTTATAGGTATTCTTGAAAATATTGTAAAATTCATTTTCTATTAAGACTGCATTTACTTGGGTTGGGTGGAAGTGACTTTTTAGGATCATAATTGCGTATTCTTTATCTAATTCTTTAATTGCTATTGTTTTTCTAATTTTTTTAAAAATGGTTTCTGTTTTTATCCGCGCTGATCCAGAAGGGATTTTTTTTATGATGACTTGGTTCTTAAACAAATTTATAGGCGTATTTGTCTCTATTAAATTTGGTTGGATGGCTTCTAGTGAATTAATGTTGACAAATTCTTTTCCGATTCTAGATAATGCGTCCGCATTACTGTTCTTCGTTCCTTTTTTGTATTTAATTTCATAGTCAAACTCTGACAGTTTTAGCCTCCATCTTACTAATTTCGAGTTTGGTTCCTTGATTGAAAAAAGCCAAGTTAACGGCTTATGATCCGTTTCAATTAGGAATTTACGTCCGAATAGGTATGGACGAAAGTATTTTGTAGCCCAAATAATTGCTAAGAGTTCTTTTTCTATGGTACTGTAATTGGTTTCGTGTTCATTTAGAGTACGGCTAGCGAAGCAAATCGGGTGGTTTTCCTGCGAAAGTACTGCTCCGAGTGCAAAATTACTAGCGTCTGTTGTTAAGGTAAATTGTTTTGTAAAGTCAGGGTAGGCCAGGATTGGATCGTGAGTCAAAAGAGTTTTTAGTGTAGTAAAGCTCTCTTGGTATTCTGGATTTGAGATATTTATTTTTGCATCTTTCTTCAAATACTTTGTCATCGGTTTTGCTATACGTGAATAGTCTTTTATGAATTTACGGTAATAACCCGTTAACCCTAAAAATTGTTTGATCTGCTTTGGTGTTTTAGGAATAGGAAAGTTGACTACGCACTCTACTTTTTTGGGATTGGGTTTTATGCCTTCGGGTGTCACAATGTGACCAAGGAACTCAGTTTCCTTTTTTAAAAATTCAGATTTATCTAACTGAATTTTTAAGTTGAATTCTTGTAACCTGTCAAACACGAGTTTTATAGAATTTATGTGTTCTTGTAATGAAGTGGAAAATATAATAACATCGTCTAGGTATACTAGACATATTTTGTTTACATAGTCTTTGAGCACGTGATTCATTAACCTTTGGAACGTCGCTGGGGCTGTCTTCAGTCCAAACGGCATTCGTAGGAATTCATAGTGTCCTCCTTCTACAGTGAAGGCGGTCTTATGAATGTCTTCTTCTCGAATTTCAATTTGGTGGAACCCTTTTGCTAAGTCAAGCGTGGTAAAGTACTGGCATCTTCCCAGTTTGTCAAGGATTTCTTCAATATTAGGAATTGGATACTTGTCGTCCACGGTTACCTCATTCAGTTTTCGGTAGTCGATGACAAGCCTCCATTTAGTTTTCCCACTTGCATCGGCCTTCTTCGCTACGATCCAAATAGGTGCAGAGTAAGGTGAATTACTATGCCTAATAATATTATTGTCGAGCATCTCTTGAATTTGCGACTGGACTTCCTTTTTATGTATATAGGGGTACCGATAAGACTTAGTATATATGGGGGTATTATTTGTGGTCCTAATTTCATGCTTAATGGCAGAAGTAAAGGTAAGTTTCGAGTTTTCCTGGTAAAATATATCTGAATATTTTTTTATTAATCTAAGAAGTTCGGTTTGTTCTTCGGTGTTAAGATGTTCTGTTCGAATTTGTTCTGCTAGGGGTTTGCATTCTTTATTTTTAATTATGCTGGGATTTTCGTGATCTATTGCTGGAATATCTTTCCTTAAAAAATTTCCACCATATTCTTTCTTAAAATAGCATATATCAGAATTCGGTGGTATTATCTTTTTTTTGTCTAGTTTTTCAATTTCAAAATGCATTGGTAACTTTTTGTTACCGATGGTAATTTCTTTTTTCTTATAATCTATGCAGGCGTTTAGTGGTCTCAATATATCATTACCTATTAGACCATCATAAAAATTGTGAAATTTAACTATATAAAATTCAAGCATTTCGTTGGTTTCGGTTTCAATAAATTCTTTGAAAATGGGTACTACTGCCTTTTCGTTAACAAAAATTTGATGTTGAAGGGTTTTTATTAAAAGTGGGTTTGTCGAATGAATTTTTTTTGGGTCACAAATTCCTGGATTTAAGATTGAGTTTGTGGCGCCCGTATCTATTATGAGTCTTATAAATCCTAGTTTAGTTTTTATGGTTATAAATGGTAGTTTGTTTGTGAGGCCGATTCCTGAAAATTTTCGGCTATTTCTATTTTTCCTACGTCCATTGGTTCGGGTCTAAGATTTTGTCTGTTTATTTGAAATGGAGGATTTTGTGGAACATGGTTGTGTGTGTTCATTTGTTGATATGAACGTGGTGGTTGGAAGTATCTCTCTTTATCTGGGGATGATCTCTGGAAATTTCTCTCATGGTTTTGGGATGATCTTTGGAAATTTCTCTCATGGTTTTGGGGTGATCTTTGGAAGTTTCTCTCATGGTTTTGGGATGATCTTTGGAAATTTCTGTATTGTGTGTTGTTTCTAAGTTGATGGTTTTGCTTATTAGAATGTACATTAGGCTGTGCTTTATTTCCATTATTGTTTTCGGTATAAGCGTATCCAGCCTGGAATAAGATATCCATAGCCTCTTCTAATTCTCTTGGGTTTCTACAGAACAATATAGATTTCATGGGCTCGGGGATTTTACTTTTAAAGAGATTGAGGGCAGTGCGCTTGTTGTTCATCGCACTCTCTCTGGTTGCTTCTGATTCCCCTAAAATTACTACCAATTTATTATTTAATCTGTGTAATCTGCTTTTCAAGTCGTTGTAAAAATCTAACGTATTTGTCTTAAAGGTTACGCTTCGTAATTCGTCGAAGAGTTCCTCGCAGGAACGTCTATCTCCAAAATTGTTTTGTAATATGTTTTTAATCTCTGTCCATGAGGTCGCGTGGCAATTTATTTCTATTGCCTGTCTTGCTTTCCCTTTTAATTTTGATTTAATTACGTCCGAAAAAAGTAATTGGGCTAGTTCGTCGTATGTTTGTAAGTGTGGGTGTATACGGTCGATTAGTGTGGTGAACGTCTGTAGGTCTCTTGAGTCACCACAGAATTCGGGTAAACTGTTCAAATATTTCAAGGGGTTTATAATTAATCTATTCGGTGGGTCTTCTCCTTGAACAGACATTTTTCTAAAAATTTGTTTTTCTTTTTCTTTTTTTGTTTTTAAAAAAAATGGAAAAAGGAAATTCTCTCTTATATTCGAATGCGTTCTTCTCTTTTATTTTTATGTTTTCGGTACTTTTTCTTTGCCTTGGTTTTTACCAAAATTATTTTGTGTAGGAAATCTTGTAATTTTTTGGTTTCTTGGTCCTTAGACGTGTATGGTAATTTTCTTTCGATTTCTGATACTATACTTATTTTTTCGATTGTGATATAGTTTAACAAATTCTTACTTTTGAATTTAAAGTTGATTAGGATGCTCTGTTGGATTTAAAGTTGATTAGGATGAGTTATGTTGGGCTTGGAGTTGTTGAATTTAAAGTTGATTAGGTTGATTACGATGCACTCTTGGATTTAAAGTTGATTAGGATGAGTTATGTTGAGTTTGGAGTTGTTGAAGTTGAAGTTGATTAGGATGCACTCTTGGATTTAAAGTTGATTAGGATGAGTTATGTTGAGTTTGGAGTTGTTGAATTTAAAGTTGTTGAAGTTGATTAGGATGCGCTATTGGATTTAAAGTTGATTAGGATGAGTTATGTTGAGTTTGGAGTTGTTGAATTTAAAGTTGTTGAAGTTGATTAGGATGCGCTCTTGAATTTAAAGTTGATTAATGTTGATCAAAAGATGTTTCTGAGGCTATTGTTGATTTTCTCACAAATATTTGTATGTCCTTTAATCTTTTAAAGGATATTTCACAAATATTGGTATGTCCTTTAATCTTTAAAGGATATTTCTTTTCCTTCAGTGTTTGTTTATTTTCTGATACAATCTTCTGCATCAAGGAAAAAAAACTTTTCGATACCGCACTAAGGATTAAGATCCTGGTTCTATCGCGCACAATAAATAAAATCTTTTTTATTTCTTTATGTTGGATAGGATTTGCGGTATCCTACCGACTGCGCCACTTTTTACACCGAACGGAAAATAAACAAAAAAATAATAATAAAACCAAGTTTAAGGTTCAAATGAATAATCAACAATCAACGTCTTCTTTATTTTTTACTCTCTTTTATATTACAATTTTGTCTATTATTGCATTTTTGAAATATATATTTAAAGTAAATGTCTGTATGATAATTCTTAAGAAATAAGGTTATTAACATTGCATACGATCAATAAAGTTATTAAAATTCTTTGGAATTAATAAAATAGATTAAAACTGTTTGTTAAGTGAAAGTTAAAGTTATTCGGAATTAGTTGTACATTTTGTTAACTATTGCATTTCATTATTGCAAATGCACTTGGACAAACAATTCTTTAGAAAATACAATTAATAAATATATATGTATAAATATAAAGTTAATAAAATTGCTTATTATTAAATTAAGTTATTAATATTATTTGGGTTAAATGGTACATTTTGTTAGCTGTTGCATTTTCATTATTGGATAAACAATTCTTTGGAAAAATATAAAATTCTTTGGAATTAATATTATTTGCAGTTAGTAAAAATAATTGGTAAAATTCTTAATAAGCTAAAACAACATGTGTATGTGTGTATGTGTGTATCAATAACAAGGGAATAGTGGGAGACACTATAACACTTGCTCCAATTCGCATAGTTCATTGTATCGAGGTACTACCTTCTGAGCTTCAACCTGACGTCTACCACTCAAGCCAACTTTTACCTTAAGAACATCTATGAAATTTCGAATTCTTCACTGCTTACTTTTAAATCTCATTTCTTCTACACATTTTTTTCGTTTTTTATTGGTACAAGTTAATAGCTTGCAGTGCTAGTTAACTGCTGTTGTCTTTGCTATTTCAATATCTTCGTCTATTCTTATATTTGAATATTTGACTCGAGGCATATATTTTCTTTGCGATTCGTACACAAACACAAAAAAAAAAGAAAAAGTTTATTGATTTCTGTTATGCAAATACTATATGATGGAATACATGTGTTTGCTGATGTCTGTCCCCGTGAGCTTAAACAAATAGAAAAGAATACAATATTATATTACAATACCTTTATCAAAAAGCAAAACACAAGAAAACGAAGCACAAAGATTTTTTCATCTCACTTTTGTCATGTTGCTGAAGAGAGCGTAATTTTTCTTGCTGCTAAAAGAAAAAAATGTTTCTACGCGCCATAGAGCATTTTTGCCATCCCTCCAAAATAAGGTAAACGACTCTGTGATATGAGACTTGAGGTAGTATTTTGTACTTGCATTGTTACTTTTGTTGTCAAATCCTTGAATTGCGTTTGCATTGTGAGATTTTGCTGCAGCAATATATCACACAAGTACACAATTGTCATCGTCGTCATCATCATCATAACTCTGTGCTGAGACAAATTCTGTTTAAAATAAATGCACAGACACGCTTGCCACTACTATGTGATACTCGTACTTTGTTTTTTCATCTATTGTTTTAACTTTATGCTCTGAAGAAGTTAATGTGTAGAAGAGAAGATTGTTGAATTGTTTTTTTCTATCAACAACAACAACTGGCAATGACATGAATTGGTAGGTTTGAAGTCAACTATATTTTGAAATCATATTTCACAGTAAGTAGTAAGTAAGTCTTAACTTTATTTTTCTCTATGTATTTATAAAGTTTGAAACTTACTCTGGTGAGCTAAACCTTGAAACTAAAAACAAAAATTCGTTTATTTCATGACGAGGAGATTACCTCGAAGTGGAATGGAGATTACCTCTTCAGTTTTTAGATTCTCCATCGAAATCTCTGCACAGCCGAAAAACCTAATAAGTTAGTAGACGACCTCGATAGTCACGTGGGTACAGCAGTGGACTTTCACCCGGGATGTTGGGGCTTCGATTTTCTCTTGGTCTGCTGATTAATTATCAAAAACTCCTTCTATTTCTACTAATATGAAGTTAAAGAAAATTATAAGAAAGTGCACAGTATAGTACATCTTGGTAGGTAAATAATAGCAAGACCACCAAGTGATAACGAACTCGCCGATCGGAACCGGCGTTAAACTGTAGATCCAACCATGTGGTATCATATTGGATCGTTCTGGCCTAAGAGGACAGTCAACCAAACAATATAGAAGCATCATAATGAACTAATTTCGCCCCGTGGACGCTCGGATCTATCCTTTCTATTTAAACCTTATAAGTTAGTTATAAATACGACGGGCAATACTATGCTATGCGTGTTTTTAACTTTACTTAATTCTTAAAACTTTTTCTGTTCGAACATATCGAATGTCTTCTGTTCAGCACTAGCACTAATCTATTTTCGATGATTAGATTTTAATTTGTAAAGAATATATATAAACTAAAACTGCGTCTAATTAAAAATATGGTATTCATATTGTTCGATTTAAAACAGTAACGGCCATTCTACGCCATTAACAAATTGAATATCTCCAATGAATGAGTGCGAGTATGCCTACACTGAAGCGCTCCCTCTTTATAGTACTTTTTACATTGCGTGTCATAGGAAAGGAGCGCTGACATTAAGCTTCTTGTCCGGAGCGCTAGAAAAGTGCTTCTAAATAGCACAAGAAGTGCATGGCAGTTAAGAGTACAGAAAGAAAACACTATCTTATTCATAGATTATTAAAAACAGTTATCATTTGTTTTCTCTACAATTTTTGAATACAAATATTGTTCATTGAGTCCTTGAAAATGATTGATTGCTTCCTAAATATTTATAAGTATCCAGCGAAGCACAGTGTCAGTGCTCGTAAAGCGTCCTATTGGTTCTATTAGCAACTTTTTACACTTTCAAAAGAGAGATCGATTTCAACTTTTTGCAAACTCAATGGTTTGTCCCCTCACTAAAGTACATGGTTTGGCCTTCACCGATCTAAAACCGATTGTGCGAGTATAACCAAAGAGAACGTTGAAATATTTACCTAGTGTTGACAAATTTTATTACTCTCTAGCGCACTCAAAGTACGTTTTGTTCTTTTATAAATGGACGAATGCGTTTGAATGAACTATGCTAAGCGTAACTTCAACAACATTAGCATTTAAATTGCCAACTTGACATTTATATTGTGTCAGTCATGCGTCACACAAATGCCACAACTTGAGAAATTACTTGTGCAATTTGTTTTCTTAGTTTTCTTCTACCTCCTTCCTGGTGCTTTGTTGTTACTGCTACACACATACATATTTACCTACAGAAAATGAGATGGAATGTATTAAAACATTATATTCATACTTGCGTGCACTTAAATCACTTACTTTTCTAAGAGGCTTTGGGAGAAAAACAATAGCTGGAAATGGAGTAGAATGGAATTGCGTGGGTAAATGGGTGATGGGGTAGAAAAGCTTATAACCAAAGCAGATATAAAAATGAACTTTGTATAACTTTAGAGAATAAATGAAATATGTCTTATCCTGGCAAATTTTCTGAAGGCAATCACAGTGGGCATAGTTGTCTGCGACTGGAATTGCGGATATTTACTTATCCGCACGAGGCCTCGCTACCAAACCTAACCTAGAGAAGAAAAGTGTGTAAAAATGAATTTGATAACTGTCGTAAAACATTGAATGTTTATGATCGTTTGCTGCAGGACTGTAATATATGAAAAAACATAAATTTTGCGAAAAACACAATTTTCTTTTCACTCCATACAATTTTAACGACAAATAATCTTCTCATGTGAAGGTGTCATAAGATACAGTTATGATTTTTTTTTTTTACAAAATATAAATATAACAGTTATTTCTGTATACTTAACTCGAGTTTTTGTTTTTTTTTGTATTGTTTTGATTTATCATAGTCTTGCAGCAAACGAGTTCAAACTCGTACATACAGTGTCGGACAATCAAATAAGAACACCTTGTTCTGAAACCAAAAACCTTAAAAAAATATTTCTCTAAGCTTATGATAAATTTAAGAGGTATTTACTTTTATTCATTTATTCCATAAGTTTAGTTTTTTCTTAAAACAAAAACATAATAAATTCAGTGTAAACAAAAGAAATTTAAAAGTTATACACAAAAACACATTTCAAAAGGACAAATAAAATGAGTACTTACTTTACTTTTAATGGCACAACAGCCCATGGAGGGCCTAGGCCGAGCTTTTCGCATCCACTCATGTTATGCGTGTTATATTTGTACATGAATGGAGGGGACCTACAGTTTAATGCCGAATCCGAACGGCGAAGTGAAACGCTTTGCTTTCATAGGGAATTTTTACTCTTGTAGGTTTGCCATTGCCTGCCAAGAGGTGGTGCCGTTTAGAAAAATTATTTGTTCTACTTTTTGATTTTGCCTATGCCGAGATTCGAACCCCGGACACTATGCGTAGCAGTCCAACGCATTACCACTACGCCACAGCGACCACAAGTACACTTCAACTAAAAAAAAAAATTTATAAAATATTAACTCAAATTGTTCACTAATGCTAATATTTTGTAGAATAGCCTTTGTTAATTAAAAACGCCTTGCACCTTCTAGGCATTGATTCCACCAGAAACGCGCAAGTAGCCTGGGGTATGGAATACCACGCTGCTTTGCCACAAATCGTCTTTGTTTTTAGCTCTGGTACTTCCAATCTTCTCTTGGACAATATTCCACAAGTTCTCGATTGGATTAAGGTCAGGAGATTGTGAAGGTCAGGTCATAACGGGAATTCCATTATGGAAAAACCAATCTCGAGCAAGGATTGAGGTGTGCTTTGAATCGTTATCCTGTTGCATTTGCCATTTCAGGGGCATTTCCCATTCAGCATAAGGAAGCATCATCTCCTGAAGGATGTTTACGTAAAGAAATCTGTCCATCGTTTCTTTTACCCAATACAGAGGACCCACACCATACCAAGAGAAGCATCCCCATACCATGATGCTTCCAAATCATCCGTGCTTAAACGTCTTCCTAGTTTATTTTGGGCCCAATTCTGCATTTTTCGAGCGTCTAACCCAACGTTTGTCATCACTTCCAACAAGATTCACCTTGCTTTCGTCTGTCCATAATACATTAGGCAATTTATTTGCATTAATTGAATCATCCCACTCAATGTGCACTTCAGCGAACTCTATGCGACACTCGATGTCTTTGTGTCAACATTGGTACTTTTCGTACTGTTCTCCCATACATTTTTTCCCCACCAAACGTCTCCTTACTGATCGAGCACAAATTTGAACCCCTGTCTCCTCTCTAATTGCGGCATCTGCCTTAGATGCATCGCGTGCCACCAGAATTTGTATGCGATTGTCATCTGCATTTGTAGTTTTGCGGGGCCTACCGGAGAAGTAATTACATTTTTGAGGTAATAAAGATTGGTAGACAAATGTCGAGGATCTGCTAATAGTTTTAGCTATTTGGCGGATGCTTTGTCTCTAATTTCGCAGTTTTTTCACCAAATCACGCTCCTCCTTGCTACAGTGCTTTGCTCGACCCATTATGGAATAGTTTACTTCTAAGTTTTTTGAATTACCCTCAATGCTACCATTTAAATGCTTACCAGTACAAATTTAAGTTGCATTTAGTGGATTGTCCGACACTGTATATGCACAAAGAAGTACTGCAAATCAAACAAAAATAGCATAGTTACTCAACAGCTCTAACCTTTTCACCAGAATGACAAAGTTAAGCTAACGATGCTTCCGTTTCCGTTATGTAAAAGTGTTAATTGACGCGTAGATCGTGCAGTGTAGCATTATTTGTTTTTGTTTTTGTTGCTGCGATTGTAGTTGCTGGCAGTATAAATTTTTTTTGACTGGAAAACTACGTGACGAGTGGACATTGTATTCCTGTACATTCATACTCAGGAGGTTGTTTAGTTAGTTTCTATATGCACCCACAGTGAATAAGTGAAATAATTGTAAACTCTCTTTACATCAGCAACATTACATATGTCCAAATGTGGTGTTGGATGTTACGCATACTAATGCAGTAGTTGTCAAGCGTTGAAATCAATGTTGCAAATGTTAGGTACTTTTATTTGATTGGCTTTAAAGATAATCGCTTGCACTTTGACTTATGTATGTAGTTGAGGAAAAAGATACGAAGTAGCTGTGTGGTTGGAATATTGCTATTGTTTCGTGATGAATGGGCTAAGTTAATGCATTGATCTTGGAAGTAATATCGGCGGTAGCGTCGCCACTGGTACAGCCAGCCAAGCCACAACCAGTTAGGGCAACTGCATTTCAGGATCGGTTAAATATTTACATATGTATGCACGTAAGCTATGAAATGGTGCACGGTTTTTCGATTGTTCGATGAATAAAGGAAAAATTAAAATTGTCTCACAGCTGAACAGGATTCGCTCCTAGTGGGGATTAAAATGTAAGACCGACCATAATTCATTTTCCCCCATACATTTCAGTGGCCAAAATTTTCCCGCAACATACTTACCCTCTATCACCAACCCTTGAGGGGAGAGGTCCTCATACAAAATTACCTTTTGTATGAAATAGGCTCCCAGTGCTTCCAGGGTGATCCTAAAAGATCAAAATGTGGAACTGACCACTTAACTCCACTCCACTCTCCAACATTTCATTCGCTTCCAAATCCCATTTTTAAGAGTCTTTATACAACACTATTCGATAGCTAATGTGCCTACGTGGCAGATTTTCCGAAGAGGGTGGACCTAAATAGGCTCCTTCCTACCTTGCACTTATAATTATTGTAGTAAGAATTTACCAACAATAAAAACTTGTTACAAATTTTTGTTGAATCTGTCCGTAAGGCCGACGATTTTGGGAGAGTCACAGTCTTATTTAACTGACCTAAAGCAGATATAGAATGCGATTTTCTTTGTTTGATTAACATTATGCTCTTATATAAATGTAATGAACCCGTACCCGTACCTGAGTTCTGAACTTTTTGTGTATGTGATTAAACAATGCATGCATGATAATTTAATGTGTGAGATGCAAAAATTTACCGAACTTCTAGCGCAGCAAGGTGCTTATGATAAGATTATAATAGGTAGCAGGCGCATGCAGGCCGCATAAACTATTTACAATATTTTATAAACATGCCGAATGGAATAATGGCGTTTATTTTTAAATATTTCGCGGAAGTCACGTCTAAATGGTTTCGCTTAAAATTGCGTAGTTAGTCAGTCAGTCACAATTTGCTGAATTGATTGATGGCAATCGATTGTGATAATGTTACATATGCACATATTTGGTTTTACTTGGTTTGTTGCTGCTTCCGTCCGTCCGACCACGACATCCATCAATGAAGTAGAAAACTTGCATGCATTGCATTTAATTATCAGAGATCGATGGACAGATAAACGTCCATCAAAATGAAAATTGTTTTCTTTTTTTGTTTTTACTAGGTGCATATACAGGGTGACAATTAATATAAGTGTATATAACTTTCTTTGCGCTATAGAAAAAGAGTTGTCATTTTTCTTCTTCGCATTGCTCGTTCGGTAATTTTTAGTGCAGTTGAATGATTTAAGCGGCTGGGTCATGAAGATGATCATCTAGAAGATGCAGAAAACCCAACGTCAATACTCCCTGGAATCCCAAAATCGTTCCAAATCGGGTGCAGCGTAATTCAAGGGTTTCCATGAGAAAAGTTGCTCACGAAACTGGCATCAATGGTGAACCAGTTCGACTTGTAGCAAAAAACGAACTAAGACTCACTGCTTACAAGCTCTAAAAAAAAGCAAAAGGCCAGTTACTTAAGGATGACAACAAGCGCGTACAAATTGAAAGATGTCGCCTAAGAGGTCGTAGGAATTGGATGGAAAAAATCGTGGTCATAGATGAAAGCTGTTTAATTTTAAACAAGCACATAACCGCTTAAAATGACAGAAGCCGGTCAAAAGAGAATGCTGGACCATCATTCGTCTCTTGATTTTTGTGGAACCAAGAAGTATAGCGCCATGAAAATTTGGAGGCTGTGGTACTCCCCTGGTCCCGATAGAACTGTGGTGATAATGATTAGACGTTGCAGCAAGACTGCGCCAGTTCACAGAGCCAAAATCACAAAATAATGTTGCAAGGCTTATTTACTTGATTTTATCACATCTCAAGAATGGCCATCATATTTGCCGGATCTCAATCTGATGGATTACAGTTATGGTCCACTTTAGAGGTCAGGGTCTGTGCTAAACGCCTTATAAATTTGCAGTGAAGGGACCGAATAACGGTGGAGGAGCTGCTCCCCATAGCCAAAAACTTTTCCAATCGTTTGAAGCCGTATATTCGTGCCAAGGTAGGCCACTTCGAAATCGGCTGAATATATTTTCACTCATGCATTATGTTTTCTTTTTTTTTGGTCTGTTTTTCGTTTTCAATTACAATAATCTTTGTATACACTTATTAATTGCCACCCTGTATCTAGTAGTCATTGTTTTTATTTTTACATCAAAGCAAAACTGTTTTGTTGTTTTTTTTTTTAGCTTTTTACGTTTTTGGTAGAAATTGATGTCTAGTAGAAAAATTTACAAGCAGTTATTTTGTTGTTGCTTTTGTTTAGTTGTTGCAAGCGTGCAAGCATTTGGCAACACCAACAATAATGTGAAAAAGTACCTAGTAAAAAGAAAAGTAATAATAAAAGGAAAAAATTGAGAAAAAAAACTGCTGCGTCTATCATGCGTGAATGATTGACGAATTGACTCCCTGACTGCTTGAACTAACTGCTAACTGCTGCTTGTTGCTCTTTCCGCAGTAGTTATGCTTCGATTTTCAGATTTTTATCTAAAACTGTACGTGATTTTTCAATGATTTACTTGGCATAAGGTAGTAAATTGAGTACTTTTGTTTTCTCCCTCTCTCTCTCTCTCTCTCTGATGACATTCAAACCAGCAACACAAACACTTAAGGGAAATTGGAATTTAAATTCTTACAGGTTTTGAATGTCAGGCAAAATTATTTGGTTTTGAGAAAATAAAAGTTCGTGGGGTTATATAAAGAACACTTAACTACATAAATGTAAAATTTAAATTATTAAATAATAAAAATTTGTTTCTCTCTTATTTTTCAGGTAAGCTTAATTTGTGTTCAGCTCGAATTACACAAAGTTATGTAAGTTGAATTTCACTCTTCTTTAAATTGCACAAAATTTAACGCATTAACTTTCTAAAACGAATTTTATAACTTCATCAGCAAACTATAGTAAACAAGTTAATAAATTATCATTATTATTATTGTTTGAGTAGTAGTAGCTATAAAATAACTCTTCCAACTTGTTATGGCATAAATATCACACTTTATGTAAAGTAACAATCTCATGTGTTTGCTGTGCTTTCTTCAGCAATGTAGCCAACTTAAGGAAGTACAAATAGCTGAGAGTAGTCAAGAAAAACTCTTAACTTAAGATTAACTCGATTTTGTTAGTCAGTTTGATATACTTGTCATTGTCGTTTTTAACTGACATCAGCAATATCATCTCATATACTAGTATTGTTAGCAACATAAAATCAAGTAAGATATCACCTAACCAAATCACACAGGTACGAGTTTGTGTCTACCTTCATACTTACATAAGTGTGAACTAGTTATAACCACGGTTTTCGGTCTCCAACATTTTTGCCTACCAAAATTTCTAAAAAATTTACCAATTGTTTTTGTATTTTTTATTAAAACAAAAACAGCAAAACGAAATAATATAAAATTTTCAGTAAATATAATATTTCATATAACTTAAAAATTAAGTTTTAAGTTTTTTTTTTAAACATAGTGTGAACTTGTGCACTAGTCCGGGTCATCGTCTTTGGCGAAAAAGTTGAATGTCTCATCAAATATTTTGAAAGATTACACCGAGAGTATTTCAGTAAAAAAAGGGCCTTGAAATACTAGTATTCAGGTGTTAGTGGTTTTTTAAATTTTTTTTTAACGACATATAGGAGAACTTCGATTTGTATGTTATTTTATTAAATAATATTAATTCTCTCAAAAATTAATTAAACTTTTGCTAAGAAACTTTCATTCCGAGCTTAACCTTTTTTTGAAAAAATGTTAAATTTTTGAAAAAAAAATTGGTGGGGTCACCGAACAACAAAAAAATCATGATATAATATTTACTTTAAACTCAAGCGTCACTATCAGAAGTTACCAAAATGTACCAAATTGGAAAAAATTTATCAAGTTACCAAACAGAGAAAATGTTAACAATTTTGGTACATTTCTACCCAAAACGGCAACCGTTGTTACTTATTGAGTTAGTTGGCACTACAACTGATAGAACTTCGCCAGTCGCCTCTGTTGCTCTGGTGCCAGTTGCTAAGCCCCAGTGCAGTCAGATCTTCCTACCTGGTTCTATCGGATAAAAAGAAATACATTTCATAAAGAAAGTCAAAATGTGCATATACGAGGAAGAGAGTGAAAAAAAAAACAAACATACATACTTACATGGTGAGCGAGAGCAAGATGGTTTTATAAACAGGGTGTTAGGGCTTTATTTAATTTTATGAAATATTTGAATTATGATAAAACCGTAAGTTTTCAGTTAGTGGCTCCAAAATTTTCAGTAGAGAGAGTAGAGCAAGTGGATACGTTTAATCATAATCCATTAAAAACTCAATTTAGAAAAATTTGATGTTGGGGCCTTAGCAAATTAAGGCAGCAACACTTAATTACAAACATACATACATATATAGGTATATGTATGTGTATACAGATATATTTTACTACTGGCCAGTATATTTCAATATTTACTTGTTTATCTGCATTTGTCGAAAAGAATATAAGAATTATTTGTTTGTTATACTTGCAGTATTTAAAAATCCTTTTTTTCTTTTATTTTGTAAGCAATATTTTTGTTTTTGGTTCATTATAAATATTTAACCTACGATTTTGCATTTTATTAACTATCGATAGCAGAATATGGTTTTTCATTTGTTATATTATAGTCAACACACAGGGTGTACCCCGTATCAATGCAGAGCGTTGTGTTGATTGGAAGGAAGATTGATAGGTGGGAGGAAAAAGGAGGCAATCACAGCACACCGATGATATCGACAGTCATTGTGGCAAGTTATGCCTTTATCACAATGAACTTCAGTTTATCAATGTCGCCTGTGGCTGCATGTAGCGCAACGAAAGGGGTAGGAAGGACAAGGAAAATGTACCGTTGTCTTCCAAGAGGTGGTCTTGTGTATAAAAATGTTTTTTTTTTGTGTTTTTTGGTTTATTCTACTTTTTGATTTTGCCTGTGCCAAGATTCGAACCCAGGACACTCTGCTTAGCATTACCAGAACGCCACAGCGACCACAGATGATGATTAAAAAATTGGTGTTTTACGCTTTTTGGAGTAAACCATTTAGTTTTAGCAATTTCCAAAATTTGTCCCCTCTATTTGGTTTGGTGTAGCTGATCTGAAATTTATTTATCGTTTTTTTTTTTTTTTCATTTTAATGGCACAACAACCCCTGCAGGGAAGGGTCCCTACTGTTTTTATGTCGAAAACGTTATGTTTTTAGATCTATAGTCCATATTCCATCTATATTCCCTTACTTTTTAGATTTTCAGTGTAGAATTCTATTTCGTTTTGAAAGTTTTAATATTCCTTCGCAAACTTCTGCATATGTCTAACTTCTGTCAAAACTAATTAAATTTCTACTTATAATTTTATTAAGCACTCAAACTGTTTAACTCAATTCAAAAACTTAATTTATCATATGAAAAACACAAAAAATTCAGCCATTTACATTCTGTTCGACCCGAAAAAGCCACAAATAAATAAAATTTATTACCTCAAAAAATCAGATAGACAGACTCATACCCAATTCCAATTGCACTCTTCTTGAATGCGAGTATGTGTTGTGCATGTGTGAGTTGTAGTTATTTATTATTATTGTTTTTTTTTTGGTTGAGATCAATAAACTTATTTATTTTATTGATTGCCTTATCAGTTCATTTTGTTTTTTATCTATGTACGTAAGTAAACACTCAAGTTGATAACTTATTTTCATTTCTTTCTCTTTACACACACATTCACATTCACATACAAGCTTACAAAGAAGATAATTTCTCAGCATACACATAAACTAAACTGCGTACAATAGCAAAAGTTCAACATAATAAATTACACAATATTTAGGTTAAAATTTATTTATTTAAGGTACACCGAGTATAATAATTTTGATGTAATATAATAAAATTTTGATGTAAATATGCAGTTCATTTAAGGCCTAAGAAATTCGAATGGAGTGAATCCAATTTCGATAAGATTAAAAATTTTTTTTTATACTAGTTTCCTTTTTTTGTTCGACAAAACCATATTTTGTGGGTCAACATTTTTGGTGTCTAAACAGGATGTACTATTTAAAGAACAGCAAAGAATTTCTCCATCCTGTCTTAACCCATTTTGAACCGGTATTGTAGGTATTGTAGGTTCCATATGTCTTCTATATGGCATCTTAACACTCGAAAAAAATCTAATAAATATTTTGGGAATTTTAGAGGGTGTAAAAATGTTGGCCTACCCCGCAGCAATGCGGGTGGCCGAGTGTGCAAATGGCATAAATATTCATACGCAACATAGTTGACAATAAGTATTCTCTGGGTTAATATACTATTAAAAGATTATCTCTTACAAGTTAGTTATTAAACGATAAAATCAACGAAACGTGTAAAATTAAAATTTTTTTTTTGAAATTTGCCTTATTTCCTCTATATGGTTTATTTTTTTTTCACCATACATAAGTTTGTTCAGCTGTAGTCTCTGAAAACTATATGGGGACTTGCGAAATCCTAATCTTTACATTAAGTTTGATATTTTGTCTTGAGGAATTTCTCACTATAAATGTAAAAAAAGTGGATTTAGTATTTTTTGTAGATTTTCAAAACAACCTTTCAAAACATCATGTTGCTTTACCTGACCTTTAAGCAAGGTGAGACTTAATGGTCGCTGTGGCGTAGTGGGAATGCGTTGGACTGCTACGCAAAGTGTCCGGGTTTCGAATCTCTCGGCACAGGCAAAATCAAAAATAGAAAAAATATTTTTTCTACACCGCACCACCTCTTGACACAGGCAATGGCAAACCTACAAGAGAAAAAATTGTTTTGTCAAGCTTTTCACTTCGCCGTTCGGATTCGGCTTTAAACTGTAGGTCCCTTCCATTCATGTACAAATATAACACGCACAACATGAGTGGATGCGAAAAGATCGGCCTAGGCCCTCCATGGGCTGTTGTGCCATTCAAAGTAAAAGTAAAGTAAGAGACTTAATAATTTTAAGTTCCATAAATGTAGTTTTAAAAACAGAATATATTAAATATTTAAATAGTTTTTACTTTTCAGTGAAGTTTTTGCCGAATTTTCTCTGTTGCTGTTCGAAAAATCTTATAGTTATTCAAATTTGGTTAAGAAAAGTGGTGTCTAATATACAACATTTTTAAGCGTACCATCCCCAGAAAATCTCCCTTAGATGATGTTTTAGCAACTAGGTTTAAGACAAGTTTTTATTATTGTGCGTGGAGTCAAACAAGGCTATAATTTGCAAGTGCGTCGTTTGTAAATTTTTTATCATTCGTGTTGTAAGAACTTTTTTCACAGTGCACAATTAGCCTTTTTTTTATCTATGATTTTCTGTGGTTTTTTTGAAACTCAATTGGCATCAATAGAAAGAAAATAACTGACATTAATTTCCTGATATTGATGCTTGTTGGAAAATATGTTTATTTTACTCATAGGTATCATCATATAAGTACATAGTTTTAATGTACAGTTGTGGTTTTTCATTTTCATTTTTGTGGTTTCTGTTTCTTCTCCAATTTACCCCCGCCCCCCAAATTTAATTGCCGTGGTTTGTGCTATTTCTATAACTATTTAACTCTCATATGTACTCGTATGTTGTTAAAAGTTTGCAGCCATCTCTAGGTTAAGTTATGTTCAGCCCATAAAGAGAAGATTCTATTGTGTTACAGGGTGGCGCAAAGTATTGCACCATCTTGTACATACATACCTAGTTGCATAGTTCCTTTTGTTTTTAATAAGTACTTTCAATATTCTTTTAGTATTCTTCTATCTCCCTTTTATTTCATTTAATACTTCATTATATTTTTATACTTTGCATTTCTAACTTTTGTCACGTACTTTGCCAATGCTGAGGATTATGAAAATGTTCCATTTTTACACAGTTCTATGAGTGGGAGTGTGTATGTGGTATAAATCTTGTCCTGTCTATTTCTTTATTGCTAGCTCCAAAACGAATGCAATCATGCAAACATATTGTAAATTGTATATATATACTATTAATCAATTTTGATCTGCTGCAAACTCGCAGCTCAATTATTTTGCAGTAAAAAATGAAATTAAATCGTGATATTGTTAGAAACAAAAATAAATAAATAAAAAAGTACAAGTTATAATATTTTTTGATGCCATTTTTCGTGCCGAGTAGTGACATAATTTTTCGTATTGTCGTAGTAGTTCGTAAGCGAAGTGGTTAACAATATTGAGCAATTGCAATTATCAATATATTTTCCATCAATACAATTTCGTATCTATAGATTTTGTAAATTCTTTTTTAAGATTAAAACACTTTTTTACACTTTTGTACTTAGATTGTTGCATTTAATATTCGGATATATTCGTAACGATGGAACATGCGGTGTTGGTAAATAATCTCCACAGAAATACAAAAGCTAGAAAGACATAATCCTGCTAATTCTGTAGTAAGCCCAACATTCCCACAAAAATCTGCAAATGTACAACATTTGTTTGTCTATACATCTCTCTATGATGGTGACTGTCTGTACCTACCTAAATATCTATCTGGCCTTTCTGTCTGTATTGCTGTTAGGCTGCGTGTATGTGGCTTACAATTTCGTAATACGTTTTGGTTTACTTGAATCTCCATTACAAACAGATTGTATATATTTTCCAATTCTGTTTTTGGATGACATTCTGTTTTTGACAGCCAGCAACAACAACAACAACAACAAAATAATAAAACCTTGACACTTGATTTGGGCATGATGTTGTGTTGTCCCATTACACCAAACACACCAGCGGGGTAACGTTGTGTGCTTCGACTTAAATTTTTTTTTCCTCCACAAAGTTGAAATTTTTCACAGTGGCTTTTCTTGGATATTATTTTTCGATATTCGTCGGTGTTTTATTATTTGTTGGTTTTCTGTTTATTGTTGTTCTATTGTTTTAATGGGGAGCCATTAATCTTTAACTGTTTTTAATGGATGTAGCAGAGTCATCGTCACCCTTTTTTTCGGTTTATAATTTGCAACATTTCTCATTTAGGTACGAGTATGTCGCTTTTGTTGAAAGTGATATTAAAATGGCATGTTTCACGGAATCCAACAAAAATTTAATTTTTGTTGTTTTTTTAACTAAGTATTTGACTCCGGTTTATGATTTATTTCTTATTTACTGACTTTATTAATTTTTTATATCAGCTTTCAAAATTTTACTATATACTATATGTTTTATATTTTGAGAAAAACTTTGTTGATGCGATGTGCACAAACTATTTCTCCTACTTCTCCATTTTTAAACCGGAACGTGTACAAGCATACAGACTGTAATTGGAAGACTATACCGACAAAAGTAGGAGAAAAACCTTTTAGATCAGATACGCAAACGACGACGAGATCTTGATGAAATGCAACGTAATACTTGTCACTCATTTCATAGACTCTTCGAGGGTCAACTAGAACTGCATTGTAGCGAAGATAGTAACGACGAAGGAGACCATGAGGATGTATTAGAAATTGAAGCTGATTGTGTACATAGCTGATCTTTCTTTACTGTGTGTGATATAAATATTGAAGCATTTAGAAGCCAGTTTAATGAAAATTATTTGTACTGTAAACTTCGTAGTAGTTTAACACCAAAATGGACCACAACTCGAGCTTATAACGCAATGTGAACATACGTATATATATGCCCAATATTTCAAGTAATTTTGAAAATATTAGGACCTTCACTCGTATCAGCAACCTTGCATTAATCTAGAACACTATTAATCCCCATGTGGTCTTTACCAGATGCACACTATAATTGATTTATGGGTCTTGTTGTGATATATTTTTTTTGCGGTAAATCTGTTTGTTTATCTTAGCTGCTGGTCGCTGTGGCGTACTGGTAGTGCGTTGGACTGCTGGTAGTGCGTTGGACTGCTGCGCAGAGTGTCCGGTGTTCGAATCTCGGCACAGGCAAAATAAAAAAGTAGAAAATATAATTTTTCTACACGGCACCAGGGCACCACCTCTTGGCAGGCAATGGCAAACCTACAAGAGTAAAAATTGCTATGAAAAGCTTTTCACTTCGCCGTTCGGATTCGGCATTAAATTGTAGGTCCCTTCCATTCATGTACCAATATAAGACGCACAACATGAGTGGATGCGAAAAGATCGGCCTAGGCCCTCCATGGGCTGTTGTGCCATTAAAAGTAAGTAAGTAAGTTATCTTAGCTGAATCGAAAATCAAATCAATTCGAACTTCACTTGTCTGTCAGTAAGATACTTTTGTGTGGAGTTTCCACAACAATAGAATTTTTAAAGTGGTTTCACATGATTCTTTGAAGATGCCCTTGTTTTTTTTTGTTTCAAATTACTTGAGATGTTGGGCCCCTATGTGAATGCCCAATATTTCAAGTAATTTGAAACCCAAAAGATACTGAAAACAATGTCATAATATCATAATTCTTTACCACGAATTGATGCTTTTAAAGACCCATTCGAAGAGTAAAAATTACATGGCAATGCTTCCTATGCTCAAGACTTTCATCACGTTCATTTATCGCTTTCGGTTGCATATACCATTGATTTTTTTTATTTTGCATTCTAATTCTAATAATACATAATTTGTTATTTTCTTCAAAAATACAAACTGCAATTTACATATTATTTTTAAATTGACATTTTTACTAATCATTAGATCAAATTCGTTTCCATGTCATTAAATCAAAAATTACCAATTCAATAAAATGCAGGAAACCTCATGGAAAAAATTACAAACATATTTGTTTGTATTACTACGGCATATACGAGTACTTCGGCAGCTACATAAATAGTATCTGCTACATTGTGAATATATGTATGTATGCAGTAACAATATTAGTTGTTCTGCAGCACAACAGCAGCAGCTGTAATGACCGGCAGTCATAGAAGTAGTTAATTTTTTAATGTCTTTTTTTTCGACCATTATTTAAAAATGTTCAACTTACACCATTAAACAAATGACATTCTGAAACTCTACACATATACGAGTACATACTACATACATAGATACAGTAATCCCTGGTAAATTCGGTTGCTAAGAATGCCTAATGTTTGGCTCAATTAATCGGGGCATTCTTCTTTTTTTTAGTTGATTGTAGGATTTCTGAAATATTTGGAACTTACAGAACAAGATTGAAAGGACTCATATAAATGGAGAACGGAATTTAATTGGGGGCCAATAAACTATAGTTTACTGTACACATAACATCCACCACCTTGCCGCAGTTTCAACATGAATGGTTTCCCGTTCGCAATGTCTGCATTGGTATTGTGAAGTTGCATAAGTATTTAATTTAATTTTTTTGTTTGTTTTTCAATTACATATTTTCTGGCTAGTATCGCTGCATTTGTTGCTGTCAGTTTAAATTTAATTAATTCGCAATGTGCTATTAATATTTTTGATACTATTTTATGTATTTGTGACAATGTTTAATGGCATTAAATAAAAACTAATATTATACCTAATATTTTATTTATATATATTAGAGTGTGTATGCACAATGTGACTATTATTAATTATTAGCCCAGTAGAAAAAATGCTCAAATCAATTTCAAAAATAATAAAATAGATGGTTCACAGAGACACATGCGAACAGTAGCAGAAACATGAATCTTTACATCCGTTTATATAATTTTATAGAATTTAATGAGAATTATCATTACGGCCTGCCAAAAGTAGGTTGT
Source organism: Palloptera scutellata (assembly GCA_958295655.1). Classification (NCBI taxonomy): domain Eukaryota; kingdom Metazoa; phylum Arthropoda; class Insecta; order Diptera; family Pallopteridae; genus Palloptera; species Palloptera scutellata. The sequence goes on from OY282451.1 coordinate 50,571,383, forward strand.
GATTTTATTTTCTTTGCTTAAGTTTAGAAGGTCTTTGAGTGTCTTATTTTCGGGGAAATGTTCTGCGGATGTTTCGTGTTAATGTTTAACCGATGTGGTGTAGGTAATTCTGCATGAAACTAGGTATCTCTTGTATAAGACTATAGGTCTCTTGGTACAAAAATAATTCGCTTAACTTAGTCCAGGCCAGGACCCTCATGTGTTGTCCTAATATTTTGTGGAATAGCCTTTGTTAATTAAAACCGCCTTACATCTTCTAGGTATTGATTCCACCAGAGACGAGCAAGTAGCCTTGGGTATGGAATACCACGCTCTTTGAATGCTTTGCCACAATTCGTCTTTGTTTTTAGCTCTGGTACTGCCAATCTTCTCTTTGACAATATTCCACAAGTTCTCGATTGGATTAAGATCAGCAGATTGTGAAGGCCAGGTCATAACGGGAAATCCATTATGGGAAAACCAATCTCGCGCAAGGAGAGGTGTTATGAGGTGTGCTTTGGGTCGTTATCCTGTTGCATTTGCCATTTCATTGGCATTTCCCATTCAGCATAAGGAATCATTACCTCCTGAAGGATGTTTATGTAAAGAAATCTGTCCATCATTTCTTTTGTCCACACCATACCAAGAGAAGCATCCCCATACCATGATGCTTCCACCACCGTCCTTAAATGTCTTCCTAGAATATTTTGGGTACAATTCTGCATTTTTCGGGCGTCTAACCCAACGTTTGCCATCACTTCCAACCAGATTCACCTTGCTTTCGTCTGTCCATTATACATTAGGCCATTTATTTGCATTAATTGAACCATCCCACTCAATGTGCGCTTTAGCGAACTCTATTTGCACCCCTGTCTCTTCTCTAATTGCGGCAGCTGCCTTAAATGGATCGCGTGCCGCCAAAATTTTTATGCGATTGCCATCAGCATTTGTAGTTTTTCGGGACCTACCAGAGAGGTAATGAAATTTTTGAGGTAATAAAGATTGGTAGACAAATGTCGAGGACTTGCTAATAGTTTTAGCTATTTGGCGGATGCTTTGTCCCTCATTTCGCAGTTTTTTCACCAAATCACGCTCCTCCTTGCTACAGTGCTTTGCTCGACCCATTTTGCTGTGACATTACGGAATAGTGTACATTTAATTTGTTGAATTACCCTCAATGCTACCATTTAAATGCTTACCAGTACAAATTATAAACAAATTTAAGTTTTCTTTTTAAAATATAAATTTTTTCGTCTGCTGTGTTCTTATTGAATTGTGCGCCTTCGAATGCTTCGCTTCAACTTTTTTGTTTGGGAATCCCCAAAAAATATTTAAATGTAGTGTTGCCACCTCGAAAGTTATGAAGTATATAACATACCATTTTCTTCTCTATAAAAATTTTTTGCCATAAGCAGTTCGGTAAAACAAAAACAAAAATCTATTGAAGTTTTATAGTTTTATAGGTGTTCTTATTTGATTGTCCGACACTGTACATATTCTCGCTGGGCACCCTCCATGTAACAGTGTAAAATCAAAATAAACCATACATGTTTATTCCAAAAAATTTATTTGTTCTAGCCACTGCTTGTCTGTCACTAATAGCTCATGATTCCATGCTAAAATTATATAAAACAACTACGCTTTAAATTACAAGCTATTAAATTTTCAATAACAAAGTCTCAGTGGTTTTTCAACAGAGTAACCATGGTGTAATGCTGAAATGGGATGTTGTGCTGAACATTTTTGCTGAAGAATGTTATAGTACAGGACGTCCTCGTTTTTGTTAAACTTTATTTTAAGAGAGCTTCAATGGCAAAGTACTCATTGGATAAGTGCATATAGTTTTAGAGCTAAAGATTTGATATCTGAGACAAAGATGTTCCTCTAGTTATCTCCATATTTGGAGATTTTACTATATTTACATTAGAAAAAAGAACGCAGTACTTTATGCAATATACAGGGTTAGGCGATTGAACTGTTAGCTATTTTTTTTGTGTGAAATTATATTTAATTGATTCAAATTACAAAAATGTGTGGAAATAATAAAAATTTTAGAATCCTTTAACCCATGCTCGATTTGGGCCCCTTTTGCCTTGACTATGGCCTTCAGACGATTAAAAAATTAGTTGCATGCTGAACGAATATGATCTTGCGGTATTTTGGCCCATTCCGGTACAATGGCTTTCTTCAGCGCATCTATACTGGCATATTTTTTAGTCCTCACTTTGCTTTCCAAAATTGCCCAGATGGAATAGTTCATCGGATTTGCATCTGGCGAATTCGAAAGCCATTATATGGACGAAATGAAGTGTGCAACACGGTTTTTTAACCATTCTTGGTTCACACGAGCATTATGAGACGGTGCCGAGTTTTGTTGGAACGTCAATGCTGTACAACCGAAATTTTTGGGTGCCCAAGGCTTTAAAGCAGCTTCCAAAATATTTACCCCGATAATAAGTCGCATCGACTTTGGCACCAGACTCGATGAAAACGATTGGACAGCGTCCATCGGCGGTCACAGCTGCCCATACCATTACTTGAAATGGAAAATTACTTGGGGTGGCCGTTAACTTAACATGAACACGACATTTTAAAATATAAGTCGGATGCTTCGCTGGGATATTTCCAGTTTGATTACCACTACGACTTGGATTTCGTTCAAGTCGAGCCTTCACTTTCCGAACCATTTCAGGTGTTGTTGCTGTTTTTTTTCGTCCACCACCATAGCGTTTGGCAATGATGCCTGTATCATTATAACGATTTATGGTGCGATACACAAACATTTTATTCTTTTTGAGATGCCTGAGCTCACGATTTGGTTGTTTGAATTCCATTTCGAATAACTTTTGTTCTATAAAACTTAGACGCAAATGCTTGTGGTAGCTTGTAAAAAATATAAACAGCTGACATTGGTATGAATTTGACATAGTTGGAAATGTCGCGTTGCCAGATATACCGGTGTGAAATTGGTAACACTTCAATCGCCTAACCCTGTAGAAATTTCTTTAAAAAGGTGGACTGAAATCAACAATACTCTGAGGGTAAGGAAAAGTTTAGTTAAATAACATTGACATGGCAACTCTTGGCATGCGTAAAATAAAACCAGGATGTGTTTGTGGATTATATGTAAATTTCTTCAGCAAATATGTTTCACAGAACATCCTCTTGTCGTACATCACCATGGCTACTCTGTTGCATGTAAAAATTGTAATCATACAATTTAGAAGCTCATTAAATAAAATATGTTATGATAATTTGTTTTGAAAAAACTTAATTTCCAGCAATTGAATGAAAATTGAATTGAAACAAAATACAGCAAAAGCTGCAAATGTGAATGAAAATTACATATTATTAATAATTATGAAAGTATAATTTCAGTGCATATGTTTCAGTTGATAATTTAATGGAATTAAGATTAAATATAATACAGCAACGACAATAACAATAACAATTCATTATGAATTAATAATAGCATGTATAATTTATTTGCTGCAGGCATGCAAATTGCAGCGAACTCGTTTATGGAAAAATCACAGCTCTTTAATCTTTAAACGGAAATTTTTGCGCACATTTTTCATTTATGAACACATTACAATTAGACAAGGAGTGAAGTATTTTTATACATACACAATGTTTTTTTTTTTTTTTTTTTTACTTTTCAAATGTCAATATACATACACCAGAGCTGGGTAAATTCATTTACCTAAGTAGCTGAAATTTGTAATCAATTACATCAGAATCATGTTGAAGGAATCGATTAATCATTTTCCAATTCCATAGAGTAATTGAGATTGTGAAATTGTAATTTTTATTTTCGCAATTCCATTACAAGGAATTGTTATTTGTAATTGAAATTTTCAATTCCTCTGTAATGTAATTTAATTGTTTTCAATTTCATTACAAGCAGTTGCAGTTATATTGCCCTTTCCTCAAATTCCTTTTTTGATACCGCAAGGGAATTGAAAAAAATATTTGGGGAGGGAGAAGGCATTACAATTTTAATTCCTTGTAATGGAATTTAAAGAATTTGAATTTCATTACAGAGGAATTGAAAATTTAAACTAAAAGTTACAATTTCAATTACTCTATGGAATTGGAAAAGTAATCAACTCCTTTAAGATGATCTATATCGCATATCGTTTTAATGTCGGCTAGTGGAAATCCATGTCATAGCAGTGGAGTGAGCAGTGTGATTTCAGTCTATAATTTTTTTTTTGTTGGACGGTAACAGTGATGAATAAATGGTGGAAGTGAAAGACTATCTATTCAACTATCAAAATTAATATAAAAACAGATTGTAAAAAAAGTGTTTTTTAAGAGCTTGTTTTTACAAAATTCAAAAAAACACAGAACTTTTACAAAAGTGAATGAAATTTTTATTTGAATCGATAAATCAATTCCTGTCATTTACTTTTTAAAGATAATTTCACTTAAATGTTGCCCGCGGGTACGCTTCAAGTCTTCCATTCTGAAGGTACAATTTTGGCACACTTTTCACACATTTCGGCCGGAATCTCACCAATGACGCATTCAATTTTCGCTTCCAAAGCAGCGATAGTGTTTGGCTTGTTCCTATAGACAACAGATTTAACATAGCCCCACAAAAAATTGTGTAACAGGGTCAAATCACACGATCTTGGTGGCCAATTGACTGCAACAAAACGTGAGATTAACAGCTCACAAAATTCGCCTGTCAGCTGATCCATGGTTGCGCGTGCAGTGTGGCATGTGGCACCGACCTGTTGGAACCACATGTCGGCCCATTTTGTTATAATCGAACGGCACCTTTCTTCATTAACCGTAACGTTGCGGCCTCCATCGTCTTTGAAGAAGTACGGCCCAATGATGCCGCTTGCCCATAACATGCTGCCGCACCAAACAATGCATTTGTCTTAATGCATTGGTAGCTGCTGAATTGCCTCTGGCTGGTCTTCACTCCAAATACGACAATTCTGCTTATTCACGTATCCATTGAGCCAAAATGTACGTAGCTTGCGAAACACATTTTTCACAGAGCACGAATTTTGATAATAAATTTCAATAATTTGCAAACGTTGTTCAGGCGTAGGTGAAATGGCAAACCAAACTGGGAATTTTTTACTTGGACACATGTCAAGAATCACGCGTGAACTATCAGAAATATAAACGTCAAAAACCAAGTAGCATAAACCTCACCCTTTACATACAGTAGTTATATATTGTCATGGGTAACTATGGTCTTATGTTCTCTGAGAAAAGATCTATTTGTCAATAGATTAAAGTACCTTATAATGCTAGAAAGATGTGAATCGGTTGCTGCCTTGTGTGGTTCATTTTGACATTTAGATAATGTCAAATCTGAATCTGAACAACAAAACAAAATCAATTGAAAATGTTAAAATATTATGGACATTTAGATTTGAGAATCCCTTTGACAAAATTTAAATTGAAACCAAGTAGCATAAAAATTTCTATTAGAAAGTTTCATAAGAAATTCCTACTTTCAAACTTGGATTTGAGATACTAGGAACTGGGAGTCTAAAATTACTAGTGCGGAAACTGAGTGCTCCAATTCTATTCTTGCTTTTAGATAAGTGCACTTCAGATTGTTAGTTATTAGTTAAGTAAAGGGGTTACAGAAATTGGGAAAGCTTTCATATCTTTCTAACAAGTCTACATTTGTGACATCTCTCATAAAATTTTTTTTAATTATAATAGGCATCGATTACAAATTACAGGTCCTTATAATTTGTAATAAGGCGTAATTTAATTCGTAAAGTAATGATTACTTGCCATCTCTGATCTACACACACCCACACTGCTGAACAGCAAACGTTTAGCCAATAAGCAAAATGCTAAATTAGAAAGTGTACAAAACAAAGACATAAAAAAATAAAAGTTTATTTGCAAAAAATATTCGAAATGACTAAAAGGCTGAAAGAAAAATTTATACTTGTTACTTTGCTGAAGCAGCATCATCCAACTGGTACTAACTACCACAAACTATTTACCAATTTCTACTGTCCATTTCAAAGATATGAATACAAAAATCACCGGTTAATTGCTTCAAAAAAAATGCATAGTTTTTGGTTCAATTAACCGAGAAATGTGTGTTATATTTTGAATTTAAAGAGCAAAACTTAGAGATCCTATTAAACGGGTAAAGCAATTAAGCGCTAGTTATCCGGGGAGATTAATGTATTTTCTATAGCGAAAGTGTGGATTTTTGTGCTTGAAAATAAAAATTTAATTTGTGAAGAAGTTTTTTTGTTTTAGAAATTCAATTGTAACTGTAAAGCGAGCGGAGCGCAGAAACTAGATTTATTTATTTAGTATGGAAAAAGAAAAACATAAAGTTAAAGTGCCATTGATTTCAAATATAAAACTGAATATTTTTCTAGGATGTACCAAAGATTCTGCTGCTGGATCTGTGAAAATATTAAATGTTCTGTTCCCAACTTGCTATAAAAAGAGGTGGCAATATTGGGCACTGGACTCACTATGTCTGGAAATTACTTTTGTCTGAAGACTAAAAAAATATTACTGGCGAAATTGTGGCTGTGAAGTTATTTTCATATTGCAAATAGACACAATTATTCTCCCGATTTCTACTTGCCTTGTTTGTTAAATTTTGAATATACCAATTATCTATACCTTTTTCATCGAAAACAATTCGAATCTCACATGTGTAAGTCTCTAAAAATTTTGTCAGTGATGCAGACGGATACACTTAATTGTAATCCATTAGAAATTCGATTTTTTAAAATATAAATTTGAATATTCGTGCTGGGAAGCCACTAGTGTTTAACCAACCGAACTTCAGTCTTTTTTTTTAAATAGATCTTTCTGGTGATCAAAAATGTTCTCTAGTCTTGCGTAGTACATTCATCCCTTCAGCTGGAATCATATTAGGATTTGTTAACAAAGCAAAAAATGGAACTCTGTAATATTTTCAGTGATTTTAAGAATATTTATTTTAACTACTTTAATTTCAATTATACCTGTTTATAAATACAGTTGTTTTTTTCGATTTTCTTCTCAGCCTTAGACTTTCCACACTTGACTGTCAAAACACAAAAGCATGTGATTATTTTTGCCGAACCTAAGGGAATGCGTTTTGTTTTTATAATTACATTGAAAAACGTCCCATTTGAGGTATGCTAGCCAAGGAGTTAGATAGGAAGAAGTAGGAAGTGGGTGATGATACGGTGTGCTCCACCGTTAGTTCTTTGAACGACTTAACCAGCTGAACTAGAAGAAAATGTAGGAAAAAGGACGGTGAGAGCTCTATGTCTCATAGGGGTTTACGAAGAAGACCGATATGTTAAACTTTGCCTTTTCTGAAGCTTCCGTTGCTTGTTTGCTAAATTAACAGTTTTATATTGTATTATGATAGTATGTATTAATATTATATAATCTTTACATACATTTAATAGCACAACAGTGCATGGAGGGCCTAGGCCGAGCTTTTCGCATCCACTCATGTGCGTGTTATATTTGTACATGAATGGAATATAATCACTAAAATTAAAACTTTAGTTCGATATCAGCTTTTTTATTTTGGTTAAAATTTTGGAACTTGTAGGACTGAGAAACATATTCCCAGGTGGCCTGTTTCCTTTCGATTTTTAATTGTGCCGAGATTCGAGCCTGGGCATTCTGCGTAGTAGTCCAGCCCCCTACCAACTACGTTATTTTACAATATGTCAGATCGAATCTAAAAATGACAAAGAGTTGCGACAGTTCTGTACAAAGTACTTACAGTGTCGGATAATAAATAAGAACACCTTGTTATGAAACCAAAAACCTTAAAAAAATATTTCTCTAGGCTTATCATAAATTTAAAAGGTATTTACTTTTATTAATTTATTCCATAAGTATAATTTTTTCTTAAAACAAAACAAAATCAATTCAGTGTAAAAAAAGAAATCACATTTCAAAAGGACAAACAAATAAGAACACTTCAATTAAAAAAAATTTTTTTTTTAAATATTGACTCAAATTGTTCACTAATGCTAATATTTTGTGGAATAGCCTTTGTTAATTGAAACCGCCTTACACCTTCTAGGCATTGATTCCACTAGAGACGCGCAAGTAGTCTGGGGTATGGAATACCACGCTCTTTGAATGCTTTGCCACAATTCGTCTTTGGTTTTAGCTCTGGTCTTCTGCCAATCTTCTCTTGGACAATATTCCACAAGTTCTCGATTGGAATAAGGTCAGGAGATTGTGGAGGTCAGGTCATAACGGGAATTCCATTATGGGAAAACCAATCTCGGGCAAGGAGAGGTGTTATGAGGTGTGCTTTGGGTCGTTATCCTGTTGCATTTGCCATTTCAGGGGCATTTCCCATTCAGCATAAGGAAGCATCACCTCCTGAAGGATGTTTACGTAAAGTCCATCGTTTCTTTTACCCAATACAGAGGACCCACACCATACCAAGAGAAGTATCCCCATACCAAGATGCTTCCAAATCCGTTCTTAAACGTCTTCCTAGTATATTTTGGGCTCAATTCTGCATATTTCGGGCGTCTAACCCAACGTTTGTCATCACTTCCAACAAGATTCACCTTGCTTTCGTCTGTCCATAATACATTAGGCAATTTATTTGCATTAATTGAATCATCCCACTCAATGTGCACTTCAGCGAACTCTATGCGACACTCGATGTCTTTGTGTCAACATTGGTACTTTTCGTACTGTTCTCCCATACATTTTTTTCCCCACCAAACGTCTCCTTACTGATCGAGCACAAATTTGAACCCCTGTCTCCTCTCTAATTGCGGCAGCTGCCTTAGATGCATCGCGTGCCGCCAAAATTTGTATGCGATTGTCATCTGCATTTGTAGTTTTGCGGGGCCTACCGGAGAAGTAATGAAATTTTTGAGGTACTTAATAAAGATTGGTAGACAAATGTCGAGGATCTGCTAATAGTTTTAGCTATTTGGCGGATGCTTTGTCCCTCATTTCGCAGTTTTTTCACCAAATCACGCTCCTCCTTGCTGCAGTGCTTTGCTTATCCCATTTTGCTGTGACATTACGGAATAGTTAACATTTAATTTGTTGAATTACCCTCAATGCTACCATTTAAATGCTTACCAGTACAAATTATAAACAAATTTAAGTTTTCTTTTTAAAATATACATTTTTTCGTCTGCTGTTCTTATTAGATTTCCCGCCTTCGAATGCTTCGCTTCGGTTTGGGAATCGCCAAAAAATGTTTAAATGTAGTATTGCCACTTAGAAATTTATAAAGTATATACCATACCATTTTCTTTTCTATTAAAATTTTTTCCCATAAGCAGTCCGATAAAACAAAAAAAAAATCAGTTGAAGTTTTATAGTGCAAGGTGTTCTTATTGAATTGTCCGACACTGTATGTAATTCTCTCTACTAACTATAAACTAGATATTAGTTAAATTTAAACTTTATGACACTTCTAATAGTCCTATTATGTACCTACATAAATACATTATCATTTTTACCTAATGCTAAAAGAAAGGTTTCGCTTCTATCAATCTTAACCAATTAGAGTTTTCATGTTATCTACCTGCCTCTCAAAGCCTCAAAGGCACTAATTAATCTCTGTCAACACAACGAATAAAGTACGTTAGTTCGTACAACGTACATTTTTATTACATACTAAGAAGTGAATCATGGGGGAAAAAGTGTTGGTGGCGCCCTCTCATTAATCAAAACGGACCTCAAACGCTGTAGCTGAGCATAACGTACAAACAAATACATTCGGAACCCACTTTTACAATTATGTTGTGAATTTATAATTAACTGCAAAATGTTTTTTGATTAATTTCATTTTGTAAATGGCTTTTTTTTCTTCGTAACTTAAATATTTAAATATATAATTTGAAAAGAAAGTACCTAAAAGTGCGAACATACCTACTTTGTTATTATGTAAATCTACTTTTATACTTGTATTATATAATAAACGTACGCAAAAGTTTAAGAACCTACAAATTTATTTTAAATATCTTTACGCTTTCACTGTTAGCCTCCATCAAAAGGGCAACTTCAGGTTGAGGCACAGATGCATTCCACAATTTGAACTTGCGCCTGTTGTGAACTTGTCTTTGTTGTTCACTGCTTCTTGGTTTGTTTTGTGTATTTGTTTGTTTTATTTGCTGTTGCTTTCCATCTCTCTAATCTGTTGATATACAATTCACAAGTATTAATTTCTTTGTTTTCATTTTTGGTTTTATAAAATTATTGATTTTTTTTTTGCCCTGCCACACGCATACGGCCTTAATGGTTGACTGTCTGGCTGACTGCCACCCTCAACATTATTTATTCTATCTTTTCAACTAGTTTGTGTTTGTGTGGACTGGTGTGTGATTGTGTGTATGTTATGCTTTCACATTTTCAGCTATGAAACAGCAGTGGGAAGTCGCTGGCACTGTGCAGCAGCTTCCGTCTCCTCATCACAGTTTATTATGAGGCTGTTTTCGAGTTTTTCTTCTTTCCACATCCCGCCTTCAGAAGTTCTCATTCAGCTTCTGCTCTTTCTAAATTTCTTCTGCTTCTGTGCTCTTTGTTGATTTTTGTTTTACTGCGGTTTCTGTCCACACTCCTCCATATACACATTCATGCTTTATACATGCTTTCAATAGCTAGAGAGCATCAGTCGCCCAGCCAGCAACTTAAGAATTTATTGTACGATGATTCATAAATATAAATCCCGAGTCGTGTTGAATGCGCAAAGTATAAAGAATAAAGGGACTCTCTTCTACCAACCGTGTAGCTAGAGTCAAATACCGTCACAAAAAATGTGCGGATGAGTTGTCTGTGTTTGAGTTTGAGAATCGTTGTAATAGCAGAAACTGAGGCTACTACTCGTACACAGTGCGTGTTGCTGATGGTGTCGTGTTGTATGTTGATATTGGTGTTGGTAGTAACGCTAGTTTCATCACCCTTAGCCGATAATTTGGGGAACAGGGCGGCAAAGTGGCAACTGTGGATGGAAAAGTGCAGCCAAAAGTTCTTTAGTATATTTCACTTTATGTAAGAGTTTTCCTGGATAAACTTCTTCTTTAGAGTGTTTGTTTGCATATTTTTAGGCGGTGGAAAAGTTATTTGATTTTGAAACTTGTTGAAATGAGTAAAACGAAATGAACTTTATGAAATTTGTATTTTCTTTTGCGTATTAAGAAGTTTTGCTTTTTCGGTATACGAAAAGGAAAATTTTTAATCAAAATTTTACCTTAAGTTTTGCATACCTTTTCAGCTCTCCTGTAATAATTTAACAATTTTCGTGAATGACTTTCATGGCTACTCTTTTTATCTCATACGATACATTATTCTTTGAAAGCATTAGATGATGTATCTGTATTTGTATCTGAAAATCATTCTCCTGGACCATTATGAAATAAAATTCATAATGGTCCAATGTCTATTGTAGCCTATTATACAAAATTGGCCTAAATTTCAATGAACTCTGTTCATTAGAATGCGATTCCAACTCATTGAAAAACATAAAAAAAAATTCATTTCTCATTAAACTAATAAATTTGACTCGTGTTTTCGCACCAGTGTCATCTTCCACACATTCCCTTAATTAAAATAACACAATTTCAGCATTTCACAATACTATGCTGCAAAATTCTTCTTCTCGCTCGACGTTGTCTGCGCAAAGTGCAGCAACTATAATTCACAATCAGTGCGGCGAATATTTGCCACAGGGCAATAATTTCAATGTAAAACGCATGAAGGAAGACAACAAACGCACATTTCAAAAGAAACAAAAAGAAAAGGCAAACGCTGCCAAATGGAAGCATAAACACTCCAACAAAAGCATTACACCACAAAACGAAAATGCTATTTGGAAAAATCGTAAGTTAAAAGGCGACTAGTAAAATCTGTGAAACAGAAACAGGAAAAAATTGGCGCTATGTAAGCCACATGTGTGTGGGGGGGACGGTGGGGGGACCAGAAAAGGAAGATAGCGGCGGCGGACGGGCGTTGTCGTCATCATTCAATATCATCGCAGTAGGCAACAGCAAGTGTAAAATAATTTATTGTTTATGCATTTTTGCTCGCTCGATGCAAAACAATTTGGGGTAATATTGAAGACGCATTTAACAAATATTCTCCAAACACATACAAAAATATTCTGCGCCGATTAATTTGGTTTTATTTTATACTTGAATACATATTGGAAATTGTTTATCACTCGAAATCATGCGCTTCTCTTTGCATGTACCACACACCAGGTTTCCATCTTTCTGCTGTCTTCTTGTTCTCTATGCTTCCTACTCGATGTTATTCCAGACGGCAGTCACGGATGACGCCTCCACCGCTGCCAGTAAAATTAGCTTCGGCACAGAAATATGTGCCGAGGGATGGGTGTTCCGTTGTTGTCAGTCTTCACAACAGATAGAAGCATACGCGTGGAGTATATTAGCTGGAAGATTCGCCTCCTTTACGTCGTTGAGTTGATACTTAGTAGCTTTGTAAAATGCGTTAAATTGATTTCATTAAATTTCGATAGTCTGGTAGGTAGATGTGGTGGTCCTGTAGTGTAGTCGTAGTGCGTTAGACTGCTACGCAGAGTGTCCGGGGTTCGAATCTCGGCACAGGCAAAATTCAAAAAGCAGAAAAAATAATTTTTCTACACGGCACCACGTCTTGGCAGGCAATGGCAAACCTACAAGAGTAAAAATTGCTATGAAAAGCTTTTAACTTCGCCGTTCGGATTCGGCATTAAACTGTAGGCCCCTTCCATTCATGTACAATTATAACACGCACGACATGAGTGGATGCGAATAGCTCGGCTTAGGTCCTGCATGGGCTGTTGCGCCATTAAAAGAAAGAAAAAAGGTAGGTAGATCACTAGACGTTCAGCCGAGAGGTTGGGGGTTCGGTTCTCCTCTTGGAATTTCGGTCTTTAACTGCAGGTCCAACTATGTGGTATAACAATGTACCGTTCTAACCTAATTGCGTCTCTGGATAGCCACCAAAAAAACAACAACATAACGATATAATGATCAAATGTAACTCATGATTTTATTACATATTCACGTGGAACTTAATCATATTCACGTGGAACTTAATCATATTCACGTGGAACTAAATCATATTCACGTTGAAATAATATAAATTACATCATACATTCGCATTATCACGTGGATATTATTTCACGTTCACGCGTGTCACGGAATATCACTTTACACGCTCATCTCTAGTGGCTAGTAAGACACACACACCGATGTAATAGAATTTGAATATATTAATTTTCAAAAATTTAGTAAGATTTTCCCGAGCTGAAAAGTACGTTAGGAACTTGTTTTTATGTGACATGATTGATTTCCAAATTACACAGGTCAATAAAATAAAAGTGTTGCTTTATGTTGTTTCTTTTGTATTGCGATGCGCTGAATCCGATTTCGGGCTCCAATTGCCTGGTTTAAGTCAGAATTTTGATATATGGTATGTAAATACCAATTTTATGTTGAAAAACGCGTTCGTTCTTTAGGAATCAAATTTCAAGAATGATCTTTGACGTGAATATAATAAAGTTTTCTACCAAACCTATCAAATTCGCCCCAGAAGTAAATAGACTTAAGCTGTTATTGATTTTATCACAGATATATTTATAAGTGTAGGCATCAAGAGTGGCCTGAGCATGTGGTGAATATTGAGCGCAAATACAAAAGCACTATGAAGAACTAAAAATGATCTGCAGATTAAATCAAGCTTCATTAATGCAGGAATAAAATCGCGTGAAGGAATATTTTGTGTTTCGCATGCAATGCTTTTAAAATGCCTTTATTTTTTCTTTTCGGGAAATTCATTTATCTGCATACTTTTTTTTTGTTTCCAAATATGAATGTGTGAAGTTTTAACAAAAGAAGTGAACTAGTAGTTTGTCTTAAGCAAATTGTCACTAAAGTATTTCACTGTTCCATGGCTTTTTTGTGCGTCTTTCTTTAAAGTTTTTCTTGTCTTCTATTCTTTTCTATGTATGAAATATGAATTAGTTATTATTATTGTATCCAATATTTACAGGGCGTGTATTAATATACGAGTATAAAACATTTTATTTTCTTTATTTTCTTTTCCCCCTCAAATTTTCGTTGTTTGTTTGTTGTTGTGTGTATCTTTTTTTCTTTGATTTAATTTTGTTTCTTGAGTAATAAATATTAATACAAGTCAAATTCAAATGATTTAAGTGTTTTTGATGGGTTCCACTATTTTACCATTTACATTTGTGCTTCTTTTGTCGCTGTCACCCCTTCATCGTAATATGATGTTGCTGATAATGTTGATGATGAGTTTTTAAAAATCTTTTATGTAGCTGGGTAAGTGTCAGCAGATGAATTCAAAATGAGTTCAACTTATCTTCAACGCTTGCTAGAGTGACGATTTCTTCATCCAAAGAACGAAAATTATAATTAAATTCGGTTTGAGATTTTATGGAAATTCGTTAATTATGCTTAAATATAATGAAAAATTTCTTAGCAATTAAGAGCTGAAGTATGAAAAATTTTATTAATTCGAGGTTAAAGCACTTTCTGTTTTCGAATAGTTTTTGGGAAGTGTAATTTTTAAATTAGATTGAAAATTTATAAAATCGACTTCCGAGATAAAAGAAAGTATGAAAATTTAAAAGAGTAACACTCTTTTCTTCAAAAAAATAAACCATTTATTTTTCAACATAGTGTCCAACGTTTCTCCAATTTCTACCCTTCCAAATAATACGGTTTCTCGACGCCCTCAAAATAGGCGTTTGTTTCATCGATAACCTCTTCATTCGGCCTAAATCTCTTATCGCCAAACCATTTCTTCGGCGTTACTTGTGCTGGTACGACCGCACCGAAATTGAGTAAACCAATTATGGACATTGTTCCAGTCGATGGTGAAGAACCCTCATATTACTTTAGAAGCATTTGTATTTGCTTGATGTGCTTTGCATGATTGATTTGTCGCGCGCAAAATAGTGTTTAATGAGCCCAGGAAATTAAATTTTACGAAAATGATCGTAAGTTTCTTTTTTAAAAGTATAAAAAAAAAAATTTAAAAATTTGTCTGAAAATTTGGATGTGTTGGTTTGGTATATGCTTCTTGAATGAAAATGTTGGATTTGAGGTGTTATTGCCTTCTTCTTCTTTTAATAGCACAGTAGCCCATGTAGGGCTATGCCGAATTTTTCGCATCCAACCACGCTGTGCGTGTTGTAAAAGTATTGTTGAGGGTAAGGAATTTGATGCAATAAAAAATAACGAAAATATGCGCATTAAAACTCAAAAATATGCAAATGCAACTTAAAAAATAGACTAAAAAAACTAATATAAAAAACAAATTTGAAATAATCTATTAAAATGGATTCATCAAAAATAATATAAAAAAATTTTAATTAGAAATAAAATCAATTTTTGATTTTTCAAAAAAAATATGCATTAATTATAAAATATGCGAAAATGTGTACAGGTCTCCGAAAATGTGAAACACCAGGCATTTATTGTAAAATTTGCAAAAATATGCACTAACATTTGAATGCCAATTTAAAGGGAATTTCATGTTTCGTAAAGATAACTTAAGCCATTTCACTTTTGAGTAAAAACAGTAAACAGCCCAGTAAAAACATGCATTTGAATGGAATTCCTTCCTTGCCCTGGTGATGATATTGTTCTAAAAATTTAACAATGCATTTTCGAGCTTTTCATAAATTTGTATTATATTCCCATCTAAATTTTCATATTGCTTTCTCTCCACGCAGAAACTAGGACAATAACAATACTGCACGTAAGAATAGTTTTAAAGTAAATGGTACCAAATGACAAATGTTACAAAAGAATGCAGAAAAGACGATGCGAAATATATTACATTTTTTTCTTTTTTTTTTTTGGCTACTCTTAATAATATTTAGTCTCAAATTTACTTCCTCATTCTTGCATTTTGTGAGTGATTTATATGAAGAATAAACTTTAACAAAACAATACTTTTATGATGACTATTTCTTATAAGTGCTGCATTATTCAATTGATTCATGACAATACTAATTTTTTTCTTAAATATTTTCTCTTCTTTTTCCAGGTAAGTTTCTCTTTTGCATGGATGTAAGTTTCAGGTATGAAAATCATAAAGTTGCAAAAACGAAAAAAAAATAACACACGTATCTTGGTTGAATTTTTTATATCTTGCAATTTAATTTGAGTTTTTGTTGGTTGTTTTTTTTTTTCTGGGATTGGTTTCGGTTACGGGTTACGGGTTACGTGTTACGGTCACTGTCACCCATACATAAAGCAGCAACAGTAGGCAACTTGTAGTAGAATATCACAAACAAACAAACATAAAAACGTAAGTTCATTTACATTATTTTGTTTTTTTAGTTGCATGCATGACAGATGCCATCACATTGCAGTATCATAAAGTGTTTGCGTTTTTTTTTATTTTGTTTTTGTTTTTGCATAAAAATGACTCAAACTTAAATGTTAAAATTTCTTGAGAAAAAAAGGAGAAGAGTGAAGTTAAGAAAACACTTAAGTGGCAGCACACAATGTTATGCATTTATTATTTTATCATCTTAAATATTCAGCTTAAGCGAATTTACTCTGAACTTCCAGTGTACATTGATGCCATGCATTTTATTATTTCCAAAAACACTGTGCATGTGCTGATTTGTTTTTTTTTTCATTTGTTCATTGTGCTGCATACTTTAATCACTGACTCTGTTCCACTTATGTAGAATATGCTGAGAAGTAACTACTTAGTTACTACTCGGTTTTGCTTACCTATTCTTAATAATTTAAGCACATAATTAAAGTTTACAGATTTTATCGTATCGCTGGCGGCAAATATTCTTAAAGTCTTTCCTTAGAATAGTAAAATTACGAGTATCTTTCTATGTAAATGCGAAAACTTTTTGTTCTATTTTCTTTAATTTGTCCAGACAGTAAAAATTACAACCAATAAATTTTTTTATAATATTAAAAAAAAATTTTATATTATTTAAAAAAAATTTTATGAAGTCTGAGATAAAAATGTTGTGTTATTATTTTTTTTTAATTCATATGCATAAACTCTTTTGTAATTACTGGGCAGTACCTACATATATTTTAATATTTAAAGCGTAAACATTTGAGTTGATATTTTTGTAGGAGATATTGATCTGAGCGCATATTGAGAGAATTTTAATCTCCCACAATGGAAACCAATGAATGTGATTGGTCAATTGTGCACATCTTCTTCTTTTTTCTTCTTTTAATGGCACAACAGCCCGTGGAGGGCCTAGATCGAGTTTTTTGCTTGAGTGGAAGAGACCTACAGTTTTATGCCGAATCCGAACGGCGAACTGAAAAGCTTTTCATAGCAATTTTTACTCTTGTAGGTTTGCCATTGCCTGCCAAGAGATGGTGCCGTGTAGAAAAAGTATTTAATTTTTTTTTATTTTTTGATTTTGCCTGTGCCGAGATTCGAATCTCAGACACTCTGCGTAACAGTCCAACGCACTACCACTACGCTACAGCTACTACATATCGTAGAATATTGTGCTCTTTGCGCCTGATTGATTAAACACAAGAAGAGTTTTTATTCTATAATAAAAAGAGACTGTAATTAAATCACAAATATAACGATTTTCGCCAGTATTAAGAAGTATTAAAGTTTTGTCTGCACAGCATGGAAAAGGATTATGGAAACTAAGCAATAGTACTAGTACGCAGTTTAGATAAGCCCAAAAGTGTAATAAAAGTTTCCATTGTTGTTGTCACTTACATATGCACATTTCATATAACCAACAAACCAAGCACTCCCTTGAAATTACACAATTACAAACCATTCAAATTAAGCCATAGAAAACTGAATATTTAATGCTGGATTTTCGACACTTTCTCGTAAAAACCAAAAATATTACAAATACATTTTTTTTTTTTTTTGGTAATAACTTTATGAAATAAAGTGGAAGTGAAAATGTTGGTAAAATATAAAAATAAAAAATATACATGAAAATGAATGAAAACTTTTGCCAATTATCTACACACTTACAAACACAACAAAAACAACAACAAGAACCAAAACCTTAACCAACATGGAAAAGTAATTGTTATTGTTGTCATCATCATGGCGAATCCGAATTGCTGTTGCTCACTGAGCCGCCACATTGTACTACGCCCTTAATATATAATTTTTTTTTTTTTTTTTTTTTTTTGAACAACTCTTGTTGAGAAAGACGCAGGGGGGTAGAGAGAGTCTTCACTCTGAGATGGTAATGGACTAGACTGTGTGAGGCAAGTAAAAGTATATTTTTGTGTACAATGTTAATGGGCTTGGTTATTAGCGAATATAAACCCAAGAATATTATTATTATTATCCTTCCTTTAAAATGTAGCAACACAGCAACAGTAGCAACAGTAGCAACATTCACTAACATTCACAGCAACAACAACAATAACATCCACAAATTTTCACTAATGAACATTACAATATTTTGTTACTACACCCTACAACCGAAAATCATGCCAACTGTGATTATTTGCTTCTAAGAATGAAGTGCTGGGTTATCTAAAAACCAAAATTGTATAATTATTAATTTTACACGGTGCACAGTGGGGTATTGGACCCTGAAAATGGAGATCAATTCACCTGGCTAACGGTGAGGGATCCCTTGTTATTTTTTTTTAGTTAGAATGAGTCCAAATACGAAAAAAAAACAATAGATATACAGAGTTTGTTTTTTTTTTTTTTTTAATAAAGTCATATTTCATTCAAATGAAGATCGGTATAAATTTTTTAAATATATTTAATCGGTGTCGCTTCCACCATAAAATCCAAAACCACTGTTGTCATCGCTTTCCTCAGTCTCCTCATCGGTTTTTTCCACTACATCCATATCATTTGCATTTAATAGAGCCAATGGAGATTCTATTAAATGCAGAGCCATTTGCGATAACTTTTGTATTTTCTTTTTCGGCAATTCTCTTTTGCAAACGTTATATGGGGGCATATAATACTAGAGATACTTCTCCACAAAATATCTTGCTGTATTGAGTATAAGATAAGGGTACGAGTACATATTCTCTTAACTCTTTGCTTTTCTTATTTTTAGTTTTTCCAGAAGAATCGTTGAAAGATAATTGCTTTCGCCGTCGTTTGTTAGAAGTATTAAAAGATACCGTTGAAGCCAACCAATCGCGATTGGAAGAAAAAAATCTTCCCTCAACTCTATATGCTCTTGTCCAACAACTAACTTAAAGGTAGTCATACTTACTTTACTTACTTTTAATGGCGCAACAGCCCATGGAGGGCCTAGGCCGAACTTTTCGCATCCACTCATGTTGTGCGTGTTATATTTGTACATGAATGGAAGGGACCTACAGTTTAATGCCGAATCCGAACGGCGAAGTGAAAAGCTTTTCATAGCAATTTTTACTCTTGTAGGTTTGCCATTGCCTGCCAAGAGGTGGTGCCGTATAGAAAAATTATATTTTCTACTTTTTGATTTTGCCTGTGCCGAGATTCGAACCCCGGACACTCGGCGTAGCAGTCCAACGCACTACCACTACACCACAGCGACCACTTTCTCGAAACAGTTGTTAAAGTCAATTTCCGGAATAGCCTTCAATGCGCTTAGCGATTCATGTTTAATGTCTTCAATTGACTCAAAACGGTGTCCACGAAGCGGTTTTTTGAGTTTAGAAAATAGCCAAAAGTCACACGGTGCTAAGTCAGGCGAATAGGGTGATAGGGTGGTTGCGGAACGATATCAGTCGAATTTTTGGCAAAATGGTCTCGTAAAACCAATAGAGTGTGAGCCGGCGCATTATCGTGATGCATAAACCATGAGTTGATGATGTTCTAAAATGGTTTTCACTGATCCTTCCGATATTCCAACGATGCCGGTAAGGTCTCTGACTGTTAATCATCGATTCTCGAGCACCAATTCCTTGATTTTATTGACCAGACGTGTTGATCATCAGTTGATGTTGATGGCCGTCCTGGACGTGGTTCGTCGTCAACGCGTTCTCGACCATCTTTGAACAATTTGTACCAATCAAAAACACTTGCTCGCGACATACAATTATCACCGAAGGCCTTTTGCAAAATTCTGAACGTTTCGGCACCAGAAATTTGATTCCGCACACAAAATTTAATGGAACTTCTTTGTTGAATAATTTCACTCATTGTGAAAATCGCCGAAAGCACTTTTTGAACTTCAGAAAGACAAGCGTACACTAAACACTAATGATTATTTTGATGTGACATTTGGCACCGATGTCACCGACAGTCATACCAACCTTAAAAAAATAATATTTTGATTAATGGGTTTCCGCGCGAAATTTAAATTAAAAAGTCTTACTACTTTTTGCCCACAGTAGTATAGTCCGCAATGATGTCAACTGCTGCACGCTGGATTTCATGATTGCGACTGAAGTTTGTCAACATATAGTACTTCATTTTTTTCAGAAAAAGCACACACCGGCACGTTTACATTTTTAACACTTGTTAATAACAATCCAAATTACGAGAAAATTATATTCATTGACAACAAAAAACGAACCAAACAACTTTAAATCCATGTAAATTTTAAAGCTCATTAAAATAAAAAATATTAAAAATATTAAGCACAACTTTTATCCTTAATTTTTTTTTTTCGTAGACGTAGAAATACCTGAAGTTGAAAGCTCCATTACCAATTTGTTGTTAAATTGATTTTTTTTTATATATTAAAGCTGTTTTTTAAATAATTAAAAATTTAAGTGTTTTCTGCGCGCGAACTAAGAGACTAAATTTTTTTTGGAAGTTATGCATAATTTTATTTTCTTTCACTTGGTATTTTTCAAAATTTGGTACCTTAAAATTTTTTTTTATAATTATGAGCCAAAAATCATATAAAATAACCCAGTGTGCGGTGCATTTATCTGCTACGCAGAACACCCAGGGTTCAAATCTCAGCACAGGCAAAATATATAAGTAGAAGAAAACATATTTCTACACGGCACCACCTCTTGGCAGGCAAAGGCAAATACAAGAGTAAAAATTGACTATAAAAAGATTATAACTTAGCCATTCCGATTTGGTATAAAACTGTAGGTCCCTGACATTCATGTACAAATATAACAAGCACAAAATGTGTGAATTCGGAAAGACCGGCCTAGCTCCTTCTTTTAATGGCATAACATATTAAGAGAAGGAGATGACATTAAGTTGATTTATTGTGAGAAAGTTGGTGTGACATTCATTTCATGGTGTATTTCTGAAATGAGTTAAAAGTAATTGATCATTTATCACTGGCTGCTGCCAAATATTTAAATTAGGAGTAACTGATAGTAGAGTGAAAAGTAGAAAAGCTAAAGAGCAAGTTGTTGCTTTCGCAAGTCACTGTTTCTTACTGGCTACAAAATGCTATTAAACGTACATATTTTATAACTCCTAACTGACTACAGCCAAACAATTTAAAGAAACAGTGACTGGCAGCAGTGTGAAAGTAGCAAGTTATTACCATTAGTGACTGTTGCACTCTAGCAGAAAAGTGAATATTTTAATAGCTATGTAGCAGTTAACTATTTAAAGTAGCAATGACTGGTCGCATATCTAATTGAAAGAAGAATGGAAAAGGGCCGATTTGTTCTCTTTTATAGAGTGACCCTCATTGATGTAAGGTACCTTCTACTTAGGCGTGACTTGACGTTTTCTTTTCGAATTTTTTGTTTTCAGATATTTTTTTTGTTTGTTTAGCATTGCCTAGTTTTTACTTCAAATTACAAATATTATTTATATATTTTTACGTGTTGTATTTATTATTATTTGCTACATTTGTTGGGCTCTTTCTACCTCCCAAAATATATTTCTGATATTTAATTTTCTTAATTGATTTTTTTTGTTTTTACGGCATCAGTCTCAATGTTTACGACATTTGTGAGCTTTTCCATTTGTTATGCCAAAAGATTGACATTTTCTTGATGTTATTGACATTATTTTATTATACTACGAACAACAATTTCAATCTGTTAATTTAACGTTGCTACCTTCGAATGCTTTAAATGTTTATTTAGTTTTAATGATAATGAAATCAATTCATGCTATGGTTATAAACTTTTAATTAGCCCTCGTTTTAAAGACATTTTCAATTACTGTGCACTTAATGCGCAGTTTCAGGCATAAGAATTTAGGAATTATGTATTTATAGTGTTTTTCTTTTTTACTACAGAGATCCGATCATGTAACATGTGTGAGACATGGTAACCCTGTGCAATAATCTATTTTAACTTTATAAAGGGTGTTTTTTTTTAGAAGTGAGTATTTCAATCTGGCAATACTTTTATCGGAGTTGGTCTTTTTGACAGATGTGGATTGATTTATGCTGAGTTTGGTTTGCCATTTCATAATAAATGGACTTACTCCTGAACAACGTTTGAAAGTCGTCCAAATGTATTACCAAAATAATGGTTCGTTTCGCGCGACGCAGCGATGTTCAGCGATGAAGCCCACTTTTGGTTGAATGGGTACGTTAATAAGCAAAATTGTTGCATTTGGAGTGATCATAATCCACAAGCCATTGTTGAGACGCCGTTACATCCTCAAAAAGTCACTGTTTGGTGTGCTCTATGGGCAGAGGGAATCATAGGTCCATATTTCTTCAAAGATGAAGCCGGTCATAATGTTACAGTCAATGGGGAACGCTATAGAGCCATGATTAATGACTTTTTTGATGTGGACGACCTTACTTTACTTTTAATGGCACAACAGCCCAGGCCTAGGCCGAGCTTTTCGCATCCACTCATGATGTGCGTGTTATATTTGTACACGAATGGAAGGGACCTACAGTTTAATGCCGAATCCGAACGGCGAAGTGAAAAGCTTTTCATAGCAAGTTTTACTCTTGTAGGTGTAGAAACTTGTTTTTTTCTACTTTTTGATTTTGCCTGTGCTGAGATTCTAAGCCTGGACACTCTGCGCAGCAGTCCAACGCACTACCACTACGCCACAGCGACCACCATGTGGACGACGACGGCGCCACATGCCATACAGCCAACGAAACAATCAATTTATTGAAGGAAACTTTTGGTGAGGGCTATATCTCGCGTCGTGGGCCTGTGGAGTGGCCTCCAAGATCGTGCAATTTAACACCACTGGACTATTTTTTGTGGGGTTATGTAAAGTCGCTTGTCTACGCAGATAAGCCCGAGACGATTGACGCCTTGGAAGAGAATATTCGGCGCGTTATTACTGACGTGGGACCCCAATTGCTGCAAAAAGTGTTCGAAAATTGGGCCTCTCGGCGGGAATTTATTCGAACCAGCCGCGGCGGCCACTTGTCCGAAATCGTTTTTAAAACATAATGGCAAATACTTATCTTTATAATAAAGCCAAATTCTTGGCCATAACATTAAACTATATGCGTTTTATTTCTTCTTGAAAACCACACTTCTAAAAAAAAACACCCTGTAGTTTAGTTGATATGTATGTACATATGTACTTTCTAATTATGTCACACTCTATACAAGCTTCTTCCAAAATATACAAAAATTCTCCCATATGTAGTCGTGCTGGAACTAATTCACACCACAATCACGCACACACACACTCATGATAACTTGTGACAAGATATGAGAACTAGATACTTTTGTGTTTGTATCTCTATATATTTGTAGATAATGTAGCTTGTTGTGTATTGTACGTAGAAAACAAGTCCAAGTTTTCATTTCATTTTCTATTAATTCAATCAAAAGTAAATTGTTCAAGTCACATTTCAAATAAATATGTGGAATTCAACAACAAGTTGACATATTTTTTTTTCTTAATATTTTTTCATCGCATTCATTTCAATTCAAAGTTGATTAAAGAAACACTTTAGGCGCCACTAAAAATTGTGTAAGCGCAATTGCTAGCAAACTCTGTCAGTATGTAATAGTAATCAGCTCCAGCTGACTTGGCACCCATTTACCTGGCCCCACTCATTCCCCTACTCACTCCAATGTGAATCTACGTATTTGTGAATCTGTGGTTGTTGTGCGTGGGATGTTCATGTTCAAAGTGGAACTGTGTATTTGAGGCTTTGAGTCTTTGTGCAATAATGTTCGCCTGCCATGCCAACTTGCATTTAATAGACAACATTTTACATGTGTGCAAAACAAAAAATGCTAAAACATAAATTGTAACTTGTGCAATTCCACTTGTAATTTTGATTGCTATTTCTAAGCAACAGCAGAAATGTTATAAGTTTTTTGACATTTTTTCTCCATTGATGTTT
Source organism: Palloptera scutellata (assembly GCA_958295655.1). Classification (NCBI taxonomy): domain Eukaryota; kingdom Metazoa; phylum Arthropoda; class Insecta; order Diptera; family Pallopteridae; genus Palloptera; species Palloptera scutellata. The sequence goes on from OY282451.1 coordinate 50,595,543, forward strand.
ACAGGCTTCAAACATTTCGACATAAACATACTTTTAATTAATTGCGTGATATTTGATTGTCTATGCAGCAAACAGCAGCAGCAGTAGCAGAAACGTGTGCAAATCATATGAATTATGTATTTTTATGAGACTTTAATTTATTAATTAAATTACTTAGTTTTATTATTATTATTAACATTGGTTTGTTTATTGTTAAATTAGTTTTATAATTAGATTTAAGTTGAACATTTTTAATATTTAACATATGTTCCTTTTCGTTACTCTTAAGCAACTGATTCTCACCAAACTTCCCCTCGCATTTCAAAATCCTTTCGCCATGGTTGTAGTTATTTAGTAGTCTTTTTATCCGTATCCACTGCTTGTATGCTCGTCTAACCCTCATCATTACATACACTGGCGGTCACGAAAACCGTACCACCTCAAAATAACATGAAAATACAAACATAATGATTTTTATGTTGGGGGAATATTTATTTTTTTTTTTAAATATTATGATTTTACAATTATGCAAAGTGTAAGAATGGAAAAATGTTACTGGATCTTAAAAAGGTATTATTTTTGGCAAAAACTTAAATACAAGAAAAATTCGACATTTTTAATTAAATGTAATTTGTTTTTATAATATTCAAAACTAAACAATATGTATTAGTCTTTAAAGTGGTTTTCAAGAACTAACATCGAGCTACAAAAAAAAAAACGTCAGTAGATTGTTGCTCCTCCTTTAGACCGTATTACAGCCATTATCCTTGACGGCCTCGAATCCACCAAAATTTGTAGGTAATAATTAACTTTTTTTTATTTTCGGGCTTCTGTGGGCTTGCTATGAAAAGCTTTTCCTTCGCCGTTCGGATTCGGCTTTAAACTGTAGGTCCCTTCCATTCATGTACAAATATAACACGCACGACATGAGTGGATGCGAAAAGCTCGGCCTAGGCCCTCCATGGGCTGTTGTGCCATTAAAAGTAAAGTAAAGAAAGCTTCTGGTCAGCAACTTTGCGCTTCATAATATGCCATAAGTGCTTGATTATGTTCAAATCTGGCGAGTTTCCCCGCCAAGTCAGGCGTGAAATTCCGATGTCCGTGAATATTTTTTCAAGTTGTAAAAACAGGATTTTATTTTTAAATGTTCTGTTTTTAATTTTACATTCTGTAAGAATCAAACAAAAGATAGCATGAAAAATTTATCGATTTTGCCCGGTGGCAAGGCGCAGAATCGTCCTGGAAAATTGCGTTCATACTGCAGGATAAATGCTCTTCAAGAGCTGGCAATAAGCTTTCCTTTATGACTTGCCCATATTTTTCAGCATTCATAGTTCCTTCTAAAAAGTACAAAGGACCACACCACCTACGCAGTAGGAAAACATCCCCAAATCATCTGGCTCTGTGGGAATTTCACTGTTTTTACAATACCGTTTTCTTTATGACGTTCAGCATTGGAACGGTGCACGTACGGCAAATTATCGGCGCATAGCAGGTTAAATTTGCTTTCATCAGACCAGATGGCATTTCGCCACTGCTCCAGTGTCCAGTTTTTATAGTTCTTAGCCCAAGCTAGACGCGCTTTTCTCATTTTTTCAGTCAACAATGGCTTTTTTGCAGAACGCCTTCCATATAAACCAGCTTCTCGCAGTCTGCTGCGTACAGTTTCAACACTAATATTAACGCAATGATAGGTTTCTAGCTCGGCGCGAATAGTTACTGCACTTTTAAATCGATCCTTTGTGCTAATATTTTTTATAAGGCTATCAATTCTGTTGCTGGTTGCACGTTTTCCTCTCCAGGGACTCCATAGTATTTTTTTTTTTTAACTTACAATTGTGGAATGTGAGCAATCCAATTTTTCAGAAATCTTCCGGTAGGAAAGTTCTTGGTTCACTACTGTAAGTACAGCGACTTTTTTGTCATGTGTCAGCTGCTTATATTTTGCACTTATTTCACAAAAAACCTTTCTGCATTAAACAAATTTACTAGAATAACTAATTTCTGTTGTCAACACATTTAGAATAATTTAAACCGGGAAATTCCCTTTATCGTAGCAAGAAAAAATAAGTAAATTACCCAAATTTTTACATATTAAAGAAGTGTTGCCAGTGGTGCGGTTTTCGTGACCGCCAGTGTATATAGTAGGACATGTAAGCGAGATTGAGAAATTACAGTACTAGTTACAGTATAAATTCCTGGGAGCCATTGTAAAATGGGTTTAATCATATAGATCAACTAGAGATCGTCTACAAATGCTTGAGGTGTGTGGCCGAATATAGTAGCAAATGATGATCTCCACGAAAGTTGTTAACAGCTTTCAATGGCAAATGAGATTCAAATTCCCCACTTCGTGGGCAAGTTTGAGACTGGAATGGATGGCATCTTTTGTGCTATTAATTTTACATTACATTGTTCAAGCAACAATTTAATGTTCCAGTTCCAAATTACCAGTCTTTTGTTTTATTTGATTAAATGCTAAAAAAAGTCACTTATAAAAATAGCACTTGGATCGAATACAACAGAGACGAGAATAGCAGAAAACGTTTTTGATTAAGCGGTCATATAAATTCATCTAATGAACAGTTCTATTGGGTGTCTATGATCCACAAGGAGCTACGGAAAATATCAAAGATTAATCTAAAACTGGGAGTATGAATCTGCAGTGACAAATATTGAGAGGATTTTGCGAATCTTCAACAAGACAAAAGGTTTACAAATTTAATCGCATTTATCCAGAACAGAATGGCCAGAAGCTTTATTTACAAATCCCGATCCGATTCCATTTGCAATTTAACATTTGTTTGATGTTTCAGTTTCATCATTGGTTAGTGTTAATAAAAAAATACGTTCATGCCTTAACTAGAATACATATTTCTGTCCTGTTGAAGATGTAACTATTTTTAATCCATTTCAGGTATACGTTCCAATTTGGATAAAATGAAGAGCTCGACATATGTAAATACTATATCTTCTCATATGCCGTAATACATTTTTTACAACCTACAATTAATGAACAATTACAATTAATGAACTGTCTAAAAAAGAATATATGGAAAAATTAATCTAATCGGTAAAATTTAATTTTTTTTCTCCGAAAAACTTCTTAAAGTTGATTCATGATGTTATGTTCGTACATGTACATAGAATATGTCAATTTAGTTTCTCGCGTTAAGTTAGTTTCTAGAGTACAGGAAAAATTTTAAATTACAGAAAAGAGATCACTGGGACTACAATTAAAATTATAAAATCGGTATAAATATCTCTTTGAGTGGGCATAAAATGGTTTACAAATCAACATACAAGTACATATGTATCTTTCTGAAGATGTTCTGAGCCTCCTCTCTTACTTACTACTATGTTCCGTATTTTCATGCAAGCTCATGTCTATTTTGTCTTAAAACAAAAAATAATAAACTGAACATCTTTCGGAATAAACAAATTTCTGTTAAAATGGTATTTATTTGGTAATGCATATTTTTGCATGTTTTTGCATATTTCGTCTTATTTTTTGTCTATTTTTATGTAAGCATTTAAAAAATTTAACAATTTTCGATATTTTTTGCTTTTTCATCATCTATTGGAAAACAGAAGAGTTGTCAAAATACATTTTTCTGAAACCCGCTTTAAAAACCGTTGATAACTTCACGCTGGCACTTGCTACCTTACTACCATATTAAACTGATACACGGGGACATTGTACACGAAAGTGGTCGTACATACGTAAGATAGTCATTTAAAACGTTGCCAAAAATAGAAAAGGGCTCTATTGCAAATTTGGATCGACTGTCGACTTTACTATATGTGGTTGACAAATGTTCATATAGTTTTTTAGGTCAAATTGTCTAAATTCTACTTTTAACCATTTTAAACAAAATTTTATTGTTTACTCCAATAAGGCGTTATCGTAAGATGTGGTGCCTAAATATCTGGGAAACTGCAAGATGTTTATGTTTTTTTTTGAACTCTTTTCTTTTTTATAACATACTATGTAGTTGAGAGATTTTTACGTTGTCGCAGCGTGATCTCACTATGTTCCACAGGTGGCAGCACTGTAACACCGACACAAAACGTCAAGAAAAGATTTATTAGTGCATGAAAATCTGAATCTTACTAATTAATATGCAAAAATCAATTTCATTGATTAAACCTCGCAGCATTATGATTCAATCACCACTTAAACAAAACAATTACATTTAAAGACTTTTCATACATACGAAGTACGTACTTGTAAATAACCTTCAATTAGCACTAAACTTCAATTAATGTTGTATTGTAAAAATAAATAAAAAAAAAATGTTTCTCTTTTCTGATTCGCTCGAAACATTTTAGTCTCGATGTCAAAGCTTCTTTACTTTACCCATCATTACTGCATATTGTTACTCTTTTCAACATACAGACTCTAAGCCGCTTTTATAAAATATGCATTGAACTTCCAAGACATTCATCATCAATGTCGTAATCATCATAGACACCATCTCAGCAATCCGTGTGTTGTTTGTATCAGAGAAGGGTCTTTTTGAAAATGCATTTCCATCTGTTTCCAACCAGGTTGGTCTTAAATCCATTCCCACAAATGCAAACGAATTGAAGTTACATGGCAGTCTACAATTTTCTACAATATATGATTTATTGTGCAAAGTTCGACTTGTTCAACCAAATACAAATAGATAAACACTTTTAAAGTGTTTTCTTTGTAGTGTAGTGTTTGCAAAGTAATTAATATCGATCGATCACTTATAAATTATTTTGTCTATTGAACTCACACGCTCTCCTCCAGTGTGTCAATGGAAACATGTGAACATTTTATGAGTAGTTCAGTTTGAGTTGTGCATTCTTCCTTCTCTATTCACATATAGGATGTTTTACTTAATTTCTGGCCAATACTATACAAAATGTTTTCTTTCACCATCTGCAGTTGAGTGAGTGAACGAGCATCCTTTAGGTCATGCTTGGGTGTCACGAAGTAGTAAAATGAAAAGTCAAGTAAATTACGGCATGGAAAGATTTCCATTTGAATCTATCTAACAAAATAAACTTAAAGTTTCATTATGATTGTAATTTGCTCGTTTCTCTATAAAACAATTATGATGAAATCTGCTACTATAGTATGTTGTCTCTAAATTGAGGTAACTTGTTTTTATCACATGGGTTTGAGCTTCTTTGTCTTCCTTTTGCCAATGTGGTCTCTCCAGTTCATTAGTTTAGGTGTTTTGTTTTCTTTTTTTTTTATAACATTTCTATATATGTACAGTGGGACAGTGAATTATGCGAATGGGACTCAAATTGTACAGACTGCTGGCAAAAAAGCATTCCTGGTAAAATATTATTTCTTGAAAATGCATGACGAAGTCTTTGTTTTTATTTTCTTTTAATAAGAATCATTGAGATTAAGATAAACAGAAGTACCAATCATACCAAAAAAATATTGCATTTGTTTTTATAAAACCGATGCATCAGGCTTTCAATTCCTGAAACCCAAAAATTGGTATTCTAGTGCGCGTTACTTTTACTTTTAATGGCACAACAGCCCATGGAGGGCCTAGGCCGAGCTCATATATAACACGCATGTATATTTGTACATGAGGGGAGGGGCCTACAGTTTAATCCCGAATCCGAACGGCTAATTGAAAAGCTTTTCATAGGCAATTTTTATTCTTGTAGGTTTGCCATTGCCTCCAAGAGGTGGTGCCGTGTAGAAAAATTATTTTTTTTACTTTTTTTTTATTTGTTTTTATTTTTGTTTTTTATTTTTTTTTATTTTTTTTTTATTTTTTTTTATTATTGGACCATTCCAAGAATGCAACTGATAAAGATTCTCGTAAATCTTCAATTTACTTCTGAATTTCCAGCATTTTATGCACTGTTGTATTCTACATTGTTTAAACCTTAAACGTTTAGTAGTTTCTATTGGATTGCATGCTTAATTGAATCAACCTCCCTCCCGCCCACACAATCAACCACCATAAAAATTGCAATTTCGAGCGTGTGTAGCACACGCATCTTTTATACTCGTGTACCTACGCGTACATACATAGATACATGTATTAAATGGTCCAATGGATTTTATGGAGCATAAGTAGAAAATTTGTGTGAAACCAAGGAGCATAATGTTGTTGCTTTACAGAATAACCTCACAGAGAGATAGACGGTCGGTCGGTCGCTCGCTCGGTCGGTCATGCAGCAGACAGTCAATGGATGAAGTACAGAACTTAATTGCTGTGGAGGATGAATGTATCGAGTTATAGAGAATTGCATAAAATGGATTAATATGTCTTCGGTGTCCATGTTGCATAAACCATAAGGAACAAATAGCAGCTGTAGAAGGAGAAGAAGATAAATTTTTGTAGTCGGGAAATGAAATGAAATTTTGTCATTTAACAAAAGTGCAAAAGCAGAAAGTCTTCCTCTGACTAGAATGTTCAACTATATGTGCTACTACTTAGTTACTCTCGTCTGTGCTTATGTAGAAGACGAAGCCCCCCAAGCTAGAGCTATCATAAAACATTAATATCAATTGGAATTGCAACATAAATTTGTAGACCATCATGGCTGAAGATAGTTCCCAAAATGTTCTAATAATGTTGCCATCATGCAACACACAAAGTAAATACTTAAATAGGAGAAGAAACCATTGAGAATATGGTCGTATTTAGAAGTAGAAGAAAATTCGAAATTAATTTGTTACATTTGTTGTGAAAATAAATACTTCATATGTATGTATTTATGTGTGTAAGAATGGTGTATGTGTAGAATAAGAGAAACAAGAAAATAATAGATAGATAAAAACCTTTTATGGTTCACAGCTGTCGTTACTCACAATCACCACCACCATAATCATCATCACCACTGATGACTGGCTGGCTGGTTGGCTGACTGAGTGATTCTTCCATTCATTCTTCCTTCCATCATCTCAATCTACATACAACAGTATGTAGAACACATACATATATGGTACCATTGAAAGAATGAAATTCTTTCTTTTCGTGGGGAAGAATTAACATCATTTGCTTAAACTTCATTCCATATGCTAACCAAGAAATATTACTTAGAAAATGTTCTCTGCCTTTCACTTCGGCTTCTCTCATCTTTTGTGACAACATACGAAATTGCATGTCAATAAATTAAGTCTTTGGTATTTCTAATTACTTATTTCTTCATTTACATATTGTAAGAATTCTTTATAAGAACGCACAACGCACATGCTCATCCAACACATACATTTCTTTGGGTACTTACATACTTTTAATTAAAGCCTTACAATTCAAGCAACTAATTTAATTCTAATTTTCCTTTTTGAGCATTTGCTTTGGAGAACAATTTGAAAAATTTCCAGGAAGGGTTTCTCAATTTTAGCTAGATCGAACCGTGTAATATAAAAAAAATAATAATAAAAATATCTTAGTTGTGAAAACTGGAATTAAATAAATTGCTATATACGAATCGGAATCCATGGTCTTGAAATTTCTCGTTTTTATTGTTAATCGATACTCGAGTTTTTTCTGATAGAATTTTGATCATTACTGATGCTGATGTAAAAATAAAATAATGATTGATCGGAGTCGTATAGAAAACTAAAAGGATGACTGTGTACAATAGATACATAAGTCGGTCAGTATCGACAGAGTTGGTATACACTATACAAAGGGAAACCAAGCGCATTGGACTTTGGGTCACTGATCCTAGCATCCGCTAGTAGATTTTTGACTATGTCAAATCTTATAAATGATCATGCTAGCCACAAGAGCTCAAAAGTAAATATCTGTTTGCAAAATATCGATCTTGGTAAAGCAATTGTCTTTTAATATTAAGTTCAGTAAACCCTTGGTACTTAAAAAGGGAAATTTCTATGGATGTTGGGAGAAAAAAGTTGAAAATTTCAGTCTTGAATAATACTTAAGAGGGCCGGTACTTAACTGGGGTTTACTGTAATTTATATTTGCATAACTTTTGATTTCCAAACTGTGTCCCCTGAGCAAAATAAGTCCATATTTTTTTTGCTGCCTGTGGCTGAGCTAAGTTTAGATTTTCCATTTATTTAAATATTTTTTTTTGTATTTTTTGTAATTTTTTTTATTTATTTTATTTAATATTTCTTGTTTTTGATTAATTTTATTTAGTTTCATTTTCTTAACATTATAAAAATAAAAACAATGACCAACTGTTTGCCGCCGTATGACGACTGCTCATGATGATTATGAACTTTTCCCCCTCTTTAAGAAAAAGAAAGAAGAAAAAAAATCTTCAAAACTTATTGTAAGGTTACCAACAGCAATGTGCACACATATGCATTATAAAGTGTTTTTAAACTACTGATTTTGACACACCCTACATACATCAACAACAGCAGATGATGATGATGACGCTGCGTCACTTAAACACGCTGACTTTTACTGTAACATTTCAGTTAGTGTTTTCATTCCAGACGTCCTTAGGTCTAGCAACATAAAAATATTGAAATAAAAGACAGGAAGATATTTTTCTTAGCTACTGCTGCTGTCAATCTGTCGCCAACACTTAATATAACAATTTTTCAATGTCATCTATGAAACTCGGTATCTCTGTGGCGCTCTCGAAAATTCACACAACTAAAATTAAGAAAAATATTTCCTTCAGCAGTTTTTTCCATTAGTTTTGTTCTAATTTAAAATTATAATTTGTGTTCGTTTTCGACTGAAATTTTCTAATTTAACATTTCCTTCTTTTCACTTACACTCAGCGATAGTTTTCCGCCCCATGCCTAAGTATATTTCACATTGCCCCCTCCTCCTGCTACTCCCTAACACTTGATTAATGTGCTTAAATCATATTTTATGCTATCGATATTACGCGCTCACTCACTCATTCATTTCATTTGATTTCATTTAAAATCGCTTTTATAAAGTTTCCGCTCATAATTTTTCCTTAAATTGTAAAATGCCTCAAATGTTATGTGTGCGTTGGATGTGTACTTCCTTCTTCCTTCCGTCCTTCCTTCCTTGCCGTCATCATGTGCATCCCATACTATCTATATCTTTCTATCTAGTATCTAAGGAGAAGTTTTTCTCAAGTGTTTCTACTTTAGTTGATTTGATTTGATTTGATTTTGTTTTCTTCATTTCTATAGATGCTACATATTTACTCGCAATATTTCTCTGTAGAATTTGTTATACTTGCTCGCACTCGTTTGCTTGTAAGTAATTCATGTCATTCGAGTGCATATTGTCTGAAGACGTCGACATTGTTTGCGATGTTGATGTTCGTTGTTGTTCTTTTGTTTGTTGTTTTCAATTGTAATTTTCAATTATTATGAAGAGTTTGTTTTATTTTTTTTTTAAATTTTTTGTTGTTTTGTTTTTGCTTTTTTACATGCTCTCATACGTGCATGTGAATTATGTTCTGTTTTAATTTAAATCATTCTGAATTAAATAAAATCTCAACATCATCATTGCTCGTTTGAACATTGGCATGATTTAGTTATGTGCGTGTGGTCGTTTAATTTGAGACAATTGAAATTTTAAATCTTACTACTTTAAAGAAGGTAATTAAATTTTAACTAGAACAAGGCATCCTGAATAATATTTAATTAGTGAAACATATGCAAAGACCGATTCTGCAAAGAGCGGCGGATCGCATTCGAAACCGGAAAAGATTTTTGGCATTACGAAATCCACTTTCGCCTCGTTTCGTGTTTTGAATTAGCCAAAAACACTATAGCAGACCCTAATTTCCGTTAATTCAAATCTAATCTGTTAGCTATTAATAAGGCCAAAATAATATTTTTTTTTTTTTTTACTATATAATAAAAAAGTTTTTCACTAACATTACTCAAAATATTAAATAAAACAAATTTTGTAACAACTTTTAAGATAATAATGTTTAGATATTTGAAATATACACTCCTTGTACTCTCTCATGAAATTCACAGTAGAAACTGGAATTATCCTGGTAGAAAAATGTTCATCCCGTTGGCCTGTCGCTAGGCAAGATACTATCGGGGTTACAATAGACCTTTAGGGTCACAGTAGAAATCAACCTCTTAATCAATCAGACGGCTTTCGTAATACCATAGTGAGAAGCGAATCTGTTTTGGAAAGGCGAATACGATCCGCTACATTTTTCATAAACGGTTTTTATTATTACTTTACCCTGAGGAAGATTAAGGTATGTATTCTGTGCCTACTACAGGTGTTTTTCTTAGAAGTGTGGTTTTCAAGAAGAAATAAAACGCATATTATTTAATGATATTGCCATTATGTTTTAAAAATGATTTCAGGCAAGTGGCCGCCGCGGCTGGTTCGAATAAATTCCAGCCGAGAGGCCAAATTTTCAACCGCTTTGCAGCAATTGGAGGCGTATGCCAGCAATAATGCGCCGAATATTCTCTTCCAAGGCGTCAATCGTCTCGGGCTTATCTGCGTAGACAAGCGACTTTACATAACCCCACAAAAAATAGTCCAGCAGCGTTAAATCGCACGATCGTTGAGGCCACGCCACAGGCCCACGACGCGAGATAATACGCTCACCAAAAGTTGCCTTCAATAAATTGATTGCTTCGTTGGCTGTATGGCATGTAGCGCCGCCGTCTTGTTGGAACCAAGACCAAGGGTCGTCCACATCAAGATCCTCCAATTCAGGCACGAAAAAGTCATTAATCGGGGCTCTATAGCGTTCCCCATTGTCTGTAACATTATGACCGGCTTCATCTCTGTAGAAATATGGACCAATGATTCCCTCTGCCCATAGAGCAAACCAAACAGTGACTTTTTGAGGATGTAACGGCGTCTCAACAATGGCTTGTGGGTTATGACCACTCCAAATGCAACAATTTTGCTTATTAACTTACCTATTCAACCAAAAGTGAGGTCCATCGCTGAACAAAATTTTCTTGTTAAAATCGCGCGAACCGAACCATTATTTTGGTAATAAATTTGCACGATTTGCGAACGTAGTTCAGGAGTAAGTCTATTCATTATGAAATGGCAAACCAAACAAAGCATAAATCAAGTGACAGCTGTCAAAAAGACCAACTCCGATAAAAGTATTGCCAGCTTGAAAACCACACTAATAAAAAAAACACCCTTTATTAGTTTTGTTAATCTGTTTGTTTTTACAATCTGAGCATGGGATTTGGTCTACCGCAAATGTTGTCCTGAGTTAATGGGGTTGCCATTTCCCTTATAATGGAATTAGTGTAATAAAGTCTTTTTTTGTTCACTTAAAAATGGCACATAAATAAGTACGTAAGAGATAAATAAGACCCTGTGTGACTGTCAATAATCTTAACTAGGAACCCCTTAGTTAATAGTGCAACATGTTGCCACTATATCACCGAGGTCTCGACCACTAAACCTAGACCTTTTAAATTTGTCGCACCTATGCGTGAAGTTCACATACCAAATTTCAGTACAATTGGATAATCTATTCTGTCCTAACTTTTTTCTCAAAGTTTTGAAATTTTTACTTAAATTTTCAATGGAATGAGAACAACATATCAATCATAGTACTGCAAAAGAAGGAAAGACTGGGGGCGATAAAAGTCGGGAAAATGTGTGAAATTTCGCCAGGGGGAAAACATGTTCTGAGGTATGAGGTGTGTTTTACATGGTTTCTCTAGTTATGTGGTGAGGTTTTTTCACCATTCTACGACCACCTGTGATCAATACCTCGATATTTCAATGATATGTTGAATTTCATCAATGTGATAAATGATTTCGTCATAATAAGTAATAAATGTATTTACAGGGTTAGGCGATTTTTTTTGTGTGAAATTATTTTTTATTGATTCAAATCACAGAAATGTGTGGAAATATTTTTTAGTCCTCACCTTTCTCTCCAAAATTGACCAGATGGAATAGTCCATCGGATTTGCATATGGCGAACTCGAAAGCCATTGTGTGGACGAAATGAAGTGTTGGACATGGTTTTTTAACCATTAATGGTTCACACGAGCTTTATGAGACGGTGCCGAGTCTTGTTGGAACGTCCATCGAAATATTTGCGTGCCCTCGGCTTTAAAGCAGCTTCCAAAACATTTTCCCGATAATAAATCGCATCGAGCTGACCAAGCTCTATGAAAACGATTAGAGAGCGTCCATCGGCGGTCACAGCTGCCCATACCATTACTTGAGAGAAAATTACTTCGGGTGGCCGTTCGTAGGCTCAATTTTTCGTTAGTGCGTTCAGTTAAGTAAACACGAACATTTTGAGAGTTTATGAACTGCTCAATTAGGAAATTTTTCTCATCAGAGAACACAATGAATGGAAATTCGCCACGTTCATGCAAGCGTAACAACTCCTTTGTAGGATCATGTGCCTTTTGGAATTTGTAAGGCTTTACCTTGAGCTTATTTTAGAATATGCGTCGGATGCTTCGCTGGGATATTTCCAGTTCTTTGGCCATGTGATTACCACTACGACGTGGATTTCGTTCAAGTCGAGTCTTCACTTTCCGAACCATTTCAGGTGATGTTGCTGATTTTTGCGTTCACCACCATAGCGTTTGGCAATGCTGCCTGTATCATTATAACGATTTATGGTGAGATACACAAACATTTTATTCACTTTGAAATGCCTGAGATCACGAACAATAGCTGCTTGTGATTTTCTTCTAAAATATAACGCAATCACACTATTACGTTTGAATTCCATTTCGAATAACTTTTGTTCTATAAAACTTAGACGCAAATGCTTGTGGTAGCTTGTAAAAAATATAAACAGCTGACATTGGTATTAATTTGACATAGTTGGCAATATTGCGTTGCCAGATATACCGGTGTGAAGTTGGTAACACTTCAATCGCCTAACCCTGTATATTGATGAATATCAGCATCGGTATTATTAAACTTTTAATGGCTATTCCATTTATTAGCAATTGATGTGAACTTTTTTAGTTCATTGTACAAGTTGATTCAATTTAATAATAGTTTTAACTGACATAATTCTATAAAGTTTTGCTTTTTGTTCTCAAAAATATCTTACTTATATTCCTTTTAACATATTTTTTAACTCGTCCGTAAATGAATTTTGTATTTTATTGTTGTGTGTTTTAGCTGACCTACAAAATCTTTAAATATCTACCTGCTAAAGAATGTCAATCTCATGAATAAAATGTAACATGTTATCATGTAGAAAATGTAATTTCTTCCAATTCATCTTATTTCTCTCTCGACTCACATGATGACATATGACGATGTTTTTACTTTTTACATACCATCCGAATAAAGGAAAATACGCAGATGTTTAAGGGGAGCAGTGACACTTTCAGAGAATTCATGCTGCTGCACGCTGCTTAGGGGGTGAAATTTGTGAAATTGTTATGAGTTACTAGAATTTCCTACCCCTAAGTATTTATTACTTCTAAATTCTACTCTTTGTTTCTTCACATCCTTCACCGTACATATATAACGAGCTCTGTTTCATTATATAAAGTTAATATGAGCAATATGGGCAAAATGAGACTGTTACGCCATTCCCTAAGGATGAATGAATAGTGTTTATTAAATTAAGTACTTTCATATGGTTTGGTCGCTAGAAAAGAAATTAAATTTAACGTCTAACTTATGGCGTCAAAGTATCAAGCGTTCTTAAACTTGTCTCATATTAGTCTTTTCCAACTTTTATTTCTTGTGTGATTTTATATATTTGATGCCATCACAGGGGTAGCTAAATAATATCTATGGAAGTTATTTCAAGTGTTTGTCTTGAAAGAAAAGAACGTAATCAAGATGAAGAAAAGATTATAAAAGAAAATGCTTAGAAAAATACAAATTTTTTACGGGCCTTTTTGTTCACAAGAAAGGCATGCATTTTAATAAAATTATATATTATTATTGGGAGAGTTAATGCACCGAAATCGTGACACTGTTAACACGTACATCATAAAAGAGCCAACATATATTACAATTGATCCCTGCATATGACCACCACTCTTTTATGGAAATTTTCTTATGGACTTTACACTGAAAAGTAGTTTTCTATATTTGTTGTACATACATGTACAAATTTTTAATTAAATATATTGAAATGATTCCTAATTTCCCTTTTACACAAATTTTAAATCTCATGCTCATTAATAAAGAATGTTAATTCTAGTAAAAACAGCAACAAATGTAAAGAAGTGGCCACACACAATGACTGCGACATAGACAAAAATTTTTTTTGTTTTTTTTTTTCCTTAAGCAGTTTTAATTAGGAATTCCTTTTGGCATATAAGACATAAATAAAATTATATAAATATTTAATAACTAATCATAACAAAAAAAGAAAATGATTATATGAATATGAAATTGATATGAAGGAAAACTATTATGCCTTCGAAAATGTTCAGTAAAGTTTAAGCTATACAAAAAAGAGTAACACTTATTTAGAATTTTGTAGCCATTTCAAAACGTGCCGCATTGTAGGAACACTGTGCTGCTTCATCGTGCCATTCGTACATGTTTTGCATACATAAAAACATAGCAAGTTTCAACTAAAGGATGGAAGAGAACATAGGAGTATCTCATGGCATCGTATTGCTGCTAATGCATTTTACAGTAGCAATTACATTCAGTTGTTGGTTGCAGGTAATGTAGCCAATAAATTCATAATGCGCCGCCGCCCTTTGGGTACATCAATTCAAAAATTATATTTACTATCAAAGGTGTATATATGTTGTCACTGAAGTTAAGCAAAAGGTAGACATATACACACATTCTCTCGTACACGAACATGTTTCCTGCATATGTTTTCCATAAATCATAAATCGTTTCGAACGCGCTGTTTGACACTTTGTATTAGCCAAAATAAATCTATACCTCAAATGTACGTTAGCTCATTTGAGCTGACATATGCTATGTGTGTAGGTACATATGTGTTTAAGTATACCTACATACATATAAATATGTAGTTTAAGCTTAAGGATGCTCAAAAATTGTGTGAAATTTGCATTTGTCGAATGTAAAATTTGGGATCATTCTGACCTCCAGAGAATTAACGCTTATAGTCGATGAAAAATGGTAAATCTTATTGATGGGCAACAGTACTTAAAGCAAATATAAACAACGGTAAGTTTAAAAATAAATCAAAAACAAAGAGGAGACAAAAATTTGTACTAGCAATAAAAATGATTTTCGAAAGCAATCTGAAGGCATGCCTAACGAAGCATTGAAAATATCATATTTAGAAAAGAATTTCATAGAATGTTCTATCGTTTAAAATGTTAATTGACGCTCGGACCAAGGTACACTCCTATACTCGTATATGAATTTCACGCAAATTTTGCTTTGAGTTATTTGCCAAACAATAACTCGTACGAGAAAAGAGAATATTTTAGTATTTAATTAATGTCCGAAAAATAGGAACGCGAGAATGTCATTGAATATCTGATTTCTGTAACACACTCGAGGTGCGTTGGGCAAGCCTAAATCATTGTATTGAACCTCATTTTTAAAAAATCCAAGTAGAAAAGGGTGTTAAAAAGTTTCCTGTATGGTGCTCAAGCTCTGTAAGTTGCTTTGGCTTTGTGGGGTGCTCTGGCTTTGTAAGGTGCTCTGGCTCTGTAAGGTGATCTGGTTATGTAAGGTGTTCTGGTTATGTAAGGTGTTCTGGTTATGTAAGGTGCTTTGGCTCTGTAAGATGCTCTGGCTCTGTAAGGTGCTTTGACTCTGTAAGGTGCTTTGACTCTGTAAGGTACGCTGGCTTTAGCCCTCTTAGGTGATCACGCTCTGTAAGGTGCTCTGGCTTTGTGAGGTGCTCTGGCTCTGTAAAGCGCTCTGGTTCTGTACGATGCTGTGGCTCTGTAAGGCATTCTGGCTCTGTAAGGTGCTCTGGCTTTGTAAGGTGCTTTGGCTCTCTTAGGTTAGGTGATCACGCTCTGCAAGTTGCTCTGGCTTTGTGAGGTGCTCTGGCTCCGCAAGATGCTGTGGCTCTCTAAAGCACTCTGACTCTGTAAGGTGCTTTGAATCTTAGGCGCTCACGCTCTGTAAGGTGTTCTGGCTTTGTAAGGTGCTTAGGCTCTGTTAAGTGTTCTATAGTCGATATTTATCCCGATAAAGAGATTCCCGATTTCTTAGCAGCTATGAGCGTCCAATTCACTTCCCAGGTTCCCAATGACTTTAAATTTAATTTTTTTTTTTTTGGATATGCCCGGTTTTCAAAAATCAAGGAAATCTATAAAAATTTGGACACCTCTATTCTCTATGCATTCAGCACATTAAAAATAAACTTTAAAGTTTTGTAAAATCAAAGTGGAAATTTCTTTTATTTCTTTTATTTGTGCATGCGCCTCATAAAAACTGTTAAAAAATCATAAAAACAAAACATTTAGATTAGTTCACAAAAATGTCAAGAGAAAAGAAAAATATTTTGCTTTCTGAATTTCTGTACGTAAAAAATATGAAATTAAGTTGAAATAGATTTTTTATTGTTCATATACAAAAAGAATGAATGGTTAGTTTTTTACTCATGGCAGCAGAAGGAGTTATTTAGGGTAATTATTGTTTTTTATTCGTAATCTCGTACATTGGAAATTATAATCTCATTTAGGGTCTTGGCCCTTAATGAGTATTTTGTTTTAATGATGCATAATTTGAATTAATATAGAAAGATTACATATTATTTATGAGGGTGACTGACTTTAAGATTTTATATATGCGTGGTCGTAGTAATTCTCTTTCTGAAACAAAGGGAAAAGATATTTAGACCAGTGACGGACAAAAGTGCGGTTTATGTTTATAACGAGCTGTTATATTATGGATGGATGGATGTGAAGAAGGATGAGAACCTGACTCACGAGTGCAGGACAGTTTCTCAAGCACTCAGGCTATGTAGCCCATTTTACTTATATATACTTGCGCCCAGCTCCGCTGACAAAGATTAAAAATCATAATTTTATCAAAAACAAAAAAAAAAACACCGAGCACGATGGTAGAATCTCGGTGATCCTTGCATTTCTAATATCGAAATTGTTGATATTTCTCAAATGATAAAAATTTAACTTCCACAACCACGTGATTGCGATTGCGATTGTGATTTTTGCCATTTGTTATGTGTTTGTTTTGATTTTTTTAAAACGTATATTTATTACAAAAGAAAATGAAAATGAAATGATAACTTATTTCTAATGCCTGTAAGTATACAATTTTCTTAGTGCGGCCGTCTGGTGCGTAAACCATACATATATGGTTGGTTTGACAATTCGTGAACATGCCACATACAACTGTCCATAGGCGAAACATGGATATTCCAAGTTTGTTCCACAAACTTGTAGCGACTGGCTTTGTTGACTGTCATTGCAAATGCGAATCGCAATGGAAACTGCAACCGTTTGAACTGAAATGGCATGTCGGTGGCTATCATCGGTATCCGTGGTAATAAAACATCTTCCCCTTTGAACTTGCCAGGCAGAATTGAATCAATCGATTTGTATTTGGTGTGATTTCCTGCGATTGGATTCATTATGGTTGCATTAATGACATTGATATCATTGTTCTTGGCATTTGGTAATTGCATTGCAGGTGTGGAAATACGCAATCGATTAATTCGTCATCTAAAGGATAACTTTGAGAACTTTTTTTTTACGTGCATTTCTTACTACATAACAAATAAATAGAAAATAGCAGTAAAAAAAAGAAAAAATAACTATAAAAAAAGTAGTGGTAGGTAGTAAAAAAAAGGTAGTGTTAGTTAGTAAAACAAAGTAGCAAAAAAGTAGTAAAAAAGTCGTTGTACAAAATTTTAGTACTGAAATTGTACATATAAATATATGATTCCAGAGATATACCGTACTACAAATAGTTCGTGAGATATCTCGTCATGAACATTCAGGTTGTATGGGACGTGCTACGCCATTTGACATTTAGAACTTACACTCCGCTATAACCTCGATATTGATAAATGATATTTGCTTACCAAATCGTAGTACCGTATTGCAAATGCTTCCTGAGATATCTCATAATGAATATATTGAGGTCATATGGGAAATGGCACCCCTCCCTCCTCAATCCCATTCAAATCTTTTCTGCTGTATGACATTGTCAAACAACATCGTTGTACGAAATTTCAGTACTGTATTGTATATGGTTCCAAAGATGTACTCAAATATGCATATGATTTGTTTGGTAGGTACCACGCCCACTTTTTCAAGCAAACCCTAATTTTCTCCACAGAATGCCGTGAACAATTATTATTTTCGTACACAATCTTAGTACAGTACTACAAACAGTTCCTGAGTTAAAAAATCAGGTTTGTAATGGAGGTACCACGCCCACTTCTCCAATCCTCGTTATGAATGTTGACGAATTAAATAAATATATTCATACCCTTAATCCAATGAATGATCTGTTCTACTCTTCTTTGCCCCTCCAAGCGAAAGGCTCTTTTATATTGACCCTTCTCGCCTTCATTTGCGAGGGGCAAATTGATTTTTAATAATTACACTTAAAATGCGGCAAAAGTACAAAACTAAAACAAATATGAAAAAATTCATTTCGAAATTGAATTATTTAAAAGGGGACAACATTTTGAATATGCTCGTGCGTTGCGTGCGCTTCATAAATTCTAAGTTCTCTGATGCATACATTTCCATTTCCAAATGGGTTTCGTTATTTTATGAACGCATAGCAAACACAAAAATATAAATAAAATGTTACTGCATACAATTCATATAAAATAAAAAATTATGACATCATTAATACAAAAACAAAAAAAATAAAGTAAAATCACTTCTGACTTTTTGGTTGTGGTAGAACGGCAGTGGCAGCAGTGCTTGCAACTTATCAACACTACATATTTTGAGGCGGTATAACTTTTAAAGCATACATATTTCATTATGCATCTGGCTGGTGCAATTTTAAGAAATAATTTCAAAAAATTCTACAAAAAAGTTTTCAAGTAGATACTCGTACTTGCATTAATTTATAGTAAAAATAGTTGCTCAAGTATTTGTTCTCTTTCCTTTTGTTTTGCATCCTTTCATAAGTTTGATTTAATCAACTAAACTTTTTCGCACCGCATAATGAAGATTACAACTATTTGTGCTTGTACTCGTGCTCTGAAAATGTAGTTTACAAGTGTACAACTTTCCTGCTCCTCAGACTAGGTATTTGTTTATTTAAAAAGAGTATGCAAGAACGAATATTAAAAAAAATTATAAAAGTTTTCCCAGATACTTAAGAGGTTGAAAGTTGAGGTGTTTTGTTGTGTATTAAATTTTCGGTATAATGTACTTGGTCCCGGATTCACAGTCATTAGTTAACGAATTGATTAACAAGAGTTTAATTTGCTTTGGTTAACCAAAACACGGAACAAGAGTCAAAATTATCACAGGACTGACTTCGAACTTTGTGGATTTTGCTTGTGGAACGCTGTGAAACCATATGTTTTTTGTGTGTTGTGGGTCTGTCAGACCTGCAGAATACGGTATGTACGCGCCAGGGCGATTCCAAAAAACTTGTTTTCGACGATAAATTTTCTAGGTCTGAAAACATGTTTAAGATTTTCACAAAACGAATGTGAATTCTAATTGATCAGAATCAGCTGTTGGTTAACCAATGGCATTTGGGGTTTAAGTAATAACTGGCTGAAATCAAAATACTATATTGTTAGTTAGCCCTCTAGTCTAGTTCCCAAATTTTTTAAAGACCTAAAAAAATTATAATAGATAAATATTGATGTAAAAATAACATACCTGTTCTGAAAAACTTAAAAAAATTAATTGGCGTGGATTTATGAAGTCGGGAAGTTGATATCCCTCAAAGCAATTGTGGTTGTTTGAGCCTGTTAGCAATTTTTTTTTTAATGATAAAATATTTGAGATTAAATGTTCCTATTCTTAGCTGTTGTTCATAGACTGTTTTATATACCGTTAGTATCGCGGGAAGTATTTTATTTATTTGTTTTTATTTTTAACAAAAATTATCACAAAAAAAAACAAAAATTATTAATTTTTCAGATTATCAAACATTTTTGACTTTGATTGCTTCCAGCGGCTGTAATACACATCGCAGCTCATAGCCGTAGCATTATTCTGAAAGTTTGGGGAGTTCACTATACGGTGTGTGTACCTCCAGACTACCTCTGGTGGATATTACACCCATTTCGGTGAGACCTGCTTGGGAACTAGAAGGTTTAACCCTTGTAATTAGTTAAACAATGACTGTGAATCTAGCCATTAGTGTTTTAATAATAAAGTATGCAATTTGTTTCTAGTTTTTAATTATTTAATTAAATTTGTTGAACTGTGCGGCATGAATGAATGATTCAAATACTAGTTAAATGAAAGTCGACAGTAATCGAAAACTGCAACGATTTTAGTACGGCCATTTTCCCATTTTCTCTAAAGGTTGGGGTCGCCATGGTGTAGTTGGTAGTGCGTTGGCCTGCTACGCAGAGTACCCGAGGTTCAAATCTCGGCACAGGCAAAATCAAAAAGTAGAGAAAAAAACATTTTTCTAGACGGCACCACCTCTTTGCTGGCAATGGCAAACCTACAAGAGTATAAATTGCCTATGAAAAGCTTTTCACTTCCGTTCGGCATAAAACTGTGGATCTCCTATACTATTCAGGTGTAGAAATATGTCCTACACAACATGAAGGGAGCGATGAAAAAAATATATATAAATATTAATTCATTCACTTTGTGTGTTGATCAGTGTAATTCATTTAACTCGTTGCAGTCAGGCATAGTCGCGGCAGCTGAAAAGAAAAAACTTGTGAATATAGTAGACCAATTTAGCACTAGAATTGTATAGTACAATAACCGAACATCGCTGTATGGCAGTTCAAAAAACTACAAAAGATTAAAAAAAGAAAAAATGTTATTTTTTACAGTATGTAAATCTTAAAAATTATTTCTTTTTTGAAAATACATGAACTAAATGTTCAATCAATGACATGAAAATTGATTACGCAAAAGGAAAAACTGTTGAACCAAACAAAATGCTATTTTCTCAACAACAGCGATGAATTGTTGAAACCACTGTTTTCTCGGTGTACGAGGGTAGATCAATAAGTACCCGTGTGTGAAGACAGGTGGCGTTGCTGAGGGAAGTTGGCATCACACTAAATTTCAAACTGATTCATAGGTTAGTTTTTATTTGGCAGACATTAGTATCACACGTGTTTCGTGTTTCGCGATAAAATGGAAAAAGAACAATATTGATCCGTAATTCGCTTTTTATTTTTGGATGGAAAAACATGTGAAGAAATAAAAGCGAAGTTGGATGCTGTCTATGGGGACCCTTCATCATCTATGACAACCGTAAGTTCAGCGAATTTAAACGTGGTCGTACATCTTTTTTTTGATGACGAGCGCCCAGGCCGCCCGGCAGACGTGGTTACCGAGGAACCCGTTGAAAAGGTCCACGACATGATTCTCGCTGATCGCCGAACGAAGTGCGCGAAGTAGCAGAGGCCGTAGGAGTGTCGAACGGAACGGTAATTAATGTTTTACATGATAGGTTAAGCGTGAGAAAGGTGTCGGCCCGATGGGTGCCGCGATTGCTTACGGTGGATAACAAGCGGATACGGAATTGTCGCGGCCAAATTGCATGAATTGACTACAAGTTGCTGCAGTCGAGACAGAAGCGTATTTTGAAGAGCTTTACAAATCGTATTTTTTGGAGGGGTTAAAGAAATGGCAAAAACGTTGGGAAAAGTGTATTGTACTAAAAGGAGATTACGTTGAAAAAACAGAAAAAAAAATTCATTCCTAACCACGGGTATTGATCTACCCTCGTATACTCTCTGTGATCCAAAAACTATTTCAGTTTATACCTGTGCAAAATATTATATTAATTATATTATTATAGTTAATTATATTATTAGTTAATTAAAATCACAAAGATTGGCACTCGTTAGCAGTCTTCATAAAAAGGAATGCATTCTTTGAACCAATCAAAGTAAGTATTGTTATTAATTATAGATTATATATTCTCAAACAAGTTTTTGTCATCATTCTAAAACATCTGTTGCATTGCTTCAAATTTATACTTTCAGTTTTGTTAACCGCTTATATGCCAGCTGTCTGTCTGTCTGCCTGCCTGCTTGCCTGCCTGCCCGTCTGCCTGCCTTCATCGTTTAGTGCCTTCTGAGTAGTACATACATACATATGTGTTTATACGAGTATTGAAATGCATCTGCTCCATTCGTTTATTGAAATACTTTTTATCAAGCATTCTCACTTTGACGACATTTGCCTGGCGCGCTTGTGTTGCTTGCTGGTTACCACACATTTTATTGTAGTGGTTTCACATTTTCACAAATTTCCTATAAAATCAACAGTGCATTCATTTGAAGCGCTTATGCCTTCCACTTTGCTATGTATGTAATTCTTGCTGCTGCTCTGATCCTTCAAAATTGAATCCTGCTGACTGCTGGCGTCTTCTTCTCCATTCATTCATTCATAGGTACTTAAGTGTGTTTGTGTCTTTCTTGTTGAGTTCAATGATGTTTCGCTTAACAACATTTTCCACTTGCTGCCGATTATGATGCTTGCGTGGCATCTTGTAGTCACTATTTCCATTTTTGTTTCTTTTGTTTTTGTTTTTGTGTTTTTTTTAATAAAATGTTAAATAAGAAATATCTTAGATATGAGAAAGTGTGTTTGTGTGCGAAATGAAAGTTTTCCTCCTGCTGTTTGAAGTGTCAGATTCTTTGCGTACTTTTTTCTTGCGTTTTCTCTATCGCTTTTGCTGTTACCAGATAAATATTTTGACATTTTTGAAGTTTCTATTTATTTATTTTTTTATTCCTTGTGGTATTTTCTTGTAAATATATTTTTCTGTTCTGTTCTCTTGTTTTGTTTTCAATTGTGTGGGTGGTTGTGCAAATACGTATGTTTGTTTAAAAATATTTGTTATTTCCAGTGGCGCATCAACCGGAATAGTTAGTTTCACAGTCCTCCTAAACCCTTCGAGCTTAACGAAATTCTTGATACGCTACTGTTTGTTATTTTTCATTCCTTCTTTGTTGTTGTTTTAAGTTGCCAGACATGCTGCTGCATTTTACTTTCATACTGCGAACTTAAATGACCATTTTCCTGTCTGTTGCATTTGTAATTTGAGAAAAATTGAAGTGGATGAAATTATTTTTTTTCTTTTCAAATTAAGGAGAAAACTTTTTCCACTGCAAGTTTCGTAATAATTTCTGTAAATTTATATCATATCATAAAAATGCTTTAAAGAAGAAATGAAAGTAAAGAGCTCGTAAAGTGATCGTAAGATTTAATGAATATTCTTTTTTTGTTTAGAAATTAAATTAAGTAAAATTATTGTTTTACATCAATATCTCTGAATTCGTGAGAAGAATTGAGCAGCAAGTAGGAAAACTTTCCTGCAAGCTAAAACCACATCAATTGTAATAAAATATCATTGCTTCACCGACACTTCTGTAAAAACAAGCCGAGATCGTTCAATCTCGCAATGACATGCGATATTAATTTAGCTAAATGAGCAAATTGTGTAAAAGCAATCTGCATGCGGATCTCAAACAATGCTCATTTTCCTGTCTGTTGCATCTCATTCAAATGCACATCAATTAAGTTCTACACGCTTCTGTAAATTGATGCTGCTGCCACACTTTCTATAAATGGATTGCCGCTAAGTATAATTTTATATTTCCATCACACTTGAAGTTGCCCCGCCACCGTCACGAATATTGTGCTGCAATTATGTTTCATTTTAGAAATTAATGAATTAATTTGGCAAATTGAATCAAAAATGCCTAACTCCATCCATTCATTCAATTTCATTTGTTTATTTCTGCTGCTTCTGTTCTGTGCTGTATTTTAATTACTATTGTAATTTTCTAACCTCCGGGTAATGGAAAATATGTACATAGAATGCGTATGTTCGCTCGCTTCTTTTGATGCTGTTTGCTGCCATTTTACATGTACCATTCACAAGCATTTATCGCATGGCGTTTTCTATAACGTGTGCTGTTGTTGTAATGTTTACAATTTGTGTGATTGTTCAAAGCTGAAATAATAATCACTTACTTCATTAAGCATAAGCCAAAGTAGCTTTATTTACTTGCCTGCGTGTTTTTGTTGGCGTTGTTATTGTTGCCATGAGCTTTGAAAATGTTGTTTGTCTCCTCCGAACTGCTAAAAAGTATGAGTAGTGGTGTGTATCTGTGTGTGTGTGAGTGCATGTGTTCATCTATAACGAGTTAGTACCATATCTGTGACAAAAATTGTATGATGTTTACTTCAAAAATTTGTGTGAATTTCCTTGTTTATTATTTGCAGGATGATTGCATACGTGTCACGTGTTTCCTTTTCAATGTTAATAGAACTTTTATATTAAGTTTATTTAAAAAAAAATTTGTTTATTGTAATTTGTAGAAATTTATATAAGAAATTGAAACAATTACATACATAAGTATATTCGAAAATAGTCCCTTTCCTAGAAGGCATAATCTCAATTACGCTTTGGAACCTACAAAACAATAGTTCCCTGCATGGGAATCTTACATTTAGACCATGTCAATATCAGTCGGAGAAGTGTTAAGCTCATAATAATTTATTCTAATATCAAGCAGAAGGGGCATAAAGTTTTAACAGATTTCTTTCAGACTTAAATCACTAAAAAATGTAATTGAAGAGTTCTCGAAAATATAACCTGCTCTCTGCTTTCTCAAGAGACATCTACCGAAACAGCCTTACATGTAATGGACTTTACACTTGGAACACAGCTAAAACTCGTTAGCTTAGCTGCCTCTTAAGACATACATATGTACATAGAAGTAACTTTCAATAATGTAAAAAGAGAATTTATTTAAGCGTCTCTGTCCATGCTGGGTATAGAAAAGCTACTTAATAACTGGGTCATGCTGAAAATCAGAGAGATTGTAAGTAAAATAGGGCAGCGAAGAATCGCTAGACAGAAAGGTTTAAAATACGGGCTTTCGTTATTGTAGTTTTAAGGAATATTTTTTTTTTACCGATAATCCACTCGGTAACTGAACTCTCTTTAAATTTAATAGTGACTGTGACACAATCAACATTAAACGTTGAAAATTATGCACATCCCCTGAACCCTTCAAAATTATCAACCTTCAGGTAATACGAGGTATGATAAAAAAATAACCGTTATAAAGTATTTATTTATTCATCCACAACTATCTTGTCCCCTTTGTTTTTGGCCAAAAACTTACGCACAAGCGACGTTGTTTTTGCTCAAAATTTAGCAATTTTAGAACAATCTTCGCTGCCGCACGTTTCATGCGTAAAACATCCGTAAAAATTGCTTGGCACGAGCCGAACGATATGCCAACATCATCAGCAACCTCTCTGATAGTGATTCGACGATTATCCAAAATCATTTTCTTCACTGCGTCAATGTTTTCATCGGTTGTTGACGTGCTCGGGCGACCAGGGCGAGTAGAGCCATTGACATCTTCTCGGCCTTCCTTAAACCGGTTATACCACAATTGAACTTGTGTTCTGCTCATAGTGGACTCGCCAAAGGCCACAGTCAACATTTCAAATGTCCTTGCGCATTTAATTTCATTTCTTACACAAAACTGAATACAGTTTCTTTGATCCATTTTTTCGAACTAACGACTAACCTTTTTATCTGTCAAAAACAAACTGACAATCCAAAATGGTTGGTATTGCCAACATATATAACAGACATGTGTACCAACATAACAGAAAAAAATGCGTAAATCGAACATAATAACGGTCAATAACGGTTATTTTTTGATCACACCTCGTATGTATGTATATACTATGTACTACTATGTAAGTAGTAAGACTTTTTTATTTAAATTTTGCGCTTAAACCCAGTCATCAAAATATTATTTTTTTAAGGTTGGTATGACTGTCGGTGACATCTGTGCCAATCCAAATGTCACATCAAAATAATCATTAGTGTTTAGTATACGCTTGTCTTTCTGAAGTACAAAAAGTGCATTCGGCGATTTTCACAATGAGTGAAATTATTCAACAAAGAAGTTCCATTAAATTTTGTGTGCGGAATCAAATTTCTGGTGCCGAAATGAAACGTTCAGAATGTTGCAAAAGGCCTTCGGTGATAATTGTATGTCGCGAGCAAGTGTTTTTGATTGGTACAAATTGTTCAAAGATGGTCGAGAACGCGTTGACGACGAACCACGTCCAGGACGCAGGACGGCCATCAACATCAACTGATGATCAACACGTTTGGTCAATAAAATCAAGGAATTGGTGCTCGAGAATCGACGATTAACAGTCAGAGACCTTACTGGCATCGTTGGAATATCGGAAGGATCAGTGAAAACCATTTTAAAACATCATTTGGGCCTAAGAAGAGTGAATGCACAATTGGTTCCAAAATCACTGCATTGGTTTTACGAGACCATTTTGCCAAAAATTCGACTGATATCGTTCCGCAACCACCCTATTCGCCTGACTTAGCACCGTGCGACTTTTGGCTATTTTCTAAACTCAAAAAATCGCTTCGTGGACACCGTTTTGAGTCAATTGAAGACATTAAACATGAATCGCTAAGCGCAAACTGTTTCGAGAATTGGAAAAAACGTTGGCACAAGTGTACTGTGTATTGGGGCCGGGGGGATTACTTTGAAGGGGACGAAATAGATTTGGAAGAATGAATAAAAAAATTTTAAATTATGAACAAAGTCTTACTACTTTTTGCCCACAGTAGTACGTAACTCACGAAATTTGAAAATAATTTCACTCACACCTCGTATGCTGACATGTTGAGAAAACTTCAAGTGACTCCAAATTGCGTTCTAGTAACTAATTTTCTTCAAAACGGCAATTGACTCCAAGTGACTTCAGTCACAAGATTTGCTTTCCTATGACTTCAAAAAAAGATTGTATTTAACTGATTTTCAAAGAGACTTTTCTAAGTGAATAACCAGATCGGTAATTCTAAGTTAATTTATGGTATTTACTTAAAATATGTCTCCAAGTAACTTTAGTCATGTTTGTGAAGTCATAAGATTTACATTCTCATGACTACAAAAAAAAAAAAAAAAAATTGCATTCACCTGATTTTTAAAGAGACTTGTAAATGAGTAACAAGTCGGCGACTCCAAAAATTACTTCTAAGTTCATTTTAATATTCTAAACTTTTAAAAAAACTTTTTTTTAAAGTGTAGATAAGGCAATAAAACAGCTAAGAGAAAGGGGAATATGTATTATATTTTTCTTATGAGATCTGCAATGATTGTAACTACATATGCACACATATCTCATTTTCCCCTCGCTTGCTCTTGATAATGAAAAAAGGAATACTTATTAATTTTTTTTTTTTAGTAAATGCGTACGTTCAGAATTAATAACAACCCTTAGTTTTTTTTTAAAGACTGTAATGTTAGTTTTTGAAGTCTATGCTACCTTCTTTTGAATTGGAAATGCAATTTCACTCCCCTTCTTCAATTAATAATGTTCACATTTGGCATACACACTCGTACATATGTACATATAGGTATATGTATGTAATCCTGACCTTACGCAAGTAAACTAAAATTTCTATCAAATTCGATTTGGGCATTCATTTCCATCAGATGTCAATATTTTATTGTACATTTATTTACCGTGGCACAAATTAAATCTAACCTCTGGAGAGGAGTAGGATTTTTTGTATTGCATGTTCGCAAGGCGCCTTTTTGTTATAAGGTCGTAAAATTTTGTGTGGGAAATGAGAGAGAACGAGAACGAGAACGTCGATTGAGAGGATATGACAGTGAACTAACCTCGTGAACACCCCAATTCGTTCAAGTTTCAATTGAGGGAATGAGTGGGTGTTAGTTATGTAGGGTGAAAACTTCACTTTTAATACTTTCAATTAAAATAATATATCGGAGAACATTTCTCAAATAAAGTATCTACATTTTTAATCTAAAATTTGTGTGTAACTAAGCAAGAAAATGCAGCTGTATTAAATACAAGAAACTCTACAGAAATGTTTGTGGTACTAATTTTTTGTTTTTTGTATTTTTTTTAATCTTTTTTTTTAAATTGTATTTTTGTTATTATTTATTTTTAAATTTTTTTTATTTTTTATAAAATTTTTTTTTTAATTTCTTATTTTTTTTAAATTTTTTATATTGTTACAGATACAAATTATTCTTCTTTTGCTCTGCAGTAATATCTGTGCATAATTTATAATAAATCAAATTAAATACGGGCAGTCCGCTACAAACATAAGAAATATAGTACAGGCATGAAATTTTTTCATTTTGTTGTTGATTTATGTGATTGTATATATTTTTTGTTAGGGTACCCCTACTTACTTAAGTTTAAGTTTTTAACTATGAGGCTATACATATTACATATGTACGATTACATGCCACACGACAAGAAACGACAGCGGCGACATCCATGAGATAGTACACACATTGATAGATACACGTAGAGATACATTGAGGCTGGCGCGCGTTGAGTTTAAGATTCCGAATGCCGATAGCAAATTGCCAACAACTTGGTTAGTTTTTAATTTAATTAGTTTGTTTATTCGTTGTTGTGGCTGCTGCTGCTGTTTTTGCCGGGACTGTAACTTTCCTGCAATTTCTGCCCCAAAATGTTTACTTTCATTTTCGCCTTGCTGGTATTTTTGCAAAGGTGTCAAAAACTACTTGAATTTAAGAAACTGCGCTGAGCAAGTAATATGATTTGCCGACAGTTTTTCAGCTTTCACGGAGAGATACAAATAATTAAGAAAAAAGCACTTTCTTTGAAAAGGAATGCTGCAATCTATATATATAAAAATGAAGATACGTTATGTGTGTGATGAATGATCTCGGAAACGGTTCGTTTTTTTTTCAAAAATTCAACTTGCATGTTAAAGTATATGCTTTCCTGACGGACATAGGCTATTTATCCGCCCAATGCCACGCCCACGGAAAGAGTAAAATGCCTACAACTTTTAAACCCCTTAACGCATTCACTTAAGTGAGCCGCGTTAATTATGATTCGACGATTGATTACACTTTACATCGAACTTTAGTTATTGGTTCTATGGATGACGTATGTAATCATTGCAAAGCGTACAAATTAAAAAATGAGCCACCAGGTTTATGTTGTGCTAATGGAAAAGTCAAATTACCAGCATTGGAGCCACCTCCAGAACCATTCCTCGATGCAGCACAATATCTCGAGAATTAAATTCATCACGAACTATTACTATTGCAACTTCATCCATTGTTGGAACATTAAATCTTCTGGCATGCTCTCCACGTGGTACTTTATCGGACTTTATTACAATTTTGTGATTATCAGTAGGCATTTGGTAGAGAGCAGTACGGAAAAGTCGAACCAATTCATTATTCTCTTGAAGGAAAGTTTGGATTCGTTCAATAACATCTCGTTTCAAATTTGAACTAATTGAACGTCGATGATCAACTTGCTGATCAGAATTACCAAGGAAATCAATTTGTAAAAACTGATACTCTGTATCAGCAAAGGGCAATGAAGGACCCAAGTTGTGATATATTTGTCTTTGGATCTAGGAAAAAAAAACAATCAGAAGCGGGAAAAACGTTGTTGTGAAAATCATTTTCATAATTGTCAAATTCATTGTCATTTCGAGACCAATAGCATGTTTCCATGTTGTTCATGCAAATTACCTTGAATGTGGTCACAAAACTGTCACGAATAATATTCGTTGCACCGAATGAAGTCATTTGGAAACATGAATTGTAAGATTGAATGTTTGACAAAAAAGGCTTTGATTCAGGTGCACCACTTAAAACCAATGAGAGTAATGGTTTTGGAGGTTGCTCCGGTAATTTGACTTAAACTTTAAATTTAAACTGCTTTGAATTACTTTATTAATTATGCACAGTGAAACGTGTAATGGGGTCCTCTAGTTCTTTTATAAAATTTAAACTGATTGCATTCTTTAGTTTGAATTATAAAGATTGAAAACTGAAAAGTATCAACCTAAGTGATTTAAGTTAAAATTGCGTTACGGTGGTCTTTTCATCAAAGCCCAAATTTGGGAAGAACGATGACACTCGTCATTATTACGAAGAAAATATTACTCTAGATTGTGCTAAAAACTGCGTCATTCATGGTATAGAATTGAAATACGTATTCCATTATTTTAATCCACTTTAAAATTATCATATAACTGCAGTTTGTTTTGTTTAAATTTTAAATTAAATCCGCACACCAACTCCATACAATTATGATACCGAAAGTATTTTCACATTAATTTTCTTTCGTCGCGAACAAAAATATTTGAATATAATTGAATTCTATGTAACCTCTGATATTCAACCGCACCTTTTTTTTTTTTTTTTTTGTGTTGTTTGTTACTTAGGGTGATGTCCTTTTGATTGTTTGACATGCGATATTCAAATTTAGCGCGCGCACATATTTAAAAATTATTATTAATTTGAATACATTTACAATTTGACATTTGAGAAAATGGCAAATTTGTATTGGATTTATAAAGTTATATTAAAACATTAGAGTAGCGTAGTGGTAGTGCGTTGGACTGCTATGCAAAGTATCCGGGGCTCGAATCTCGGCACAGGCAAAATCGAAAAGTAGAAAAAATAATTTTTCTACACGGCCACTACCTCTTGGCAGGCAATGGCAAACCTACAAGAGCAAAAATTGCTATGAAAAGCTTTTCACTTCGCCGTTCGGATTCGGCATTAAACTGTAGGTCCCTTCCATTCATGTACAAATGAGTGGATGCGAAAGGCTCGGCCTAGACCCTCCATGGGCTGTTGTGCCATTAAAAGTAAGTAAAGTAAGGATTGCCATAAAGTGGACTTTTTTAACATCTCCACTTAACATCTAACATCATGAAAACATGATGCCTTCAATTTGTTTCGTATTCATCCTTCCCCGGAGACCTCCGAGGACCTCTCGGAAAATATTTTAAAATCAAGTTGAAAAGTGTTTTTTGGCCCAAAAATTCTTGGTACTAAAAATATTGACAATATCCTCCTGTCCATAGATGGCGTTCCACAGTACAAAGGAATGTGGCGCACACCTCATACATGGCGCAACCTCATACATGTTTGTCACAATCTCGCTGTCTGATATGGGTCATGACCGTTTTTCATAGATTTTTCATGGATACACTGATTGCGAATTTGAAGCCGAAACTTATCTAAGATGTCAGGTTTTTGAGAAAATAGGTGCCAAAAATCACATTTTTTTTATGGTGTTTTTGTTTAATTAACAATTGTGATTATAAATTTTCTACACCCAATGCTTTCGATATGATTGAAAGAATCCAAGATATATTGTTTTAAACACTCTTAACTCTTTCATTATAATTCAGAAAACACTTTTATATTTGCTCTGTAATTAAAAATGCAGTATATTTTCTCCTATATATAATTTAATTCTTTTTAACAATATCTTCAATTTTAGTTGCGCAAGTTTCTCATTCCTAACCTTTTCAAAGAATAAGAATACAATAAGTAAGTAATGTATATCTTAATCATGGTCTATAAGACACGACTAGTATTTACTTTTCTTTTGTTGCTAGCAGCTTTCTTTCCCTTCCTAAGTATTCCCTTTTATTATAATCTTACAAAGGGGAGAAGTATCGCATTTCACAAAATTACCCCGTGTACAATTTTCTCACACCAATAAATTGTATATATGGTATCTATGTATGTAATGTACATGTGGTACATCATTACATACATTCGCAAGTATGCCGTCTCTAGCCTTAACGGCATGTCAATGCTGCTGTCAACCCAGTGGTGTAGAGTGTCAACTCTTTTCATTATTACTTTCTTTCACACAGAACCCCAACCCCAAGTCTTTAGTGAAAACGTAATGCATTATTGTAATAGACTCAAGTAATGTCCACGTGATGATCATCACCCACCAATAACAACACACCACAACCAGCGACACTAATCACCACCACACACGTACACACATTAACTCAATCAATGTTGATTTGAAGGCAAAAAAGAAAAGCACCAAGACGACGATGAATTTTTCAATGACTGTAATATCAGCATCATGGCACTGTTGGGGTTAAGCAGCTTAGCGCAGCGTATTCAATTTCTTAGCTTTTCTTGACAGTAAATGCATTTTATTGTCATTACTTTATTTGAATTTCTTTCTTGACCGACCGGGGTTTTTTTTTTTTTTTTTTTTTTTTTTTTTTTTTTTTTTTTTTTTTTTTTTTTTTTTTGTTGTTGTTGTCAATTTAAATGCATTATTATTATTTATTTATATAAATATTAATTATTAAAACGTGATGCAAACAATAATTTTTATTTACACTCTTTGTTTGTGTCAAATAAAGAAAAGTATGATATCTTTTTGGAGCTTTGTTGTGATTTAGTTAACATTTTTTCTTTTAAAAGCAGTTATTATAATACTTACTTTTTTGTTTTCATTTTTATGATGTGGGCTTTTTTTTTGTTAAATTTTTAGTAATATCTATCTTTTACCTCATATCTTATAGTATTATAATATGGTTTTCTTTCCTTATTTTTCAATATTTATATATGACATTTTTACTGCCCAATCTTATAATATTAAATTATGTATGTTGGAGTTTTGTTTTTTTAGCTATGTTTCAATTAGCTATGGGAATAGCTTTGTAT
Organism: Palloptera scutellata; assembly: GCA_958295655.1. Classification (NCBI taxonomy): domain Eukaryota; kingdom Metazoa; phylum Arthropoda; class Insecta; order Diptera; family Pallopteridae; genus Palloptera; species Palloptera scutellata. The sequence goes on from OY282451.1 coordinate 50,628,027, forward strand.
GCATGTATATGAGATAACTATATTTTTTTTTGTGGTCGTAATACAGTAGTCGGTGTTTCCAAAAAACAAAATTTTATTTCTTTATGACGTGATATTTCATTTCTAATCGGATTATGTTTTCCTTTTTTTTCAGGTAAATTTTAGTGCATCACTCACTCTATGAATTTGTAGCATTGCTGCAAGTATTGCAAATGTTTCGTAAGTACTATGTATGCAACGAGATTAGATATTTTCAACAAAATGTTGCTGGTCAGAAAGTTCAAGTAAAATAATTCTTCCATAGAAAAGTTGGTTCAGACTTAGTTTACTGGCAAAATCGGTAGTTTTCTGAAACAGTTCATAGTGGATTTTTCGATATTTCATACAAATTTCATTTGACATTTTTGCCTTAAAACTATGCAATGCTTAGTAACTTAGTATCGCGGTTTCCAAGCCAACATTTATTAGGTCTAAAATTAAAAAAACAAATTAGACCGAAATGAAAAAAAGGGACCAAACAAACAAAAAAAGTATTATAAATCCATATAGCATAAGGAGTGCGTCGAATAAAATTGCCTGGTACAAATATGGTGAAATTTTTTGAACCAGTAGCCCGATTTTTTTAAACTTAAGTATTTTATTTTGCAAATTATTTTTAGATTAAAAAATTAAAAACAAGAAACCACAAATTATTAGTTTTTAATAAAAACTTTTAATTGTTCAGGAACCCCTTCCATTAACGTTTTTATGGTAGTGTCCCACACCCTTACAGCTGCTGCAGACAACTTTCTTTTGACATCTTGAAGGTCTTTGGCCACTTTTTTGTGTTACCTTCATTTGCCTTTTTACTAAAGCCTAGTACCTCTCAATCGGCCTTAGTTCTGGATAGTTTGGGGGATTGGCTTCTCTAGGCACCAAAATCACTTCATTCCGTTGTAACCAAGGCCGTTTTGCTGAGTGACATGAAGCGAGGTCAGGCCAAAAAAACGTGGACACTTCATGTTGGCGTAAAAATGGAAGCAATCTCTTTTGCAAGCATTCCTTTAAATATATTTGCCCGTTGATTGTACCCGATGTCACGAATGTGCTGCTCCTTTTGCCACAACAACAAATTGCCTGCCAAACAAGGAATTTCTTTGGGAATTTTGTAATTCAGAATCAGCTGTATAAAATTCCTGGCCATGTAGATGGGAAAAGTCCGCTAAAACATAAGTTTCAGCGTCCATTATGCACTATTCAAATTTCTTGACAAAATCTCGGCTCAGCATTTTCGCTCGTTGTTTTGCTGTTTCATTCTTCACGGCGTTTCTATCCGGAACTTTTTGAACTTTGTACGTCCTCAGCCCAGCTTCCTAAGTCCTGCGCACGAAAGATTCTGAGCAATCAGCCTTCCCCGCCAATTTCCTTCCCGAAATGTTTGAATCTCTCTTTAAAATGGTCATAACGTTTTTCGCCTTCTCACAGTCATGTGGCAGTTCTTCCTTAAAACGTTTAATAACGCGAGAAATGGTTTTAGGGTTAACCCTTACCTCTTTGGCAATTTTTTTGAATGACCAGTGAGGTTGCTTTTGAAAAATTTTCTCGCACTTCCACTTCGTTTGCCATTTTCGCTTTAAATAAATTTTTATTGTCTAACTGACACATAATATTTTCTGACATTTAATTCAAAGCTACTAAGTCAAAAATTTTTGATTTTGAATCTTTCAATAGTATGTACAGTATGGGAACGGACAATTTTATTCGACGCAGTCCTTATTCACTAAACTCATTTTATTTTACCTTTATTTCTTTCATATGACTTCACAAATACTTTAACAACTTAACACATCCTCGTCTGCAATATTTATAGTGATTATAAAAATGTTTTACTTTGCAACCTCCTACAATCACACAGTTATTAACGCACAGTGAAAATCTCAATTTTCTCCTTTCACAAACTTGAGAATTTAATGGAAATGTAAATTTTTTTGCATTCACCATTCTGTTTCTTTTTTAATTCATCTTCTTTTTTTCGGTCTTCATTTCATCATTGATTGACCATGTTAATAAGATGATTTTGCCTTATTTACTACGTCGCTGTTGTAGTGGAAATGAATGATTCTCATACTTATTCAAAAAGACGTTCCGATGCATTTAACTTTCTACCGCATGCACAGCGATATGTGGCTCTTCAGATATTGCTGCTTTTTTTTTTAATATACATTCTGTCAATAAAGTACAAGTAATTGGACAGTAAACCAAAAAAAAAAAATTAATATTAATTCAAATTTATTGTATCGCCTTAAAAGTCGACCCCTTCCGAAATAATACACTTATGCCAACGAATACTTCAATAATCAAAACATATTTCAGATTCGACTTCCGTTCTCGCTTCCACGAAGTGGTAATTTGAGTTGTGGAAAGGGGGAAAAAGTCAGGTGAATACGGTGCTTGTTCGATGATATGTGTTGAGTTTTTGGCTAGAAACTCGTTCATAATGATAGCCTTGTGAGATGTTTCGCAGATGTGGTGCAAAATCCATGAGTTTTCTTTCCACAAAACTGGGTTTATTTCCCGAATTTGACGTTTTTGATGGCCGACCAGAGCGAGTCAAATCTTCTACCACATCTCGACCGCTATTGAATGCACTGTACCACACATATGCACGCGTTTTGGATAAAGTCGATTCACTGTAACCGTTCTATAATATTTCAGCGATTCGGCACATGAAATTCCATTTGCAATACAAAATTTGAGACAAACTCTTTGTTCGATATTTTTATTCATTGTAAAAATCGCAAAACACTTGAAATGAACTGACAAAATTGGGCGCTGTAAACAAACTAAATCACAGATCGTGCTCATCACATAAGGATAATAGAGGACAGTGGTGCCAACTTAGCGACAAAAAGAATTTGTACAGTCCCCTTAAGCGGGCATTTTAAATGATACTTTCAGTGTATACATCAAAAGGCAACAATGCTATAGATACTTAAAGTATATATAATTTAGCTACTAAAGAAAATAAATTTTTGGTTAATTGGTTTGCTCACGACTAAAATACAACAACTAATATTTGTTTATGAATAGTTCTTGCAGTAAAGCTACAAGACGTTTTTAGGTTTATTTGAATTTTCTCAAGTTTCTGTTTTATTTTTACATGATAGTTTTATAATCAGTAAGCCAAGTTTTAAGCCTGGAAGAGTCAAATAAAATGAAACAGCATTAATTTATTGTAAATACTAATTGGAAAAGCAGTTTTGCTCTTCAGTCTATAGAATCGGATATTATAATAAATATCTTTCAAAGACTTTAATGTTTTTGAACAATAAATAAACTGTTTTCAAAACATTTTGGAATAGTTCCCCTTAATTCAGTCAATAGATTTAATTCTATCCATGACATACTGTCATTGCCTTATAATTTAAATATTTTAATTTAAACACTGTAAAGCGATTATGCAAAGCGCGGCGGATCTTACTTGGGCGCGGAAATGATTTTTGGTATTAAAAGTTCGCTTCCGTCTCCTTCGCTTTGCTCTCAAGTGGGCACGGACCTTGTATTCCTAAATTTGATATTTCTACCACCTCTTCTCGTTCTACAGCAATAAATACACTCACAGCATCCAAGTTTGCTTTAACTTTCATTATCGCAAATCAAATCTGATTGCTATTTATCATGTTTTTAAACAAGCCAAAATTACACATTTGTTTTGTAAATTTGTTTTTTTTTTTTTTTAATATATTTAATGTTCCATTTACCAAAAAAATAGTCCATGAAATATAATACGAGGGTAGGTCAATAAGTACCCGTTTTACGATAACCTCCTCGTTTGAGCTGAATTTTTTCCGCCGAGTTAGGTTTTCATGTTGGGTAACAGAAAGAAATCGCAAGGAGCCAAGTCGGGCGAGTACGGTGGGTGTGGCAGCAATTCGTAGTTCAATTCATGCAATTTGGCCGCGACTATTCCGTATCCGCTTGTTGTCCACCGTAAGCAATCGCGGCATCCATCGGGCGACACCTTTCTCATTCTTAACTTATCATGTAAAATATTAATTACCGTTCCGTACGACACTCCTACGGCCTCTGCTACTTCGTGCACTTTCGTTCGGCGATGAGCGAGAATCATGTCGCGGACCTTTTCAATGATTTCCTCGGTAACCACGTCTGCCAGGCGGCCTGGGTGCTCATCAAAAACAGATGTACGACCATGTTTAAATTCGTTGAACCAATATCTTACGGTTGTCATAGGTGGTGACGGGTCCCCATAGACAGCATCCAACTTCGCTTTTATTTCTTCGCATGTTTTTCCATCCAAAGATAATAAGCGAATTACGGATCGATATTGTTCTTTTTCCATTTTATAGCGAAACACAAAACACGTGTGATACTAATGACTGCCAAATAAAAACTAACCTATGAATCAGTTTGAAATTGGTGTGTGGTGTCGTGTGACAGATGGCAGTACACGACGGTAATGCCAACTTTTCTCAGCAATGCCACCTGTCTTTACACACGGATACTTATTGATCTACCCTGGTATATGTTTTCAATAAATTTAATAATTTATTCTCGTTATTTATTCAAAATACACGCTTGTTAATCTCTCTTCTTACTCTTTGTCCCTTTCACAATAGTAAATGGAAATCTCTTGTCAAATTTCGTGGAAATATTGGACAACAAAATTTTCGCTTTGTTCGCCTTTCGTAATAGCATAGTGAGAAACGAATCGCATTCGCATTTGAGGTGATGAGGAGATTTATCCACCCGGGCGCGCTTTCCGCAATCAGTCTACTGAGTGCTGCCGCTCATTTGATTTTTTTTTTATTTATTTTTTTTGTTAATTTCTCTGTTGTTATGTTGGCATGAATGCTTTTATAAAAATAATTCGCCGGTCATGATTAAATTGTTAACTTGTTAATATTTTGATGGATTTACTGTTCTTGCTGCTTCTGCTGCGCTGCAATTTCTCTTTACACATTTTGACTGCAGCAATCTTGTTTAACAACATAATTTTTTTCCATTCTAAAGAAAAGCACAACTGTCGGCCATGGTCCAACGCCTTATTTTAATTACTTTGGTTTTAAATTTATTTCGCTTAGCTACTAACATCCTTCTTCTGAGCGAGAGTGACCTACCTTCTTCATACATATAGCCTTTTTACTTAATTAAGTTACCAAGTTTGCTGAGAGTTAAGAGCAAAGCCGTCAAATGAAAATTACCGCCTTCTTTATTGGTGCTGATGTGCTGCGTTGTGTGTTGCTTACGAAAAATATTGTGATATTTTTAATGGCATTTCACACTGCATGTTGCGTTTTATGCAGTTTCATAATTATAATGTTACATATTCTACTCCTTTCCGTTTTGCTCTTGCATATTTCATTAAATTGTAGATATTTACGAGTAAGTATGCATAATTTATGTTCAACATAACTTGTAATTACATCTCTGCATGTGATATACTCATAATGCTTCCTAGTGTAAATACCCACTCTATTCGATTATCCACCTCTAATGTTTCGACCACATTCCATTTGAAATCATGTCAAACTGTCAGTTGTTTATTAAATTGTAGCAATATTGTGCTGCTAAAGACTAAGAACTCACTTAACTCTGAAACTTACCGAATTGAAGTGTAGCTCTCATCCTTCTTAATCCTCTCGAAGCACAAACACACACACACTTGGCGTAGGTGAGTAGAATAACGATTTACAAATACTCTGGGGTATTTGCATCTACGGATACATCTCAACTTCGAATATTATCATCGTAGGTCAGTAATAAACTTTAAGTTCTTTCAACAGCACCACTCACTCAATCCAATACTACTCATGAAGTAGTTGCGTACATATGCTACTATTTATTTGTAACTATTGCTACTTACTTTTTATTTCGCAAAATATACACAAGTATGTCTTTGACAAATTTTATGTTATTCCAAATGAAGTACCCATTTCAAGTGTGCACTACTACTCTGCTCCTTTTCTGTCTGTTTCTATTTCCTGCCATGTATGCCTTTCTTTCTTTTTTCTATCGACAATTTAGTGCTACTCCAACTGATAGTAGAGAGTAGTCGTAGTAGTAAAAGTATGTAGATTAAAATAAAAAATACGTTTTTCTTTCATTTGTTTTCGTTTGTCCTTAAGGTTTTGTGGTCAGTGTATTTTGTTTTGCCATTTGTTAGATACTCACATTTTTATTATGGTACTATCTTTAAAAAGCTGACATAGAAGTGCACTTATGTATGAGACTACACTGGTATGTCATTTTCACAAACTACATGGTTTTAGTAAATATAAATTCTCTCGTTCGACAGTAATAGTAGGGAGACTTAAAGTTGCATAAAGAAATGTAGTGAAGAGTTATGAACAGTAGGCGTTTCGAAACTAGAAATTATCAAATGCCAATAACAACTTAATTCTCCAGCTAGATACTTATTTTTGTTTTGTTTTGATTCACAATTGCTCTTCAGTTTAAATTCTTTGAAGTTTGCATAGGCCTTTTGCTATGGTACATGTAGATACTTATACTAAATTCCAAAGTTCGTTGGGTCAATTGGATGACAGTTTTATTTATGATATTCTGAATTAAGAGTTTTTTGTTTAGAAAAGTATGAGTTTTTGCTATGTTTAACAAAATTTTGTTACTACCGAAATCTTTCTTTGTCATTTTTTTCTGGAAACAAATAATATTTGTTAGAAGCAAAAATTTTTTTTTAAATACCAAAAATAAAAGTTTTTTAAACGTAAACAACCGACACGGAAAATAACGTTATAAATATCTTCGTATTGATTCACACTAACCAAACTACACGCTTCTATCGTGCCTTCGTGCCTAACTGTGCCTTTAATCGAATACAGAAATATTTCTAACAAGGACATGAATATTAATACATACCAGAGATTTGCGTGGATGCATTCATAACCAGTTCAGAGCCTTAAGCTCTACATCTCAATTGCTACTGAGAACGTAGCAACACTTGTTGGCAAGAGTTAATCTCCTGTTGACCTCAAGGCTGACATTATTATATTGTTGGTGTTTATGCTGGATCTTAGATAAACGAAATACTTGACGATTTCAAAAGTATAGTTGTCAACAGTGACATTTTGCCCAAGACGCCGTGACTCGTTGTTTCTTGACACAAGGTATTTCGTTTTGTCCTCGTTTACCATTAGGCCCACTCGGCGAGGGAGTCACCTTGTCTGAAACAACTTTTGGTATCAAATGGCGTGGAGAGGTCTGTTCAAATTTTCACTGCGCTGGTGGTGTTGGTATAATAGATAATGGGTGTCGATCTGTTTTTCTCGGGTCTTTTCCAGGATTTGGTGTTGTGTGAATATCTGGTCGATGGTAGATTTACCAGGCCTGAAGCCACACTGGTGGTCGCTGTGGCGTAGTGGTAGTGCGTTGGACTGCTGCGCAGAGTGTCCGGGGTTCGAATCTCGGCACAGGCCAAATCAAAAAGTAGAAAATATAATTTTTCTACGCGGCACCACATCTTGGCAGGCAATGGCAAACCTACAAGAGTAAAAATTGCTATGAAAAGTTTTTCACTTCGCCGTTCGGATTCGGCATTAAACTGTAGGTCCCTTCCATTCATGTACAAGAATAACACGCACAACATGAGTGGATGCGAAAAGCTCGGCCCAGGCCCTCCATGGGCTGTTGTGCCATTAAAAGTAAAGTAAAAGAAGCCACACTGATAAGGTCCAATCAGTTTATTGACGATGGGCTTCAGTCTTTCTCACAGTACGCTCGATAGGACCTTATATGCAATATTAAGAAGGCCTATCCCACGGAAGTTGGGGCAGATCGTGGAATCACCTTTCTTATGGATTGGGCAGAGTACGCTGAGGTTCCAATCACTTGGCATGCTATTATCTGACCATATTCTGCATAGAAGCTCATGCATGCGTTTTTTGAGCTCTTCGGCTACGGCCTTAAACAACTCAGTAGTCAGGCGGCGGTACTTCAACGCCGTCAGTGATTGGGGTTTCCGGTGGCGGGATTATTGCCGTTATCGCCATTAAGCAGCTGCGAAAAGTGCTCCCTCCATAATCTCATTATGCCCTGAACATCTGTCACCATATTTCCGTCTTCATCAGGAAGAGGCAGGAAGAGGCCCCGGTCTTCAAACCGTCAGTCAGGCGTCTTATTCTTTCAAAGAATTTTCGGACCTCGTTCCCGTCCCGCAACATTTCAATATCATTGAACTCGCGTCTTTCTTCATCTCTTTTCTTGCGCCTGAAAAGACGTTTCTCCTTCCTCCTCCACTCTCTGTATCGCTCCCTAGCAACTCGCGTTGCAACTGACTGCAGGGTGGCTCGATAAACAGCGTTTTTTGCCTCAGTAGCTTCGCGACACTCTTGGTCGTATCACATATTTCTCCGTTGACGGTGAAAGTCAGCGAAATTTGTAATTTTTCTACATATTTAAACATATATTTTTCCACAAAAGTTTGATCAGCTGTATTCTCTGAAAAATCTATGCTGCCCCGCGACACGAGTTTATAATTGTTACACCAGTTTTGTTTTGTGTTTTTCTAGATGAATTTCACATTTGAAATACAAAATATTAAAAATTTATACTTTTTGTGAATTAGCAAAACTACTTTCAAAAAGAACCATTGACCTTCGAGCAAGGTTAGACCTAATAATTCTTAGTTCTGTAAATCCAATTTTAAAGCAGAGCATACTTTGAAATATATATTATGTAAACAGTGAGTATTTGTGCCGAATATTCAAAGCTGTGCAGTACGAAAAAAATCGTATAAATGTTCAAAATGAGTTAAAAGGGATGGGTGGTCGGCCCACCCACGTGGTATCAAAGCGACTCGTCGCTGATGGTCAAATCACTTAACATAGCGGCCAAATCTAAAGTAGATGAACGAAAACAAGACACAGAAAGTGGTCGTCAGTGTTTTTTACATACGAGGGAATTTCATTCAAATTTAGCATTTCGTCCTTCAGGAATGCAAAATTTCGCCATGGAATAAAAATGTAAAAGGACATTTTTAATTTCAAACGAATTTCGCAACGATCGCTTACGATATCTGATTCATAGTAGCTGGCTGAAAAAAAGCTAGAGCAAGCTGGTGTGCAATACTTATTTCATGAGAGGACCTGGTAAACAAGTTAATAGAATAGTACACCGGCATTTGAGATTATGCGATATTTTCCGTCTCACATACAAGTAGACAAAGAAATCGGCTCTTTTTTTTGTTGGAATTTCGCTGTAGTCATTTATTTATTTAAAATTTTTTTTTAATTTAAAATTCGTTCAAATGAAATTTAAATTATAACAAAAAATATTCATGTACTAGATATTATTGCTAAATTATAGAAATTTTTAATTGGATTATGTTTGCTGACGGAAGGTTGCAATTAAATTTAATTACTTTTCATTAACCAATAAAATCATGTGTATGTATGTAAATTATAGGTATTAAAGTAATATCACATGCTTACTAGGTTATTTAAATTTTTTTCTGAAGCACTTTTATCATTTTTGTCTTAACACTAATGTGCTACTAGTGTCACATTTCTTTTTGTACGTGGTATGTGTGTGTGTGTGTGTGTGTGTGTGTTGCACACGTGCTAAGCTTGCAGTTAGAACAATTTCAAGAGTTTATCTTAGTGTTTCCCCGGCAACAGCAGCAGCAGTAGTGGCGTCATCCAGCAGTAGTTGCAGCAACAGCAGTGACAGCAACCATACTCTTCGTCTCTGAATATTGACATTTTTTTTGTTGTAAAGTGAAGTGGCAAAATATATGAGATTGTAAGTGCTTCTTCTTTCTCAATGGCAGCAGCAGTATCAGCAGTATCACCAGTATAAACAGCAGCTGCTATTGTTGGCACAATATTGTTGAAAATGCAACACAACACACTTCAACACACAGCAGGAGGAATATGTACGCACATACAACAACGAGTTGATGACACGTTTGATAAAGTTTAAGTGCTGCTGTTGTTTGTTCCTGTTGCCTGTTTACTGTTGCAGTAACTATATTGTCGCTGTATTTGTGTTTCTGCAAAGTTTCATAGAGTGAAAATCTTAAAATTTTTAATATTTTTTTGTTTCCGAAAATTTTCCATAAATAAATATCATAAATTATGAAATCAACTTTAAAACTAACACTAATTATTGTAAATTTCGAAGCAACAGATGCATAAGATATTTTTATTTAAGTATTGGTTATTGCAACTGGTTGCACTAACACCCTCTTCAAATAAAAAAAATAAAAAATAAAAAACAAAAAATGAAAGCTGAAAGCTGAAAGCTGAAAGCTGAAAGCTGAAACATCAACATATACATTTTCATCAAGTTGTCCGTTTTGACAACTTATTTGCATTAACAACACAACAGCAACAACAAGCAACCAAACACCAACCACAGCAGCACCATCAAAATAACATGATCGCAACAACGCAATCTTTCTTGCTGCTGTCATTTGAATTAACATTTTTTATTATTATGATCTCAAAATGTTGTTTGTTTTTTTCATCGGAGCAGGAGCAGCAACATGATCATATAACTGCCTGCAATCAAATCATGTTCAAATCTTGTCTTTTTTCCACACTCAAGCTCATTTGTGAGTATCTAATAATGTTGCTGTGCGTTCAAGGGTTAAATACCAATCATTTTACATTTTCTACACCATGTTCTATTACAATTTGTCACTCTGTAGTTTTTCGTAAATTGTGTTGTGACTGCAATGCTTGGCATAATTGCTAGCACAAATCTAAGTATTAAGCACATTGTTAAAAAGTCATTACCATTTTATGCCAATTTTAACTCTTAACCGTGTTATGTAGATTTCGTAGGCCTCGCTTTTACTGGCTTGGCTTTTTTGTGCAATAGTTTGAAGTGTTCTCTTGCTGCTGCTGCGGCTGGTGTCCAGCGATTTACATGGTGTTAATACATTTAGCGTTTTTTATGACAAATTGCTAACAACTGCCCAGAACTCGTTACAAATCGTATGCATATGTACCATATAAGTTAAGGTGTATAGAATGTACTTGGCTTGACTCAAGATACCACTAGCCATTTCCACTTTTTAGGTTTTTTGTTCTTAATTATTTTTATTTTACCATTTTTTATTTGAAAGTTTTATGGTATGCTTACTTTACTATTAATTCCGTTTTAACTATGCGAAAAACTTTTACGTCAGCTTTCTCTTTTTTTGAATTTTAAAATAATGAACAAATACTGAACTTTGATAGGGATTGCAGAGATTATTATTAACGTTACTAAGTACTTTTTTATTAGTTCAGTTTGAGAGGAAGACCCAATAGTCAAGCATCTTTGTGTCGGCCGACAGCAAAAGTTTCTTGGATAACTCATTTCTGTACCGAGCTTGGGATGAACTTTCACGTACTTTATAAGATGCAATTAGTCTTTCACGCGCAGGATATGTAATTCTCAGATATATAGCTCACTACCGGTCTTAAGTTAGCTTTTCTGTAAGCGATTATGGGCGAAGGCACAGAAAATCTTTTTAACAGATTAAAGTATTGTAAATTTAACGAAATTTATTGTTTCAGAGCAGCATCTCTTCTTTATGGGAGATGTGCATAAATGCAATTTCAGTCAACTACTCTCAAAGGCTGGGCACCCTGATAAACTCTATGGTGAAGAGATAAGCAAGTCTGTGGTAATTTATTTGGTTTGGTGACCAAGGACCCCTGCATAACTTGAAGCTACCAAACAATAGCAGAACAGAGTGCAATTTCTCTAGCATAGTGCTTTAAAATTATCTTAGAAGTGATAGTCCAGTTCCTTAACTTTCACTATTGCAAATCCAATTTGATACTTGTGGATGTGACAGACTGGAGGCGGATTAATTGTTTTTCTATTTTATAGTTTAACTTATCTAGAAAATATTCAATGAAACGGATGGTGTCACTACATACTACTGTGGGCAAAAGTTAGTAAGACTTTGTTCATAATTTCCAATTTTTTTTTATTCATTCTTCCAAATCTATTTCGTCCCCTTCAAAGTAATCCCCCCCGGCTCCAATACACTTGTGCCAACGTTTTTTCCAATTCTCGAAACAGTTGTTAAAGTCAATTTCCGGAATAGGCTTCAATGCGCTTAGCGATTCATGTTTAATGTCTTCAATTGACTCGAAACGGTGTCCACGAAGCGGTTTTTTTGAGTTTAGAAAATAGCCAAAAGTCACACGGTGCTAAGTCAGGCGAATAGGGTGATAGGGTGGTTGCGGAACGATATCAGTCGAATTTTTGGCAAAATGATGTTTTAAAATGGTTTTCACTGATCCTTCCGATATTCCAACGATGCCAGTAAGGTCTCTGACTGTTAATCGTCGATTCTCGAGCACCAATTCCTTGATTTTATTGACCAGACGTGTTGATCATCAGTTGATGTTGATGGCCGTCCTGGACGTGGTTCGTTGTCAACGCGTTCTCGACCATCTTTGAACAATTTGTACCAATCAAAAACACTTGCTCGCGACATACAATTATCACCGAAGGCCTTTTGCAACATTCTGAACGTTTCGGCACCAGAAATTTGATTCCGCACACAAAATTTAATGGAACTTCTTTGTTGAATAATTTCACTCATTGTGAAAATCGCCGAATGCACTTTTTGTACTTCAGAAAGACTTACTTACTTTACTTAGCTGGCGCTACAACCGATGATCGGTCTTGGCCGCCTCCACAAAGCTTCGCCAGTCACTTCTGCTATGCGCGCGCTGGCGCCAGTTGATAAGGCCAAGTGCAGTCAGGTTGCCCTGCACCTGGTCTTTCCAACGGAGATTAGGACGTCCCCTTCTGCGTGATCCTCCACCGTGGTTCGAATAAAACACCTTTCTAGCCGGAGCGCTTTCTTCCATTCGCTCAACATGACCCAGCCAGCGAAGCCGCTGGAGTTTTATACGCTTGACTATGTCAGTGTCGGCGTACAGCTCATACAGCTCATCGTTCCATCTTATTCGATACACGTAGTCCACGCATACTGGACCGTAGACTTCAGAAAGACAAGCGTATACTAAACACTAATGATTATTTTGATGTGACATTTGGCACAGATGCCACCGACAGTCATACCAACCTTAAAAAAATAATATTTTGATGAATGGGTTTCCGCGCGAAATTTAAATTAAAAAGTCTTACTACTTTTTGCCCACAGTAGTATAATAATTTAATAAAAATTCGCACTTTTTGTTCTTTCTTCTTCTTACTTTATGCCCGTTTCACGTTGGAAACAGAAAATTTCTTGTCAGATTTCGTGGAAGTATTGGAACAATTATTTTCGCCCCATTTGCCTTTCATAATAGCATGGTGCGAAGCGAATAGCAATTGGCAAAGGGGAGACTGTTTCGGTCCGCCGAACTTTATATTAGTGGGCCTATAGTCCGCAAATCTTTAGTGGTATTAGTGAGCACATTTTTAAGTGAGTATATTTTATTTTATCATAATGCTCAATTCAAAGCATTGTATTGCCCACTCCAAGATCGATCTACCGGTGAAGGCAGTCAAATTCCTTAATTATTATTTGGAATTTGAAAAATGAGCGAGCGGAAATGCTTTGTTTTATATTTGCCTTACCAATCATAGAAATTCTACAAGCATCTAATTAATTTAGCTAAAATTTGAGTTGCGACTCCATCACACCCAACTTCAAGAATCTTTCTGCCTCATATACGTAGGTACTAGCAACTTCAAACACATTCAAACGGTTTCTGGTTGGTTGCCAGCCAGCCAGTTAAGGGTAAAATATGTATAACCACTTTTTCTGTTCCTTATAGACTTTTATAATGTACCATAATTCTTCTTCACAGTTTTCTGATTTTGTTTTATGCGTTTAACGATCGCCAGCAACAACAGTTGTAGAATTGATGTGCTGACAATCTCAGCAGCATACGCATTTTTATGTCGTTAAATTTGTTGTTGTTTTTTTCTTTGCTTTGTACAGGGTTATCCATTTTGTAGTTTCAAAAGTAAACGTAAATAAAAGACATAAAATTAAATTTACAAAATATTTTTTTATTTGTTTTATTATAAAGTTTTTATTATAAAGTTTAACAAAGGCAAGGATTATAAATATGTGCCAACACATCATTTAGATGACCACCTCGAGATCTATTGTAACAATCAATCCTTTTGAGGAAATTTTCCATCACTTTTTTTTTACACGTTTCGGGCGGTATCGCGGCCATAACTTGATGAATTTTAGCTTTCCAGTGCTCTACTCGTAAAATTTGAGGCTTATCCACATAAACACGATCTTTCGGATAGCTCCACAAAAAAGCCGCTTGGCGTCAAATCGGATGATCTCGGCGGCCAAACGTGAAATTACACATTCTAGAAACTTGTCGTGCAATAAATTCAAATTCGGTTGGCAATCGCAGGCCAAAAAAAAGTGTTAACATACGAGCATAATGTTCCGCATGAATGGCAACTGAATGGTGTAATACATTGTTTTCGAAGAAAATATGGGCCGATGACGCCCCCAGTTCTAATGCCCACCACGCAGTGGCTTGTTGTGGGTCTAAGAGTCTCTCTTCAATTAAGGGGTGAACCAGAAAAATTTTACGGATACATTAAAAAGTCAACCAACAGTCCGATTTCCGATTTACCACGGATACCGATGATACCCACTGACATGCCATTTCAATTCAAACGATTGCAGTTTTCATTGCGATTCACATTTGCGATGACAGTCAACAAAGCACATGGCCAGCTGCAACAAATTTGTAGAATAAACTTGGAGTATTCATGTTTCGCCCATGGACAGTTGTTTGTGGCATCTTCACGCGTTGGCAAACCAACCATATATGTATAGTCTTTCAGTAGGCCGAAGTTCCGGGTAGTTGGGATAATTTGCCTTCTTTGGGACCACTGTGACATTGTTTTCCTTATACCATTCCATGGGTGACATGGAGTAATGACTTGTGGGTAGGTCTGGCCAAAACAAAACGGTTCCGTTGTGCTCTCCAATAATTGTTTCTGTCGCCTTGCTCCGTAGACAGCAGGTGCAAATAGCTTGCCAAACCATGAAGGGTTTTGAAAATTTGCTATATTTTACTTCAGAGTATTTTCTGGGTGTTGAATCCCTATTCTTTGTTGTGAAATTCCCAGGCAACTGGTTGAAGTCCGCCTTACAGTAGGTCTCATCATCGAGAATCACGCAATCGAATTTGGTTAGGTAATTTTCATACAGATTTCGGGCACGCATCTTCGCTATTTATTCCTCGGCTTTCTACCGGTCAGGTACTTTCCTTGACATCGCTTATATTGCATTACAGTTGATTGCGATGTACAAGCGGTAGCTGCAACATCTCGAGTCGACCTCGTGGGATTGGCACGATGTGTACTACTCACAACCTTTTTCAACACTTTGGGTTATTTGGACCCTTTTTTCTGCCGCGTTGTATTTGTTTATGACGTCATAAACCGTCGGTAAACTTACTGTACAATGCTTAGTCTAGGCTTCGTCTTATCAGTCAAGTAAATGTCCAGTATTTATTTGCGGCGCTGATCTTGTTAGCTCGACATGTTGACTTAAGTAGATCCAAAATGAAAATGACTGATATAGAAAAAAATTGCACTATTTATAGATACTTTCGCTTGAAGATACCGGAGCCCTAACTCTTGACAATTGCGTATAATGGATACCTACCGTATTTACCTAGAAAAGAGGCTCATCGCGGAAGAAAATTTTGTTTGAAAAATCGACATTGACAGCCGGTTGCTGCAGCGCTGATTGGACGTATTTCGTGCATTGTGAATGGACAGCAGGTTTCAATTGTTGCGTGAGCTTGATTTTATGCGGATGGAGGTGTAAAAATCTAGGTGCAAAATACGCCATAATGAGCCGTAAGACAGGCCCAATTGCTGAGAACGTCTGGAAATTGACAAGTTCGGTTCATCGGCCACACTTTCACTTTACAGTTCTGGAAAATATCACAAAGTTTACATTACCATGATGCACTAGCCGTTGCACATCCGCGACGCTTCCTTCTTTTTCTTTTAATGGCACAACAGCCCATAGAGGGTCTATGCCCATTTACTCAAGTTGTGTGTGTTATATTTGTATATGAATGGAAGGAACCTTCACAGTTTTATGCCAAATCCGAACGACGCAGTGAAAAGCCTTAGGTACTTTTTATACTTGTAGGTTTGCCATTGCCTGCCAAGAAGTGGTGCAGTGAAGAAAAAATGTGTTTTTTCTACTTTTTGATTTTGTTGAGATTTGAACACTGGACACTGCGTAACAGGCTAGCGCACTATCAACTACGGCACAGTACCTATAGTATCAAGAGGATGATGAAGAATGCCAAAAACCTCCTCATAAAGCGCGAAAAGTAACAACGCAAGATTCACCACTTTTGTAGTAGGTTTTAACAATTTGAACTCGTTCAATTCTTAAACGAGCCATTTTCGTAAATGTCGTACAATAGACTAAAGAGACTAAATTGTAATTGCAAAGACGGGTATGTTTGACACATCAGGAATGCAAAATCTACGGTATTGAAACTACAAATTCGATAACCCTGTATAACTACTTCCATGCATATATGTACTACTTTCAAGAAAAAATGTACGCATTATGTAAAATGGATAAAACTTCATTTTACTTATTTTTATATTTCGTATTCTATTTACTTTACCCTGTTGTGTTGCAAATAAGAACAAGTTTCGAAAGTGCAATCGTCTCTTTTTTTTCTTCCTTTATATGAGAGTATAATCCGATATATGATGTAAGTTCTTTTTAAGCAGCAAACACAGCAGCAGGCAGAAAGTAAAACAACAAAAAGTAGTTCATAACTGGTAGCAACTTGTTTGCCAAGACGACAAACCAAGCATTTCAAGAACTTTTCGCTTTTTTATGACTTAGTTAACAATGGAAAATGTTGCAACTATTAAATGGAAAAATTTCAACAATGTTGGAAATGTGTGAAGATTTTATTTTTATCTTAGAGGTGTTAATCTTGTAACTAATAAAAAGAAGTTTTCAATCCGAATATTTCAAAAACGAAATGAAAGCAAAAATTTCTCCTGGTTTGTTTTAACAATGTACTAGCTCCAAATTGGAAATCAAACAATGAACTTTTATTACCTTTCCCGAGTGTTGTAGACAAATTCCAATTTAGCTTTGCCAATATTGACGACAAAACTGCAAATTGAAACTGATTAAATGGCCACAATTGCAGTTGCTACGCCAATGAGACTTACTTTTTTACTTTTGATGGCACAACAGCCCATGGAGGGCCTAGGCCGAGCTTTTCGCATCCACTCATGTTGTGCGTGTTATATTTGTACATGAATGGAAGGGACCTACAGTTTAAAGCCGAATCCGAACGGCGAAGGAAAAGCTTTTCATAGCAATTTTTACTCTTGTAGGTTTGCCATTGCCTGACAAGAGGTGGTGCCGTGTAGAAAAATTATTTTTTCTACTTTTTTTTTTTTTTGATTTTGCCTGTGCCGAGATTCGAACCCCGGACACTCTGCGTAGCAGTCCAACGCACTACCACTACGCCACAGCGACCACACGCCAATGAGACAGTTATACAAATACAACGCCGGCACAAGAATGTAAAATTTCGTTGAATTTTATAGCAATAAAATATTGCAAGTGCTACAAATCTTTAATGGCGGATTGGAAGAGGAAGATGGTTTTATTATAAGTAATGTGTGTTTATAAATATTTTGCAACTTTGAAATGGAATAAAACTGATATCCCGTGTTTGAACCTTTTGGTCAAACTACTGGTTACAGTTTTCACACTTATGTTTGAAACGAATAAATTGGCCTAAATTTATTCAAAGAATACACAAAGAATTAACAGAAATTTTGTTCTACATAAACTCTGGTTCTATGAAATTTCAGTTAATTCGCTGATCATCTCACAATTTTGATAAGACTTTTTTTTTTTGGATACGAAAGCGAGCGTCTGTCTACAATTCTGTTGCGAAAATAATGATTTCCAAAAATCGAAAGTAATGAATTTCGAGTTCTCAAATATTTGACTAAATGTGACCCAACAATGCATTCCTCAATGTTTAAAACCATGGGATTGAAATTGAAGGTGGGAAGATGGGTGCCGCATGAATTGACTGAAAGACAGCAAGAAAATCGAAAAACCACCTGTGAAATGTTGCTCGCCAGGTACAAAAGAAAGTCATAATATATATTTTTCAGCGAATTGTTACTGGCGATGAAAAATGGGTCTAATTCAAGAATCCCAAACGTAAACGATCATATGTTAAGCCTGGTACACCGTACACCGGCCAAATCGACAGCAAAGCCAAATCGCTTCGTAAAGAAGACAATGCTCTGTGTTTTCTGGTATCAGCTAGGTGTTATCTGGTTTAACAATCTGAAATCAGTTGAAACAGTTACTGGTCAACACTACCAACAACAATTGGCCGATTTGAACCGTTTGAACCATGCTTTGCGCCAGAACGTCTAGGCAACACAAAGTGATTTTTCTTGATGACAATGCACCATCACATCGAACAGAACAGACTCGGGAATTGGTAGATTCGTAGAGCTGGGAAGTCCTCCCACACCATGCTGCTTATTCAGCAGACTTGGCTCCATCTTACCACCACTTATTTTCATCAATGGGGCAAGCACTTGCGGAGCAGCACTTCGATTCGTACGAAAATGTAGAAAAATGCTCGATGAATGGTTTGACTCAAAAAACGAACAGTTTTTTGTGCGAGGCATTCACAAATTGCCTGAGAGATGGGAAAAATGTGTAGCCATTACTTTGAATATTGAATGTGTAAACATTTTTCATAAATGAACGAGTATTTTCTTAAAAAAAATTCCCAGTTTCATAGTTGTACACCTGGTATGTGTAAGTACATACATTTTTCACTTGTGCAGGTTACATTCAATAACTTCCCTTTTATAACAACAATGGATATCAAGTCGATTTTTGGTAAGTTTTTAAACTATTATTGCTATATGACAACCAAGGAGAAAGTTAGTACGCTATGTAAATTTTATTTTAATTAAATTGAACATTTAAAAAAAACTGTTCAAATTAACTATAAAATACAGACAAATTTAAATGCATCATATAGAAATTTAGATGAAGATTAATGCAAACTGAAACACAATCAGTGGAGTCAAAATTCTTATCTGCTTTATGAAAACTTGATATTTCATGTAAATGAATGTTTTATTAATACAGCTGCACATGCGCAGGCCATTCACTCCAGATCTATTGAAAAAAAAAACAAAAAACCTGTCAATTTTATTTTTGCGCGCCCACGGGAACAACAAAACAACTTAATTTAATAATTTCGTAAAATTTGCAGTACACTCGATGAGAAATGTTTGTAAAATACACAAATATGTACATCGTCGAAATTGTATAGCATAGATGCCAAACCAAATCTAGAAATAATTGCAAAGAAGATGCAAGGTAAATCATATGAAGAACCTGTTGTTTTCAGGGATTCACTTGCCTACATACATTCTTATCGGATTGTCTATTTTTACAAAGAATGCATTCAAAATTCTGATGATGATGTTGTGACAACTTTAGAGCCCACTTTGAGACTGACTAGTTCAAATGTCGAGGTTATTTTCTTTTTTCAATAATATATACAAAGTTTTTCGTAAAGAAATCTCCACTCTGGATTCGCCAGTTTTCAAAACTGGCGAGGTGCTCCACCTACAGTTAAAAGAAGCTATCATCACTACATCCATTGACTTAACTGAGTTTTTTGTTCGAGTGTACTTCTTTTTTTTTTTTAAATAAAAAAGATTAATACTAAATGCAACTCTGCTATAATATTTTTTAATTTATTATTTTATGCATTGATAATAGCGTCAATAAACTTTTAATGGTTCAATGTTTTAATGTAGGCTTTTATTTACTGCTGTTTCTGCTGCTGCATAACTATCAAAGCTAAATTTACATATGCACTTATGTGCTAGGCTCAAAAAATAGTAGCGGAAAATGTACGCAAAGAAATACTTAGTAGTAGCAAATAAAAAAAAAGCCAAAAACAGCATAAAAATATCGCGTAATCCTTAAAAATTTCTGAGTAGAGCTAATTATGCGGTGGCACAGTTCGTGCCCACTTTGAGACACTGCCTAGTTCAAATGTCGAGGTTATATAATTTATTTTTATTTTTATCTTGAAAGCTTCTTTCAGATATTTTATAACAAAAGAGCCCTACAAAAGATACATTCTTATTTGCTATGTCTTTTTACATAAATTTACTTTACCATTATTTATATTTTTCTTTTTATTTCGAAGAGACTCCCTTCCTGGAAGTTTAAAAAAATGGCTTTAGGTCTACTCTACCTTCGGAAAAAGCGCATTCAGTCATCACATTTTTGTTTTGCTTATTGCCCTTTTTTTCAACTGCTACTTATTTTACAAATCGCACTCATATGTCAATTTTTATCAGGAGCTTTTTGTCGCATCTTTTTATATGATGATGTGGTGCGGTGCGGTGTGCTGCAATGGTGCATTTATACTCTATGCCTTTTTGTCCTCTCGAAAGTCTCTATATTATTATTACATGTGAATGCATGTATTTGCTTTTTAGCCTTTGTGTGTTATTACTGCTCTAAGCTATTTATTTTACTCCTTTTCTTGTTGTTTTACCTTTGTACTCTGTACCGAGTTTGCCGCATATTTTACTGCTCTTTGTATTCTGTTTGTTGTATGAAGCTCCTTTAGAAGGTAATACATATGCTGTTTTCTTATTCTTCTTCTTCTACTACTACCAATTCGTTTAATGTGCATTTTTCTTCACCATTTATTGCTCGTCCCCCCGTCCTTTCATACTCGTTAGTCTGTCCGTGTCTTGGATATTTCAAAGTATGTATAGTTTTACCAATTTGTATTCAATGACAGTAGTAGTCGTCGTCGTCGTCGTCGTCGTCGCCGCCGCCGCCGCCGCCGTCATCGCTGTGGAATAGGTACTTCATACTATTCTTCGGACTATTGTGTGATTTGGTACCTTTTTCTTTGCTTTTGTTCTGCGTGCGAAAAATAAAAAAAAACCGCATTTAAGGAAAAAGTATAAAGAAATATTCTTCTTTTATTCTTGTTTTATTTAATGCTATTTGGTTCATTCGAACACATAAATTTTGTACATACATACAAATATCTATATGCTCCTTTTTCATGTACATATTTCGCTCATTATCCGTCAACATTATGCAGGTTCTTTGTTGTGTCGAACAAAACACAAATGTTCAATAATAGTAAATATGTATGTAATAATACACTACACTCGAGAATTGTTAGGTATGTACCTACTTGTAGTATGTAGAGTATGTGTTAAAATGAAGATCATAATCGAAACTCTTCAATAGACACTTCGTGTACAAAAGAACACAGTTCTAGTGGTAATTTGATATTGACATACAATGTGCCGTTGTAGGAGTAGGGAAAGGTTTTCTATTTATTATGTCTACATATAGGAATTGTTCAAGAAAACGATGGGAATATCACTTACAAATCATTTTCTCTCTATCATACCGTTGGATATTTCGAACTTGAACATTCAATTGAATTTTTTTCTTCTATTTAATTCGAACTTGTGTAACTTGAAGAACTATTGGCCAAACACTAAGCGGATACCAGTGACGGTCACCTATCAATCCAGTCTGTCCTACATGGAACCCCTCAAGAAATATAGTGTGAACTAAAGAAGCAATATACATATATATATAATTCTTACGGCTAAAGAAGAAAAACGGACGGTTTTTCATACCTTTTACCTTTAACCTTTTCTACTGTATAATCATTAAAGGTTGACGAAGAAAATTTGGACCGTCAGGCTGGCTGCTGTAAAGGTCGTGGAAAAACGATTTTTGAAAGATCGTAAAACGTGTAAGGTAAAACATAATAACGAGACCTTATAACTTGTGGGCTATCGAAAGACCAACAATGGCTCTGTCATATATTAAGTATATATGGTAATAGAACCTGAACAAATTATTTAAGTCAATTTTGTAGTAACTATGCAACAGATCCATTATTCTCTATTATTTACTATTCCATATAGAAAACTATGGTCCACAGTCAAATTATTTAAGTCCATTTTGTAGTAACTAAGCAACAGATCCATTATTCTCTATTATTTACTACCCCATATAGAAAACGATGGTCCAGAGTTAATGCATGCAAAACTATAAAGTGGCTTTTTAAAGAACTGAATAACAGAAAATAAAACTTACTGCTCGTTTGCGGATGCATTCAGCAATTGAATCTTGCCTGGGCCCATGCTTCAGTGAAACATTTGAAATTTTTGGGTTTTATAACAATATTTTATTTTTTACCTGGCCGTTAATTTTAAATTATATAAATGTAATTTAAATGCCGGAGCGTGTGGAAATCGTGCAATGGTCCAAAATGAGTCAAAAAGTATAAAGTCTCCAGATTGAGCTCTATGGGCACTTTTCAAAAATAAGGGACCCGTAAGTTTAACTTATTTTCACGGGCCCGTATTTTCGCTCCACGGCCCATATCCTGTCTACTACACAGCATTTTCTCTGTAATTGGTTAGCCACCGAAAGAAGAAAGAATGCTAGTAATTATGGCATTTTTTTTCTTCTTCCAGCTGAACTTCCTAGGCTCCTTAAGATACTATTTTTCTCATTCGAAATTTCTTTCCTTATCTTAGCTTTTTCTCTTCTCTTTAAAATATATTTTTCTCTGCTGCTAGGCAAAGCTTGTTGGTCCAATGGTCTGAGTGCTATAGGAGACCCAATATTGTATTATATTTGCTTTTGGTAATCGGCCACACCAAACTGAGTCTGGGCTGCTTGGCATGATGCCTCTGCGCTGATGGTAAGGTTGCGTCGTATTTTCTGGTTTAAATCTACTACAAAACTGTGTTGTTTTCAGAATACATACATGCGAACAGCAAATTGCTATTCTTGAAAACTGCAACACAAACATACTTCCCCAACTTCATGAATTTTTCTTTACCCAAAAATGCAGCACTATGTCTAATAGACATACAAAAACATACATGAGTACTTCGCTTGAAATACTCCTCACTTTCGCTATATTAAACGTCAAAGGAATTTGTGTTGTTTTTTCCTGCTCTGCTTGCTACCCGCCAAATCAAACAATTCACTTAATAAACTGCAGGTGGTGCTTTTTTTTTATTTTGCATTGTGCTGGAAATTGTTGCAGCAAAAGCGCATTGAACTTTTTTCCTCTTCATGGTTTATATTTTTTCTTTTTCGGTGTTTTTTTTTTTCAGTTAACTGAAAAGGTTGTGGTTGTAGTGGGTGGCCAACAACTATGACGTTAACGACTTCGACTACTGTATGGATTGAGTACCCACTACTGTTTTTTTATTTCTATTTTTTCTACTCTTGCCACCACCTACCTTGCAGTTGTGGTTGCACTTTGGCAAACTCATAAATTAGTCTGAAGCCGCAATATTTCAAAAGCATACTTTGTGTGATGTACAATAATAAATGAAACTAAGCGGGCGGTGGCGTTGCAAAAGGAGGAAGAATGGCATGTTTAGGGAATTAAAAAAGGGGATGGAAAGGGAAGTTTTTCAGTTTGGCAGTGAGCTTTAAATGATTGCATGATTCTTCTTTTTTATTTTTTTTATTTCTGTTCCTCCACTGGGATTGCGCGAGATTGATTTTGTAATAAAGTGTAGTAGTTCAGCTGTGAGTAGTCGTAAATTTTGGTAAAATATTTTTTTTCGCTGTTTTCCTTCGTTCGTTGAAGGAAATATCGCTTGATAAACATTTAAGCATCAAACGTCAGAGAACTTAAACTCCTACATTACGAGTATATTCACTGATGTATACATATATATATATGTGTATATTTTCACTTGATGTGACAATGTTGCCGGCGTTGTTGTCGATGTCGTCTGCCTTTTTATAGTTGAATTAGCGCAGCCTTCGCCCATGGTCAGATACAGCGATAAAAACGGAAGCAACATGTATCGCAGCTAAAAAGTGGGCGCTCCATAAAATCAAATTAAAGTGTGAGTATGTATGGATTTATATCCATATCTAGCATATACTATGTACATATGTGCATACTATGTCTGCATATGTATACACAACACCAAAGACGTTTGAGATTGAGTGTTGTAATAGGGATGCCAGACAGTTATAATTATATTTGCACAGCATTTTTCTTTTTGTGGAAATGGCGGGAGATTTTATATATACATACATACGTACATAAAGAGTGTACACGAAAAAATTGATACTTTTTTCTTTATAAAAAATTTTAAATACAAATTGTGATTTAATTTTTAATATGAGAAAATTCTTTAAGCGAAATAGCAGACACTGATTTTAAGCTACGAAAAAATATATTGCACATTTTACATGAAAATCCGTCATGGACCAAAAAAAAGTTTTAAACCTATTGGGTGTCAGAATTGCAACGGTAAAACGAACCGTTTAAAAAGTATAAAGATAATCTTTCGGTTGAGAGAGTATAAGGTTCCTGCAGAAATTGTGGTCCAGTGGACAAAAAACTTTCTGGGTTGGTTAAAGCTCACTTAAAGAGAAGTTCAAATGCATCTGTCCGCAATATTGCTTCCAAACTAAGAACTTCAAAAAGTTGTTTATTTATTAAAAAAAATAAACCTAACTTTTATTCATATAATCGAAACGAAGAAAATGAAAATGAAGCCAGAACTCTTCTAAAATTTCCTTACAAAATATAAATGCTGCATCAAGGATGATGAAACTTTCATATGTACGTGAAAGGTGACTTTCGCAATTGTCTGATAGTAATTTTACACAGCCCAATCTAGAGGCTGGTCGCTGTGGCGTAGTGGTAGTGTGTTGGACTGCTGCGCAGTCCAACGAATCTCGGCACAGGCAAAATCAAAAAGTAGAAAAAATAATTTTTCTACACGGCACCCACCACCACCTCTTGGCAGGCAATGGCAAACCTACAAGAGTAAAAATTGCTATAAAAAGCTTTTCACTTCGGCGTTCGGATTCGGCATTAAACTGTAGCTCCCTTCCATTCATATACAAATATAAGACGCATAACATGAATGGATGCGAAAAGCTCGGCCTAGGCCCTGCATGGGCTGTTGTGCCATTAAAAGTAAAGTAAGTAATCTAGAGGCCTGGTCTGAAAAAATCAAAAAAAAAAAAAAAACAGTTCCAATTTCCCAAAAAGTTTTTGATTTGCCTGGCAATATGCACTTGTGGAAAAAGATGTGAAACTTTTGTTATCACTGGATTCATAAATCAAGAAGTACACATAAACGAGTGCTTGAAAAACTATGTTTTACCATTTTTAAGAGGCCATAATGTCGCAGTATTCTTTTGGCTTGATCTGGACACGTCACATTATTTCAAGAAAGTTATGAAGTGGTATGATGATAATAGAGTAACTGTTGTCCCAACGAATGCAACATACCAAATTGCCCAGAGCTACATCCTATTGAGCGTTATTGGGCTATGGTAAAGCGTAACCCTAATAATCCAGAAAATTATATTTTTCGTTTTAGAAGTTATAAACACGACATTTAAGAAATACAAAATAAATTTATTTTGAAAAAAAAAAAATATTTCTGTTTTGAAAGAAAAACACATTTATTTTTCGGGGAGCTAAATTTTTTCGTGTATACTCCTTATGTACATACATACTCCTATGTATACATGTATGTATGTACTACTGTGGGCAAAAAGTAGTAAGACTTTTTAATTTAAATTTCGCGCGGAAACCCATTCATCAATATATTATTTTTTTAAGGTTGGTATGACTGTCGGTGACATCTGTGCCAAATGTCACATCAAAATAATCATTAGTGTTTAGTATACGCTTGTCTTTCTGAAGTACAAAAAGTGCATTCGGCGATTTTCACAATGAGTGAAATTATTCAACAAAGAAGTTCCATTAAAATTTGTGTGCGGAATCAAATTTCTGGTGCCGAAACGTTCAGAATGTTGCAAAAGGCCTTCGGTGATAATTGCATGTCGCGAGCAAGTGTTTTTGATTGGTACAAATTGTTCAAAGATGGTCGAGAACGCGTTGACGACGAACCACGTCCAGGACGGCCATCAACATCAACTGATGATTAACACGTCAATAAAATCAAGGAATTGGTGCTCGAGAATCGAGTCAGAGACCTTACTGGCATCGTTGGAATATCGAAAGGATCAGTGAAAACCATTTTAAAACATTATTTGGGCCTAAGAAGAGTGAATGCACGATTGGTTCCAAAATCACTGTATTGGTTTTACGAGACCATTTTGCCAAAAATTCGACTGATATCGTTCTCGTTCCGCAACCACCTTATTCGCCTGACTTAGCACCGTGTGACTTTTGGCTATTTTCTAAACTCAAAAAACCGCTTCGTGGACACCGTTTTGAGTCAATTGAAGACATTAAACATGAATCGCTAAGCGCAATGAAGGCTATTCCGGAAATTGACTTTAACAACTGCTTCGAGAATTGGAAAAAACGTTGGCACAAGTGTACTGTGTATTGGGGCCGGGGGGGATTACTTTGAAGGGGACGAAATAGATTTGGAAGAATGAATAAACAAATTTGAAATTATGAACAAAGTCTTACTAACTTTTGCCCACAGTAGTATGTATAAATGAAATAAGTTTAACATAGAAAGTGAACGAGGCAGTGAGTGAGTCAAAAATTAGTACGAGTTGAGTGTTATCATAGCGTCACTGTAACCACCTAACATTTGCTGACTAAGTGACTGACTGACTTTCTCTTTTAGTCGATGAAAACGTGAGCTTCTGGTTTCTTGAGCCCCAAAGGGTAAATTTTATTTTTTTTGACAATGTGTGCATAAGTATGTATGCATTTGTATGTACATATGTGTATCTAAAAATTGATTGTCTCAAAGTAGCAGTCGAATGTGTACTTGCAACGGAAGCGGATATAAGCGGCCATGTTTTTCATTGAGGTATAAAGTTGCTTGCTATTAACCCTGGAAATTCTTATTTACAAAACGTTGAATTGCTTAAAGGATTTTTGTTTCTTCTATGTATTGTATGTACTTAGGTACAGATATAGATTATGTTTTGTATATTTATGTGTGTGTACATACATATATGCGATGTGTTCGAAATTGTACAAATATATGTATATGTATAATTGTGATATGTTAAATATGTTTAAAACACAATCATATTATTCATTTTTGGGGAAAAAAAATATTAATGGGAAATAGCCAAGGGAATAGAAATGAAACGCATAACAATTTTTTAAATGACAAAAATTGTATTGCATTTGCATACATTTTTTTTAGATAGAGAATGCCCAAAAGGATCAATGGAAGTCAGGGAATATCCAAATGCACTAACGGCTGCAAAGGGGGGAGAGGTGCGGGTTCTCCCCGAAATATTTTCAACCATTAGAGATGAGCATTGTTAGTGAATGAATGAATGAATGAATGAATGAATGAATGAATGAATGAATGAATGAATGAATGAATGAATGAATGAATGAATGAATGAATGAATGAATGAATGAAGGATGAAGAATGAAGAATGAAGAATGAAGAATGAAGAATGAAGAATGAAGAATGAAGAATGAAGAATGAAGAATGAAGAATGAAGAATGAAGAATGAAGAATGAAGAATGAAGAATGAAGAATGAAGAATGAAGAATGAAGAATGAAGAATGAAGAATGAAGAATGAAGAATGAAGAATGAAGAATGAAGAATGAAGAATGAAGAATGAAGAATGAAGAATGAAGAATGAAGAATGAAGAATGAAGAATGAAGAATGAAGAATGAAGAATGAAGAATGAAGAATGAAGAATGAAGAATGAAGAATGAAGAATGAAGAATGAAGAATGAAGAATGAAGAATGAAGAATGAAGAATGAAGAATGAAGAATGAAGAATGAAGAATGAAGAATGAAGAATGAATGAATGAATGAATGAATGAATGAATGAATGAATGAATGAATGAATTAATGAATGAATGATATTTGCATCGGCTAGATTGTACATATATGGAGGAGAAGTGGTGCTTCTTCATAATTTAATCTTGGCAAATGACTTGTGGAATTTTCTTTCTTTCACATTATGACTATCCAAATCTTGGAAAGCTTTGAAATATAATTCTTTAAATTAATAATAATTCTTTAAAAATTTACCGAAATCACTTGGGTGAAACTTACATTAAATAGGGCAGAAACATGTTGGTTAAACTGGCTAGCTATTTGAATTTGTTGATTGTGGTGCTCTGTCCTTCAATTAAGGAAAGTCTTGTGGTCCAGGATCGCTACTTAAATATTAGTTTTCCATGAATACTGTTGCTCAATTTAGCACAGCTCTCCTCCGGTTTTTAATCTGATTTTTCAATCATAAGCATTTCTGCTCCTGAACTATAAGAAAGATCAAATTAAAGCCTCCAAATTTTTGCAATCTTCGAAATCTTTAGTGTTCCCAACACTTAGGCCTATACCTGAAAACACTAAGATATTTTTCCTTAATGCCCAGTTTTCAATTTTACCTTCATTCATGATAAAGTCTTCGTACAGTGTCTTTCTTCTTACAAAAAATTTTAACATTTTCAAAGAGTTACGCCCACATATTTTTTTTATGATTACTACCTGCATGCAATCGGTTTGTATTAAATTTTCATATATTTGTGGTGTGGAACAATGAAGTGCGCACGCCTCAGTTGCCACGTTACCTGCCGCCACCTTAATAGCACCACAAGCGATGATTGGGGCCAATAATTAATTTTTGTTTCAGTGCTGGCTCTTAACTCTTCTCAGCTCATTTGCAATTGTTTCTCCACTCGCTCAATGCTGCTGCGTGTACCCTCATAAATTGTACGCATGTTCTTCACTTTTTATTGTAACTGACTTTATGTTATACAAATATGTTGCAAGCACTATATTCTGCTTGTTGTTGTTGGTAAAATGAAAAAAAAAAAAAAAATCCTGCAATAAATTCAATTTTGACCTTGGCAAAAGTGTTACCAAAATGATTGAATCTATTTTGATGAAATAATATTAAAATAATAATATGATTAATAAAGCAAAGTATTTGCTTCATATTTGTACACTGAAGGTAACTTTTTAACCTGTGACCTCTTTCACAAATTTAGACAGATACTCACTACTTTCTACTATTGCAATTACTTTCTCCCCAACTAACTTTCTTAACTAGGACACAAACTTTGACATGATATTCTAATTAATTGAATTGCTCATGAAAGTTTTGGTAATTAATTTTTTTTCGTTTTTTGTACGAAGAATGCCTTAAGTAATTTTTCACCTTAAACCAAAAATGGAAAAAGAAGAAAAGACAGATGAAAGAAAATTTTTCCCAGAACAAATTTTCCACAAATCATACGCTATTAGTAGAGATCGACTAACATACACCACCACAACTCACAGCAATGCGTCAAAAAGTATGAAAATGTATTGCTTAAATGAATGAATGAGTGATGATTGTGGTGTGCAGATATTTTTTTGCGCTGTCAAATCGAGAAAAACAAAAGCACCAGTGAAAAGTTACTTTAAAATGCAGAGCTTGCAATAATAGCAACAATAAAGGCTGCAGAAACAAATTACCATAATTTGCGATGATCTACACCAATTCATCATGCGCCACAAGTGATGGTGGAGAGCATGAAGTGTGGCAGCACTGGTGGCATTGCCATTTGAAATTGGTGTTGGCAATGATGGTGATTTTTATGTTGCTGGTGTGCAGTAAGTGGTGGTGATTGGTGGTGGTGTGGTGGTAGTGTTGCTGATGCACAAAATCACTCACTCACTCGCTCATTTCACTCACACTTTAATATTTTAAATGCTACGTAGGTATGCACCATATACACACACACACACACACATATTAACATAAGTAAAAGAAAAACAAAACGATCATCATTAAGGTAAATGATTTCTGGAAGTTTTTGTGAAAATTGTGGGGTATATGCATATTTAAAATTTCACTGTTTTCATTTATGCTCATGTGCTTGCTTACGAGTGCTTCGCAATTGCGATAGATTTTAATTTATCGCTATCGTCGAGATTGTTTTTGATTTATGTATTGTAAAAATTTCACGCTTCTGGCATTATTTAAAGTTATTTTGCAATTTTGTAATTGGTTTTCTTATATAAAATTTCATTGCATACCTTTAGGCGGTCGCTGTGGTGTAGTGGTAGTGCGTTGGACTGCTACGCAGAGTGTCCGGGGTTCGAATCTCGGCACAGGCAAAATAAAAAGTAGAAAAAATAATTTTTCTGCACGGCACCACCTCTTGGCATTCAATGGCAAACCTACAAGAGTAAAAATTGCTATGAAAAGCTTTTCACTTTGCCGTTCGGGTTCGGCATTAAACTGTAGGTCCCTTCCATTCATGTACAAATCTAACACGCACAACATGAGTGGATGCGAAAAGCTCGGCCTAGGCCCTCCATGGACTGTTGTGCTATTAAAAGTAAGTAAAAGTAAATACCTTTAGGTGTACTAGAGCAGTTCGAAGTAAAATTTTAACATTAGCGTTAAGCATTCATAATCTGGTCATAAAGACAAAAATGTTCGGTTCTTAAGGACCAGAAAAAAAACTTACATATTTTAACAGAGACAGAAAGACAGTACAATAAGATAATAATTTTGTATTGGCACACTTGCTTTATCTTGGAACCTCACCTCAAAAAATGTGTTTTATGATCCCCATTTCCCAAAATATACTTACTTACTTTACTTTTAATGGCACAACAACCCATGGAGGGCCTAGGCCGAGCTTTTCGCATTCACTCATGTTGTGCGTGTTAAATTTGTACATGAATGGAAGGGACCTACAGTTTAATGCCGAATCTGAACGGCGAAGTGAAAAGCTTTTCATAGCAATTTTTACTCTTGTAGGTTTGCCATTGCCTGCCAAGAGGTGGTGCCGTGTAGAAAAATTATTTTTTCTACTTTTTTTTTGATGTTGCCTGTGCCGAGATTCGAACCCCGGACACTCTGCGTAGCAGTCCAACGCACTACCACTACACCACAGCGACCACCCGATACACCAAAATATACCCGATACGAAAATAACCATTTAGAAACTGAAACTATTAAATTTTTTTTTTTTTGGAAAAAATGTTCCTGGAATAAATTCATTATTCACTCAACTGTTTAGGAACAGTTAAAATTAACTTTTCAGTGGGGAATAAATCAAAAAACTGAAAATGCTTGCATAACTCTGCTGTTATTTTGCAAATTTTAAGGGGAAAAGCAATTTCTGTCGAGGGGAT
Organism: Palloptera scutellata; assembly: GCA_958295655.1. Classification (NCBI taxonomy): domain Eukaryota; kingdom Metazoa; phylum Arthropoda; class Insecta; order Diptera; family Pallopteridae; genus Palloptera; species Palloptera scutellata. The sequence continues at coordinate 50,659,175 of OY282451.1, forward strand.
GATTTTACTTTATGATAAAGAATTTTCTACCATAAAATAACTTAAAAATATTGATTGAATATTTAACGGACTTTGGATTTATAATAGATGCATTTTTAATAACATCTAGGGCATAAAAAAATTCTTCTATTAAATGAAATATTTAAAAAAATTTCTCATCTAATTATTCTTATTCTTTAATCCATTTTAAAAGGGTACCGGAAGTAGTAATTTGATTTTGAAATGTTCAGCACAGTTCCCATATGTCTTCATTATGTCATTATACCACTGAAAATGGTTGTACTCGTATGTACATACACATATTTTAAGGTGACCAAGTGTGCAGAAAAGCATAAATACTCAATATCATGGCAAATGGGAGAAAATACTATTAAGACAACATTTTAGAAGTGATTATGTAAAAGTTATTCTCAACGAAATTTGTAAAATGTACACTTCCGCTGAAGCCTTACACTTCGTCCCTTTTTCCTATTTTTTAAACAAAAATTTGATGTAGTCTCTGAAAAGTATATGGGGACGTGATATTTTTAACACCAAGTTAATTGTTTAACCTATTGAATTTCAAATGTAAAATAATAATACTTACTATTTATTTATTTTTATTTTATTTTCAAAACAACCTTTCAAATAAGCATTTCTGTTAACGAGGCCTTTAAGCAAGCTTGATGCATTTTTACACCGCGGTATGTAGAAATATAAACAGTGATTAAATTTGTGAATAAATTTTAAATGTATTTTTGCTGTACGAAAAGTCTTGCAGATAATCAGAATGGGTTAATGGCACACCAGGTTGTGGAAAGTCTAAGACAACCTTTCCGGATACATCATGTTGGGCAATATTTGTAAACGATGCGGAAGGCATCTACACTTTTATATTAAATCCCTTTTGGCATTTTTATTTTTTCGGTTTTTACTGTGTCGTTGCGTTTTGAAACTGCATGGTACCCGCTGCAGTTCAGCACACCACCAAATTAGCCACGGCGGTTCCATTAGGGAAAATAAAGTTAAAAGTTAACACAATATGAATGGGATTTTTTTTTTCCGTTTGGGAAGGATTGGAAAATTCATATTTATTGGAAGTACCAATAGCCTGTACCTTCGACAGCACGGTTGCATAAGAACTCATTGATGTTTCATTTCATGAAAGTTTTTGTATAAATAATATTTAAATTTTTTTTAATTCTTCTTAAACCTGGTAAATAATTTATTTCGAAATGTAATTATTTCTTTTTCAAATTTTTTGGTTCATGATTGATTTTAATTGTGGATTTATTCATGTAATTGTTTTAATTTTTATTATTTTTGTTTTCATTTTAATTCATTATGATTTATTAATGCGCTGGTGTGTGGTGGATGCATTGGTGTGTGAATGGATAGCTTCCAAATTGAAATGAACTCTTCTCATTTTTATTTTTATTTTTATTTTTTTTTTATTTTATCAACACGTGGTCGCTGTGGTGTAGTGGTAGTGCGTTGGACTGCTATGCAGAGTGTCCGGGGTTCGAATCTCGGCACAGGCAAAATCAAAAAGTAGAAAAAATAATTTTTCTACACGGCACCGGCACCACCTCTTGGCAGGCAATGGCAAACCTACAAGAGTAAAAGTTGCTATGAAAAGCTTTTCACTTCGCCGTTCGGATTCGGCATTAAACTGTAGGTCCCTTCCATTCATGTACAAATATAACACGCACAACATGAGTGAATGCGAAAAGCTCGGCCTAGGCCCTACATGGACTGTTATGCCATTAAAAGTAAAAAGTAAAGTAAAGTCAACACTCCTATGAATGCAGATTGTTGGTGGGAGGAAGAAGGAGGGAGAACTGGAGAGGGAATGCAATCACACAGGACACCGATAAAGAGGTAGACAGCCATTGCGGCAAGTGTTATGCCTTTACCACAATGAACTTCAGTTTATCAGTGTATCAGTGCCGACTATGACCGAATGTAGTGCCAACGAAAGGGATTTAACCATATGCGTCTGTATACGATAAATCGAGTAGAGCTCAAGGAATCTCAACCAAACTTAATACAGACATTTGATTTTGTCTGGAAGAGGTTAAGTTCTGAAATAGGGGGGCAAAAGTGGGCGTGCTACCTCCCGTACAAAGTGAAATTTTCAAAGAGTGTTCGACTGCGCCCGGACTTTACTTTCCATATTTTAGGCTTCAAAATAATTTAATTGATGAATTTATACTACATTTTCTTAATCTATTTTGATAACCTGTCGATTTTTCGTACAGCAACTTTGAAAATTCGGAAAGAATACATTCAAAATTTTACACAAAAGTAATCACTGTTTAAGATTTGAACATATTTTGGCTTTAAAACTGCATTTACGGAACTTTTAAATTAATAAATCTCACCTTGCTCAAAGGTCAGGTTCAGGCATGATCTTTTTTTTTTTGGAAGATTACTTTGAAAATCTACAAAAAATACTAAATTTAATTATTTTGCACTTAAAATGTAAATTTCATCTGGACAAAATATCAAACTTGATGTAAAAATTATGACCTCGCAGATCCTCATATAATATTTTCCGGAGACTACAGCTGACCAAACTTTTGGAAAAAAAAGCTTATGGGATAAAGCTAATTTCAACAAAAATGCTAATTTTACACATTTCGCTGCTTTTTCGATCCCCTATGTTAATTAAGACGACGCATGTTCCAACTCTGAACGGGTTTCAACTTTAATTATCTGAAAAGTTACTTACTGAAAGTGGAAAGGTTTGTTATGACGATGCATAAAACCTAATAAAAAACTAATTATTTTAATTTAACTCCGAGTATTAAAACTTTGAGCAACTATATTACATTTTCTGAAGTTCATTTGTAGCGAATCCCCATAGCTCCACTACATAGTGCAAAGGAAAGACTCGATTAATTAAGAGACAGAGCGTTTTATAAGTTTCAGAAGTAGTGTTGCTAATTCAAGAGATTTCTCCTAAATTTAGGTATTTTTCGGTCTTTCAGTTGGAAGTTTTTTCTAGCGGTATCGGTTAATATCAGCCGGCTAGTCGCGATCTACTCGCTCTGGTTCCTTCTCCAGAGATTTCTCCTAAATTTAGGTACTTTTTGGTCTTTCAGTGGGAAGTTTTTTTTCTAGCGATATCGATAAGTATCAGCCGGCTAGTCGCGATCTACTCGCTCTGCCATTTCTGGAGAAGGAACCATTGAGTCGAATTGAAAAGTAGCATTCATTAAATGGTGTTCATTATATTTAGGATTCATAGGATCTTGTGAAGTGCGAGTGAGAGAGGGGATTTCATTTGCACTAACAGGGTGAAACATATTATTCGACTTTGACTGAAGACGACATTTTTCAGTGGGAAAAGTGCTCCAACTGTGGGTAGAGCGCGTTATCCATCTGGCAACACAGTTTAGAAGACTTAGACTTAAAAGAAAAGTCCGTTTTTTAAAAGATAATAAATTTTAAAGAAATTTTATAGCTGATTTTTAAAATACGCTACGCACATGAAAATGTAAATTTGTTTTGCTACTTTGGCATCATCAATGATGAAATTTTCAACCTATTCACATGCTCCATGTACAATATGTACATATGTACATTCAATTGAATGTTGTTTCTTCAAGTTGAAAAATATTTAAATGAAATTACTTGAGAAAATGCGAATTAACTTATTTATTTTTTTAAACATTTTCAATATGCTAATTTTACATAATTAATTCTCCACATTTTCTTATCTTTGCAGGTACCTACTACATTGTATATACTCGTATGTATAATATTTGTGATGCTGTTGTTACTTCTTTCATTGTTGCTGTCTACTGGCCACTGTGTTATCTTTGTTGTGTGTATTTCCTTATAAGGTTTGAGCTGTATGCATAACTACAAATTTTATTATATTTTATCTGTAGAAGATAAAAATGCTCAATTTAATTCAGCCTCATTGCAAATTCAAGCAACATATTTGCATGCAACAACCGCAGCGGCTACAACCATTATGCTGCAGTAAATGATATTGCTGATGTGCTGCCTTTATTTTAAATTTTTGCATGAGAAAGAAAGTTTAGTTTTACGTTATTTCTGCTCCGTGCCTGATACTGAGTGTCCACTTAGTTGGTTGTACATGGTTTCAGACATAATCGTATACACATTTTAGCCAATTAGGCGCTTAGACAATATCAAGACGAGGTAACGAGGTAAAGTACAAATTGAGCTTAACATATGTATAAAAAAAATAAGAGAATTCATATTAAGAAATATGCAGTGACTTACAAAAGTGTTCATAAAAGTTCATATTCCTGGTTATCACTTTTTTTTTTATCATAAATGAATATTTAAAATTCAAGACAACAAAAATTTAAAACAGCTTTTTCGTAGCTATAAATAACAAACAGAAAATAGTTTAATATTATTTTTTTTTGTACATTTGACGAGTATTTTTAAAACTGGCTTTGCCAGAATACTTAAAAAATCTTAGAAAACAAATCTTAATATTGGATGTGGCCGCCTTTGGCTTTAATAATAAGTTGCATACTTCTAGGGCATGCTGGTGACAAAATTTTCCAAAGTTTGGGTACTTATTTTTGAGCACGTTAACGGCTGTCCATAGCTCTTTCAGGTCTTTTGGTTCAGGGTTCCGCCTTATAACTTTACTTTACTTACTTTTAATGGCACAACAGCCCATGGAGGGCCTAGGCCGAGCTTTTCGCATCCACTCATGTTGTGCGTGATATATTTGTACATGAATGGAAGGGACCTACAGTTTAATGCCGAATCCGAACGGCGAAGTGAAAAGCTTTTCATAGCAATTTTTACTCTTGTAGGTTTGCCATTGCCTGCCAAGAGGTGGTGGTGGGTGCCGTGTAGAAAAATTATTTTTTTCTACTTTTTGATTTTGCCTGTGCCGAGATTCGAACCCCGGACACTCTGCGTAGCAGTCCAACACACTACCACTACACCACAGCGACCACTTATAATTTTTTTCTAAAAAATATTTCAAAGATTCCCAATTGGATTGAGCTCCAGGCTATGTGGGGGTCAGTCCAAACACTATATACAGTTGTCTAGAAGCCATTTCATTGCTCACATCCAAATTTTGCGATACTGGGGATATCTTTCCAGTATATCTCCCATCTCGATATAATTATTCGCCTTCATAATACCATCGATTTCACGCAAGATTCTAAACTTATTTCCTTTGACACGTCCCCAGATCATTAAGGATCCCTGCCGAATTTCAAGGTATTCTGTATATTACATTCAGTAATGCGTCTTTGTTTGTCATACGATGAGCAAATTCGGCCATCAGATTCCAAGCGACTAATGTTAGATTCGTCACACTAAGTAACCATTTTCCATTTTTCTGCATCCGAATTGATGTACTTTTTTGCGAAATTCTAGCGTTGCTTAGCTGTAAGCAAAGGTTTTCAGACCAAAATTTGGTTTCGTCTTCATACCGTCTCTTTTTAGGTATCTGCTTACTGTCTGTGTTGACACCTGCAGGTTAATCTGGTTTCGTCTTCATACCGTCTCTTTTTAGGTATCTGCTTACTGTCTTTGTTGACACCTGCAGGTTAAGGTTCTCAGACAACTTCTTATGGGCTTTTACAGCATTATCAACTGCTCAGGACACTATAAGCCTCTCGGCCTTTCGTTTGGTTGTTGAAGACAATTTCAGCGAACGCCCTCTATCTCTCTTGCTGATTGAAATTTCGCATGAATTTTTAATTTTAGAGATAAAACCAGTCGAAAGATTGTGTTTTCTTGCAATGTTACCCATAGTTCAGCTTTAACAGCACCTGGCGTTTCGACATCGATTTTCTTTGGCATATTTTTTTTTCTTTAAAAATTTATAACTAGTTTGAGAATCAACTGAAAGCGGGTGCCTCGAAATGATAATTTGAGTTTTGGAAAGAGAAAAAAAGTTAGCCGGAGCACTATCAGGTGAATACGGTGGTTCTCCGATGATGTTTGTTGAGGTTTTTGGCCGGAAATTCGAACATAAATTTGAAGAAAATGCAGGTCTTTCGGAACTAGTCGAGCAGCAACGCGTATGATACCCACACAATCGTGGACAATGATACGAATTGATTCGTGAGACGCAGAAAGTTCAGCAGCTGTCTCTCTCAAACTTAAATGATGATTTTCCGTGACTATTTCCTTTCACTTTATTGATATTAACTTTAGTTGAAAATGTTGGTATTTTTATTCATTGTTAAAATCACAAAACACACTTGAAATGAACTGACAAAATCGAGTACTGTATCGAGTAAATGGTAGATCGTGCATAAACCTCAAACTTTACGTCAGATTAGAGGACAGTGGTGCCAACTTAGCGACAAAAAGTATGTATGTTTTTAAAACTTTAATTTTCTACAGTAAATACAAAAGGTTTTGCAAAATTCTTTCAGTGGATGTGCCAAAATCAGCTAAATAATGATTAGTTTAAAGGAAAATTTCAGATTTTCTTTTGGCTGCCATTAATTTTTTTTTAATTTTATTTATGTATTATTTTTGCTGCTATATAAATTCAATTTACATCGTAATCATTATCACTTTGTAAAAAGGAAATCGTGCTTAATTTGCATGCAGATAATCATTAGAAAATAAATATACATACGAGCAGATACTAAACTATCACGCCCATCGTACCCTGACTTAGCTCCTTCAAATCTTGCACACATACAAGCGCGCCTATCCAAAGCGTACGTGAATAATTTCATGTTGACCTGATTTTAACAGATAAATTCAATTTGCCGTAAAGCACAAAAACGTACATGAATATGTTGAAGCACATAATAGTAGGAATAAAAAAAAAATCCAAGAAAAAAAAAGTTTGTTAAAAATTTGTTAACACAGAATCATTTACTTCCACTACAACAAGCTTCATCGTTATTCGTTGTATGCTCTGCTGGTTGCCTGCATACCTCCATGCTTTCCTTCCTTCCTTCCTTCCTTCCTTGTTGCTTGCATACCTACAACAAGATTGTAGTAAGTTGCAGCTATTTTTTACCATTTCGTCTCTTAAGAAAAATAGTAAAATTGCTGAATTAATTTAAGAAAGAGAAGAAAATACGAGAATAAATCGCGTCTTTTGTAAATTGCACTTTTTCTGCAATGAACATACAAACCTACTTATTGTACATAGGTTTTTTCCGCTTGGTTTTCCCTCTAGTTTCCGGATCTGTTTCTCCTCCTATTCCTTGTCGTTCTATTTTTTTTTTATGATTACATCTTTGCGTGCAAATTGCAAATATCCTTAAAGCATAGAGATAATCTTAAGTATTCATCAGTTGCAATATTCAAAATATCTGCTGCTGATGCTGGGAGGAAGCAAAACTATTTTTGCGCGAAATTTGTACAAATTCGTTACTGACTCCATAAAACGATAGGTAAAAATATAGGTAAGGCAACTGTTGTGTACCTATTTGTAAAAGTTTATATTTGCTTTCGTGCATCAAAACATGAAGCTCATTGCTTTGGCAAGAACAATGCGTGCACGTTATAAAGACGCGCTTCTTGCTTTTCATTCTTCTCCCACAACTACTACTGCAGTGCATTTAGTAGGTATGCACTACATATATTTATATTTACTTCTACTTTTTTTCTTGTAGCAAAAAAATTGCCGAATTTCCTTGGCCACCAAATGTGCGCAGCACTATAGCCACAGAAAAAATATAAAATATAGTTGTAAGCCACAGACATTTGTGGGCCAAAGAAATTAGTTATTTAACTCAAGTGTAGTACATAGGCTTTCGTACAGAAATAAACTCTGAACCCTGTACTGAAACTTATATATTTTTTTTCTGAACTTTAACCCGAACCCGCACCGCGTTTGTTTACAGGTTCTGATTGAAGTCTTTTTCCAAAGAGCTTTGTACGAAAAACTCAAAATAAGAAGTAAGAAGTTGAATCCATGTTCGCATTGTCATGGTGGAAAATTATTCGTCTTCGGTGTAGGCAGTTTTCTCATTTCTCCGAACATTTCTGACATAAAAATTATGGTGTTCCATTCAGAATTCCACTAAAGACAGTGTCTTTATACCGAAGAAGTAAGACACCATTTGTTTCGCGAGCGAGCAATTTTTGTTGTTTTTGATTCGTCTTGAAAGACCCATACTGTCGACTGTTTTTTAGTTTCAGGCTCATATGCATAAATCCATGATTCGTCGCTTGTCACGATCTGATAGGCACGACGATCGAATTTTTTCAACATTTCTTTGGATCAGTCTACACGAGTCTTTACCAAATTATGCGCTACCCAACGTGACCACATCTTTTTCACGGCAAAACGTTCTTTGAATATTGAATGTATAGGAGTGGAACTAATGCCCAAACATGCCTCAATCTTACGATAACTCACATGATGATCTTGCAATATCAGCTCACGCACAGCATCGATTTTTTCTGATACAACAACCGATTTTGGGTGAGCTACCACCACGATTGAATTAGAAAAACCAGTGAGATACGGTGGCTCGGGATGGTGCTTCATCATCAAAAGTCGAAGCTAGCTGATCGTGACACTGTTGTTGGATTATTCTCTGTTGGAAATCAAAAAAAAAATCATCGAACGAAATTGTTCACGATTTAATTCCATTTTTTGGCCGATATGAATTTTGACAAAACTTTCGGAGCTTACTGCTTATCCCTTAAATGCTGTAAGGACTCCAATGGTATTTAACAATGTGTGATTACCAGTTTTTGGGAATAAATTATATTTGCTAAGATAACTTTTAAACAAAAATACAATAATTTTTTTAACCAGTTATGTGACGAGAAACATGAAGCAGATATACAAATATGTAAATTAGAGGTTTTGATCCTGAACGAATTTCTATAAATTCTGTAACTACTTAAGAAGAAATATATATTTTACATGAAATATGTTTTAGTGCAGAAAGCATAAAATCGTTTTCTGGAATTAAGTCTTCTTAAAACATTGCTGCTAAGTCCGTTTGAAAATTAAAGTGAGCATTTAACTGTTAAGTAGCAACCTATCTATATTTTTTCTATAACAACATCAGCTCTTTGTGGAAGTTGCAACATCCTGATCCACATATAACATGAATTCAATAAAACTGTTGTTATGGACATGGCATGATTAGTATACATGTAGTTATACGATTATGAATATTTTCTCATTGAGTGTATGCAGCTTGACGTCGCCGTACCTTGAAGAAGAAAGAAGTGTGCAGGTATGACTATTTTAACTATGTATTGGCATGCTATAAGATGAAATTTTATACATGTTCTTGTTGTTGCCACCGCCGTTGTTGCTGTACCATTTCATTGCAAATACTTAAGTAAGTAGGTTTTTTATTTTTTTTATTAGTTTCTTGCCTTTGCTATTTTTTTTTTTGCGTGTACTTTTTCCAAGTTTGACGTCGTTTTCATTTTGCTTATTACTTTTTATTTTATTTCTTTGTGAAAGCAGCATATTTTTAAATCATATTATGCAAAGAAATCGGTGACTGAGCCATGGATGAAAAACCCTTATGGCTGTAGGTCTCCGGCGTGTGATACGACGAGCATAACGTGCACATTTTTAGTGTGTCGGTTTGCATTATTATTGCTGCATATTCGATTGTAGAGCATATCGAATGCAGTGAAGTACAAAAGAACAAATCTTGCACTGTGCAACAAATCCGATAGGGAGACAGAGGGGAGCTAGGGAGGAGCAACTATTTCATGCATGTGAAATCGTAATATTATATTTTCGAGTTTTCTATTTTATTCTTTTAGTGGTTTAGTTGATTTTTTATTTTATATGTATAAGTAGATATCTTTATTTATTTTTTTTTTAATGCATGATTAGTTTTTTCTTTTTTTAGATTTGTTATAAGCTTACCATATTTGGGATGTTTCTTAATAAAAATCATAAAAAATTTTATTTTTCATCATAATCTCCTTTTAGGAGATCCAACTTCTTCGTCCAACTTTTTTCCATTTACGTTTTGGTGCCCTCCAAACAATGTTTTCTCTAGGCTCTCAAAATAGGCGTTGGTTTCATCGATAATCTTTTCCTTCGACCTAAACCTCTTACCGCTGAACAATTTCTTCATGTTTGGAGACAGGAAATAGCCGCAGGGGACTTAATCTGGAGAATATGCTGGATGAGCAATTTGTCAGCTAATTCATGCGATTGCTATTGTGTGCTGGTGCGTTTTCCTATTGCAAGAGAAATTTGTCCTATCCAAATGCGGTAACTTTTACTGCAAATTGGCGGCGAATCGATCTAGCAGCCCTGCATAATATACACCGGTGATCGTTTTACCCTTTTGAAGATAATCGATGTGAATCACACCGCGCGCATTCCAAAAAACTGTCGGCTTTACCTTGTTGGTCTTCTTCGGCTAGGATTCGCCTGGAAAACTTACTGTTTCGACTGTTCCTTGATCTCTATAACATTATGATGAATACAGGTTTCGTCTACCGTTACGAACCAGCACAAAATCTCGTTCGGAAAAAATAAATTTCTTTGAAGTTGCCAGACGAATGTCTTTGTTATCAAGTGTGAGCATTTTGCGGAGAGCTCTTTCATATCCAAATATGTATGCAAAACTGAAATTACTGGTCCAAGTGTTAACCCTTTAGCCTCTTCAAGTTTGCACACCATTACTGGCCTTTCGTCCAATATCTTACCGTGGACTTTATTGACCATTTTCGGTGTGATGACCTCAATTGGGCGAACAGAACGTTCGGCGTCACTTGTGCTGGTACGACTGCACCGAAATTGAGGAAACTAATACGTAATAGTTTGTTCCAATCGATGGTGAAGAGTCGCCATAATATTTCTCATATGTTTAATGAGAACACGAATTTCACTTGTTTCCAATTTTACGAAAATGCTCGTAAGGCGTTGCCACCTGTTGTAAGATTCATGGACTTATTGATCGCTGTGGCGTAGTGGTGGTGCGTTGGACTGTTACGCAGAGTGTACGGGGTTCTAATCTCAGCACAGGTAAAATCGAAAAGTAGAAAAAAAAAATTTTTTCTACACGGCAAAAATTTTAAAAAATATTCATTAATTGAAAGAATGTAACACATTTATTTTGAATATTTATTTTTTTTTGTTTATTTTTGTGTTTTTTTTTTTTGTGTTTTTCGGGTTTGATAGTATAAGTCGAAGGTTAGGGAAAAGGTCGAACTTATGCTTGGCCCAAGAATCAGAATAATTGAAATTTTGCTAGGTACACCTAAATCAAGTTTATTTTCTAACTTAAAGTTTGAACTTTAGCTGCCAAAATGTTTAATCTTTTTTCCAATTAATATTCTTCAAATAATCTTGCGCATCATGTATATTCGTTCATACATACGTCATAAACTTGAATGACATTCGTTGTGCAATGGAAATGTTTTTTTTCTCCAAATGTCTGTCCCAGCGAGAGACCATCACCTCAACGTCATATATCCCATTGTGGTCGTTAGTGGCGTGCAGAAAAGTTGAAATGTTAAATATTTTATTTTCTATTTAAAAAAAAAAAAAAAATACCATTACGTTTTGTATGTTGGTCTGCATTTTACACTCGCATCGGATATTTGCTTCGTTCTCGGTTAACATGGGGATACCTTGCACCTTTGGGTTATTTATAATCGCTGATGTGAGACTTTTCGCATGCTTTATTTTTTATTTATTTTTTTGCCCTGTTAGAAAGCTAGCAAATAGTTTTTTTCCGTAAAGTTACTTGCTTGGAATAAAATTCTGAACTTTAATGTGCAAACGTGGTAACAAATATTTTTCATGATTTTTTCCTTGACTTCTTTTCCATATTTTTTTCCTATTTGGCGCTGATAAGCGTGTTTATTTTGTGTGTGACCTTTTTGGCACATAATTTTGCCACTATTAGTTTATTTAAATGGTCTTTTGTCTATTCGTGCTTTTTTATGTTCTCTGTTTCATTTGTTTTTTTCGCTTCGGTTTGGGGGCATTTGTTTCTTATTTTGAGGTCATTTTCTGTGTTAGTGATGTAACGAATGTCAATTTTTAATTTTGCTATTCACAAATGCGGTTGCGGATAGGAATGTAGAAGTAAAGTTAAACACAAATTTGTTGTAATTTTTTCAATGTAGTAACTTTACTCAGAAATACAATATTCAATTAAATTTTGTAAATATTTTCAGATCCGTTTTGAAAATATTTACGTAGTTCAACTGAGAATATAAAAAAATTGTGTGCGTCAATGGGACGCTGTGGCGTAGTGGTAGAGCGTTGGACTGCTGCGCAGAGTGTCCGGGGTTCGAATCTCGGCACAGGCAAAGTCAAAAAGTAGAAAAAATAATTTTTCTACACGGCACCCACCACCACCTCTTGGCAGGCAATGGCAAACCTACAAGAGTAAAAATTGCTATGAAAAGCTTTTCACTTCGCCGTTCGGATTCGGCATTAACCTGTAGGTCCCTTCCATTCATGTACAAATATAACACGCACAACTTGAGTGGATGCGAAAAGCTCGGCCTAGGCCCTCCATGGGCTGTTGTGCCATTAAAAGTAAGTAAAGTAAATGGGACGCCCTACAGAAATTTATTTCTTCAGAACGTTTGCGTTAACATTTCTAACGTTTTTGGTTTTTTTTTTTGAAATGTCAAATTTGACGAGAAATTGATGGGCAGTGCCGTCTATCAATCGATTATGAACAAAATCAGTATGTTACGTGTATACACCTAAATGATGGGCAGCGCCTTTATCAATTGAGGAGAATACACATAATTTTTCATACGCTACTTTTGATAGAGGGTGATGCCCATTATTTATGTACCTATATACACATATGCTTCCTCATTTATTCATACTCGATTGATAGAGTGTGCTACTCTACATTTCCATCACAATCGTCTTTTACTTCCGACGTAAATATAAAAAACGATTCTAAAGAAGAAAACTTCAAAAATTAGTAGCTAACATATTGTTACCTTAATAAAGGACGTACAATATATTTTTAGCAAGTTCAAAGTATACGAATATTTCACATGTAGCGCATGCGAATGCTGACATCCGGTACATCACTACTCCTTATGCTCAACAGTGATGGTTTTCGTTTCTAAAAAATATTGGGTTTTTTTTACTGGATACTCCTTCCAATTTTACTCCTACTGTCACTTACGCTTTCCTGATAGTTTATAATTTATTGCAGTTCAAATGCCTGAATGAAAGCCCTTTATTTTCTACTTCAATAACAATTACGAGGAATTTAAGTTAACTAAGCAAGTAAGAGTAAGAATTTTGTAAATACAATCCTTAGCAGTTAATGAACATGATTTGCTATTTTCTTAAAATTTTTTCATTATGAAATATTAATCAGGTACCTTCAACCTGTGATGGATTTATAGGTAACTTGGGGGCTTGGGGAGAGAATTCTGTTGAATTTAAATTAAATCACATTGAAATTATAATTGTCATTCTCTTCAAAACTAGAACATATAAGTACATATGGACATATTTATATAATGTAGTCTTTATTTATATTATAAACAGTTGAATTCAAGAAGTATGTTCAAGGATTAAACGCATTCGCATACGAGTGCATATTTGTAAAGGCTCCAGCTCTCTCAAATGAACAAGCAAATGTGAAATTCTTATTTGTTTGTTTAATTTTTTTTTTTTTTTTTTTTTTTTGTTAACATCAAACAAGAAATTGCACTCAATCTTAACACTTCAGCCTCTTAAACAACATAAGCTAGGATGCAACTAAATAGTAAAGATTAAGAAAGGCTCGTTAGTGTAGCAAAAGCTTACAAAGTAGCCAATAAATCTACGACATGTACCTGGACGTGAATGTGCAACTCAAGGTTCGCGCAAAAGTTGAAATCATAAATATTTATGAAAAAAAAAAAAATGGTTTAAAATGAAATCGTTGTTTCTTTCTTTTGTTTTTGAATCAACAAGTTTCTTCTTAATCGTATGCTAACTTATTTACTACTACTTAGTAGTTATCATCGCTACTAGGCTCACGTTTAATTTCTTATATCCTTTTGGTTGGTATTATTTAGTACTTGTGTTGTGTACCAGGTGTACAAGTATGAAACCGGTAATGACATCTCTGTGTCGATAGTTAAAACTGTCAAACCACATCATTGACGTCATTTCTTCGCATTTAGTTCTGTCAACAATGTTCAGTTCATAAACAATCAAGTTTCATACAACAACTTTTTTTTTTTTTCGCTAGTAAAAATTTCGAATTTTGTGCCTACAAACTACGATATGCGGACATCATTGATTTTCTGTTTCCAATTGAAGAAATCTGCTTTGGAATCTCATCGAATGCTTGTGGAAGCACTGTGGCAACGAGTAGTTCAATAAGTTTAAAATTGGCGATTTTAATGTGAGAAACGAAGAACGTGGAAGACCACCGAAAAAGTTTGAAGATGCCGGATGCCGAATTGCAAGATTTACTCGATGAGGATGATGGTCAAACGCAAGAAGAACAAACTGCAGAATAATTAAATGGGGGCCCAACAATTAATTTCTCAACTTTTAAAAGCTATGGGATTGATTTGGAAGGTGGGAAGATGGGTGCTGCATGCATTGAGAATCCAAAACGTAAACGATTAAATTTTAAGCCTGGTACACCGGCCAAATCGACAGCAAAGCCAAATCACTTCGGAAAGAAGACAATAGTCTGTGTTTTCTGGGATCAGCGATGTGTTATCTGGTTTGACCTCCTGAAACCAGGTGAAACAGTTACAGTTGCGCTACCAACAACAATTGGCCGATTTGAACCGTGCTTTGCGAGGAAACCGTCCAGAATATCAAGCTAGGCAACACAAAGTGATTTTTCTTGATGACAATGCATCATCACTTCAAACAAAACAGACTCGGGAATTGGTAGATTCGTACAGCAGGGAAGACCTACCCCATTCGGCTTATTCACCAGACTTAGCTCCAACTGACTACCACTTATTTTCGTCAATGAGGCACGGGGGCAAGCACTTGCTGAGCAGCACTTCGAAAATGTGAAAAAATGGCTCTATGACTGGTTTGACTCATAAAAAGAACTGTTTTTTTTGGCGAGGCATTTACAAATTGCCAGAGAGATGGGAAAAATGCGTAGCTAGCAATGGTCATTACTTTGAAGATTGAATAACAATTTTTCTTAAAAAACGTGTATTTTCTTTAAAAAATACCGGTTTTATACCTGGTACATACTATACACGAATACAAAACAAGATGGCGCTGATTGCAAATTCTTTAACAGCACTTGCAACATTTATAATTGAACACTAGCGTTGTGAGAATAATGGAAAAACTAATGCGAATGCGAATAATTTTTTTTCCGAAAAAAAAAATTAAAGAAGGTAAAATGTAAAAAAATTGAGGCAACATTTTTTTAAAAAAAGTGAAACCTAATTAATCTCAGTGATGCCAGTTTTTTTGTATTTTTTCGAACATGGATAAAATTACTTTCAGAAATTATTCGAATACAAAATTGTGAATGCGAAACCGAATGGAAATATTGAAACTTATGCGAATTCAAATTATTCGCAAAACTCTATTAAACACTATCAATTTTAGTTTTTAAAAATAAATAAATTTAAATTCCTGTATGGTCCAAACACATCGGATTCGTCCTATTTTGTTTGAATGTTTTCAAATTTTGTTTGGAAAAAAATAAAAAAAGCCAGAAAAAATTTTTATTTTTTAAATAATCGCACTTGCATTTGATTCGGATTTAATTTTTAATACCAATGTAAATCAAATAGAATTTCAATAAAAATTTTCCCAACACTTTTCGTAGTAAGTATTAATCCAAAGGAAGTAATACGATTTTGGTTGAGTGAAATTTTATTTTTCACAGCTGCATCCGTTTAACAATGCAGCAGCAACAAAAAAACATCGTGTTGCTGCTGTTGATTTTATTAAGTGTGTTTGTGTGTGTGTGTGTGTATGTGTGTGAATGTGTGTGTATGTGTGTGTATGTGTGTGTGTGTGTATGTGTGTTTTTTTTCGTTTGCTAAGTAGTAGTTTGTAGCTGTGTGTTATCGACAACGAGATTTGCATTTGTTGCACTGCCAAACCAAACAACCATCAGCAATTGCAGCAGAGACAGACAGCAGCAGGAAATTGCTCTGCATTAAAAGAAAAATGCATGAATATTTATGATTTACCAATGAATTTGCATATTTTGCGATAAAAGCGACACGTTCGAGCTGTGACTTTACATTAACAGTATCCATTTAATGAATTTAACTATATACATACATACATACATATTTACTCAAATATGTAAATAATACCAAACTAAATTTTAAATTTGCAACCACCATATGTATATATACAGGGTGCGCCATGTATGTATGGCGCATACTCGGTATGTAAACATTGAATAATTTTAACATTTACCAACCCATTGACTTAAAATGTTTTTGAAACGTCAGTTCAATACAATTTTAACTAGGAACCAAAATTTAACCTAAGTAGTGACGCTGTACATTGGAAATAGTCGTTCAGTTATGTTAACTCAACGTGCTTATCGACGAAAATATCGTGACCAACAAGCACCGTCTGACAACACTAAAAAACAGTATTGTTTGGTATCGAATTTTATTGTGCACGGGACAATGGGAGACCATCGTCAAGCCCAACACATTCCAATGAACTGGTACTGGTTGAAGCGGTAAGAGAGAGTGTTGCCGAGAACCCACATATGCCGTATCATCAGCGGAACCATCTTGCGGCCCATTTTGAAGGATGATTTCCATTTGTTTCCATATAAAGTGCAATTGGTTCAAAGTGCAAACTCAAATGTCGCTTGAAATGCGGCTAGACAGTCGCTGGAATGGTTGACACTGAACCTGATATTTGGAATGAAATTTTGATGACCGACGAGGCCCATTTCACACATTCTGCCGCTGTTAACAAGCAAAATTTCCGCATTTGGTGAACGGAGAATCCACACGATGTCCATGAAACACCATTGCATGACCAAAAAGTGACTGCTAGGACCAGCCTTTTCGCCAAAACCACCATTGGGCCGTTTTTTTTTCTTCAGAGAAGCCGAAACAGTCGATGGGAATCGATATCGGTGGATGTTGGCTCTTTATGTCTGCCCACAAATATGTGAAAAAGGTCTGGACGGTTACTGGTTTCAACAAGTCAGTGCGCCATGCCACACTCTAAATAAAAACAATGCAGTTTCCTCAACGACAATTCCACGGAAATATGGCGACATTAACCGGCCACCCATATCTCCTGATTTGACCCCTCCGGACTGCTTTTTGTGGGGTTATTTTAAAAACAAAGTGTACGCGAGCAAATCCCAGACCATTGACGAGCTCAAGGCAAACATTCGTGCCAATATCATTGCTATATCGCCCGAGATGCACGAAAAAGTGATGGAAAACGCAGCAAAAAGGGCACATTTTGCTTTGGTCAATAACGGCGGCCACTTGATTGATCTTGTATTCAAAAACTAGTTGGACTAGTTTGTAAAGGACAAAATTAAATAAACATACCTCATATATGGAAATCGGTTGTTTTGGTTTTAAGTTATTCAATATTCACATACCGACAGAAAAGATGGTGGCACCCTGTGTATTTTGTTGGTGTTGTTAAACATAGTGCATAAGAGTAGAAAAATTGATGGAGAAATGTATCAATTAATGGACAAATAGATAGGCAATGTACAGCGATGGATCAAGAAACGTAAACGATTGAATACATGGATGATGTATGGGTGGATGTAGAAATATGGTATGTAGATAGATACGGGTTTTCGAATACTGCTTGTAGGTTGTAAATATGTATTGTTAAATTTAGTGAAAATACTTATTTTTAGTACAACAACAACGGCAGCAGATATGAAATTGCAGTGAAATTTGATCTCGTGTCTCGCTACTTCTGTACTTTATTTTTTTTTTATGTTGAAATTAATGTTAACATGCAGTGCCATGCGATAAGATAAACAAACGTTAAATTAATCAAAACTAAAACAAACTGCTACCAGGTGCATACTACAACAACTATAGCCTCAACACTACTGAAGATTTAAGGCATTAGAGAATTAAATTAATTAAAAGTTTTCAATTACATACATATTTACAAACACACTAACATGGTTCCTTTGGATTTTCATCATCATCATCATCATGACTTCTTTAACTAAACAAAATTAAGCGCATATAAAAAGAAAAAATTTAAGTCAAAATCCTCTTAAATGCTTAATGTTCGTAAGATATGTAGGGTTGTATGTATCTTTGGAAAAAGTTAGGTTCAAGAGGACGAAACTGAGAGAACATTTTTCTGCACTAATTAACAAGAAGTTGGCTGGTTGGAATGGGGTGGTGGAAAGGTCGGTCGGTGGGGTTGAGTAGAAAAGCTGCTAGAAAATACGAAACCGCACAGTGACCAATTGGTGAAGACAGTATAACGACAACAACAATTGTTAATGAACAAAGCAATGAAATTCAATTCTTATCAGGAGCAGCAGCAGTCAAGCGATGAAACGTTGTATGTTTTGGATTTAGTTGACTTTCGGTTTAGGAAGGTCGAGCACTGTTGTGTATTGCAGTTACTGGTTACTGCAGCAGTTGATGATTCTGCTAAGGGTTGATTACATCACGCGACAAAATTCGGCTTGTTGTTTCACACATGAGATTTGACTTGGAATTCTAAAAGAGGAAACACTAATGCGCAATCCTACTTTCACAAATTGTTTATGGTTGTTAAGTAAGGGAATTTTTGTTTGTTTGAGTTTTTCCTACTGGGAAAGGGTTTCAAAACATTAAAAAATAATTTTTAAAAAATTGGAAAACGTTATTGGCTTTTAGTACAGATTTACAACTTTTTTGAAAGGGAATTAGGCGCGAATTTGTTTAAAAGTGTAAAAAAAAGTGTTGAGTGTCAAGGACATATGTAATTTCCATTCGCGTCTAATATATGTAACTTGGTTCTTTGTTGAGCTTTTTCCATACATTTACAGTTGGGAACACTAATGAATACCTAAGAAGACATTTTTGGTTCACAATCAATAGCGTAAACTGTCGACAGATCGAATAGAATAAATACCGGAAAGTTTCGAACTCATTGCATAGCTAAAGGCACTGCGTTGGTCTTAATAGTTCGGTAATTTTTATCATAACCTACGATTAAACAACATTTTTCTGAAAAAAAAAGAAGTTAATTCAGCAGAAAATCGAAGTTTCCACCAAATTTGGCGCTAATACTTCGGGTAAAAACACATCAGTTAGTAAGTCTGGACTTCAATTAGGGGTCCAATAATATTTGTAATATTATTTTCGAAGAAAAAAAACATCAGAAGTCATTAGGGGTCCAACAATAGTTGTAAATATTATTTTCGAAAAAAAAGTTATCAGAAGTCAATATACAAATACAAATGTACCGGGAATGGTTCAATAAAACACTATAAGCCTCCTGTAACATTTTCAGCGATTCGGCAACCGAATTTCTACTTGCAATATTACATTTGAGACAAATTATGTGGTCGATTCATTGTAAAAATCGCAAAAACACACTTGAAGTTAACTGACTAAATCGAGTACTGTAAGCAAACGAAATGACAGATCGGGCTTATACTTCAAACTTTACGTCAGGATAGAGGGCAGTGGTGCCATCTTAGTGACAAAATTCACATTCCCTTTCAGCCGGGATTTTAAGCGATCATTTCCTTTGCCTACTTTTTTGACCGAATGTAGTGTGGTTGTGCCGAAAAGGTGATGCCATCAATCTCTTCAGGATTTCCTGTGCTCTCTTCAATTCATCATTTCATTAATTAATTGGGTAAATGATTTATAAAATTTATCTTTCCACACGTTTTGCATGACGTAGGATCCTTTATTCACTACCCTATTTTATTTATATTAATTTTTTCTATTGAAGTCCAATTGCAGCATATGGTTTTTTTCTATTCCCAACTCTCCTGCTTTAACAAAATGCAAATACAATTATATCCAATTAAATTTTTAATTTATTACTAAACGAATTAATTCATTTTGTTGTACATGTGTGCGGATGAATTTAAATTGAAAGCTTTTTAAATGGCAGCTGATACAGAAAAAGAGACAGCCGCCTGCCTGGCCGCGGCCATCATTTTGTCATTACTGACATTATACGAGTACATACATAAATTAAGAATTTCTTTAGAAAAATCTGACAACATTAATTGCTCAATTTAGTTGACTTTTTGAATGGCGGTTTTGTTATTTATTCATATTAAAATTGTAAATTTGGAATAAAAATAAAAAGGAGTACAATGAAATTTAAGCAGCAAAATAAGAGAAGTAGTCCCTTGTTCTTTTTCAGTTGGTACACGCGCATTTTGTTTGGAAATGCTTTAACAAGAAGTGGGTTGCCTAATTGAAATGTACTTAGAAAAAGTAAATATTGCCAACTGCGTTGTAATTATCGAAAAAGTCACTAGCAAATGTCTCTAGCCATATTCCCCTGCCTACAATGCCCTGCAAATGTATGCCTCAAAATATTTTAGTTTTCCATTAAACTCTCAACAGGATGCATGTACCTTACAGAAAAAAGCAGCCATATTTGCCGCAAACATCCTGTATCTAATCATTTGTGGCAGTATTTGTATGTATGTATGTGTGTGTGTGTGATTAAGAGGGAGATATGATGAAAGGAAGTGGGAAGTACAACACACATACACTCGCAAAATAAAGGAGGAAGTCGAAATATAATTTCCGTTTTCAATGACGCATAATGAATAAACGGAATATGGCTACATAGAAATCATATAAAGGAAATCGCACACGACTGGAGACTTTTTAATAAAAGGAATCTGCCATTCTTTTGAGTGTATTTTTATATTTATTTGAGCTACTTTGTTTAATCCAAAGCACTAGCCACAAAACTAGCATTAAGTTTTTACGCAAAATTTAAATATTTCATTTAATTTTCTTGCTTTCGCTTGTTGTTTTTTTGTCCAAGCCATTAGTCCATTTTAATGGTGCAAACTTACATACTGTTCTTTTTATGTATGTATACAGGGTGCGTCATTTTTTGTCGGTATGTGAATATTGAATAACTTAAAACCAAAACAACCGATTTCCATATATGAGGTATGTTTATTTAATTTTGTCCTTTACAAACTAGTCCAACTAGTTTTTGAATACAAGATCAATCAAGTGGCCGCCGTTATTGACCAAAGCAAAATGTGCCCTTTTTGCTGCGTTTTCCATCACTTTTTCGTGCATCTCGGGCGATATAGCAATGATATTGGCACGAATGTTTGCCTTGAGTTCGTCAATGGTCTGGGGTTTGCTCGCGTTCACTTTGCTTTTAAAATAACCCCACAAAAAACAGTCCGGAGGGGTAAAATCAGGATATATGGGTGGCCAGTGAATGTCGCCATTTTTTACACCACACGTCCATGGAATTTTCGTTGCAGAAGCTGCATTGTTCGATTTGTTGAAACCAGTAACCGTCCAGATCTTTTTTGGGCAGACATAATGAGCCAACATCCACCGATATCGATTCCCATCGCGTTCTCTGAAGAAAAAAGGCCCAATGATTGGCGCAATCGGCGGCCCAAGCAGTCACTTTTTGGTCATACAATGGTGTTTTATGGATCTCGTGTGGATTCTCCGTTCCCCAAATGCGAAAATTTTGCTCGTCAACGGCGCCAGAGAGTGTGAAATGGGCCTCGTCGGCCATAAAAATTTCCTTTCGAAACGTTTCCTTTAGACGTTTCAAAAACCTTATTCAATGTTTACATACCGACATAAAAGATGGCTCACCCTGTATATAAATTGGTCTGCTTGTTTTTTCTACTGAAACTTAATTGTTGTTCTTGTCGTTGTCTGCTGTCTTCATTTCGATTTCCTTTTACTTTTCCCCTGCAACTCCGACATACATATCTACATATAAAAAAGAAAAAGTGAAATGCCTTTAAACGATGACTTTTCAAATTGAATAAGACATTTCCATTTCGCGCCTTTCATTTTCGTTTTGCTTTGCTCTCTCACTTCACACTCACTCTCTGCATCTGTCTGTCCCTGTGTCCTGGCGAAAATTTGAATATGTCTAAGTTTGCATTTCCTTTTTTCTTCGTCAACGCGTCTAACGTTCTTAAGTGTTTTTCTTGGGAAATGTAATTTGAACTAGGAAGACGACAACCGAGAAATTACATTGCGCACACTATTTAGTTTCTACTTGAAAATTAATTTTGTGCTAAAATAGTAAGTACTTTAGAGTTTTTGCAATCGTAAAACGATTCAATCCTCTGTCTTGATACAGTGTTGGCGAAAAATGTAATACTTCGTTATTGGTTGAATGTATGCGTTATGTAATGAAATACCGTCAAGGTTGAGCCACCTTTTCAAACGTTTTCCTATAATACGTGTAAGGTTAAATTTAAATGCATGGCATTTGAAAGGTCTTGGAGAGAGAAATGTTTTCGTTAACCATGGCAAATCAATATTTCCGCAATCGCTTGTCCATACATTCTGTCATAAAAGTACCGGGAATCGTTCAATAAGAAACAAAATATTTATTGTTCTTTCAAATTTATTGTAAGGAGTGAGATCGAAAAAATCAGATAACTTTAAATTGGCCTAGCATTGAAATCTCTTATGCATATAAAGAAATGTAAACAGTTTTGAAAAGAAAATTTAATTTCTGCTAAAATGATCAATAAAACTGTTGTTTGTTGTTTTTTATATTTTTATAGAATTCGGACAGCTTTTCCGGTATCCCTGCCATTAGCGCCTTTACTGTCATTTCTGAGACTCTCTTGGCGGCAGCATTCCACTTATTTCTAAAATATTCCATGGGTTTAGCTTCTTTGTTTGTTGCCTTTAATGTTCTTTTCACTAGAGCCCAATATCTCTCGATAGGCCGAAGTTCTGGGCAATTTGGTGTTTTGGTCTTCGAACCATTTAAGGGTTACTTTACTGCAGTGACTGGAGGCTAGATCAGGCCAAAAGAAAGTAGATACATTGTGCTTTCTAATGAGGGGAAACAATCTATTCTAAAGGCACTCCTTCACTTAAATTTCGGCGTTAACAGTGCCACTTGTTACGAAACTTTTACTCCTTAGCCCACAACTACAAATCGCTTGCCATACCAGAAACCGCCAATTTTCGATTAGACAACGCTGGATTCTTCTCTAAGAGACTTTCGCAATGACTTTCTTCGCCTTTTGTGGATACACGAAACCGCATTTCCTTCCAGAACCATATGTTCTAGCAATTGTTAAGTCTGTACTCATTTTTTTAAGAATCATCGAGACAGTGTTTTGTGCAACTTTCGCCTTATTTGCAATGGTTTTCTGGCTCCACTGCGGATTTTCTCGAAATAATTCAACAACTAAATCGCGTCTTTCCACTTCCGATGCCATGACTCAACTGACAGTTCACAAGTCAAAAAACATGTGATTTATTATTTCATCAAAATTTCTCCAACGCAAAGCCTACTGTTTGAATTTTTTTATTCAGATGAAGAGTTTCAAAGCAGTGGTCTTTCAAAGTTATCCGATTTCTTCGATATCGCTCCTTACTTCAGGATAGAGGACAGTGTTGCCAACTTAGCCACAAAAGTAATTTTTAGAATCTCGTATGGGGCTTATTAAACTATAATTTTCCGTTACAGAATGTATACGACGAGATGTGTTCGTAAAGTGTCAAACAACACTCGAAAATGCTTTACCTTTATGTAAGTTAGATTTATTTTAATTCTAGTTATTTGCTTTTTGTAATCACACAAAATTATTTAGCGTTCAAAACAGTCGTCATAATATTTTCGTCTCAATCCTGACGACAACCGCCATTTCAGAGTAGCGTAATATAAAATGAAATCCGTTACGGGCATGCATTTTTCACATGGCATTTTGTGATTTATTTACAATACTTCTACCTATTTTCATACTTTAAAATGACAATTTTATTATTTTCTAAACTTTGCTTTGTAATGACACTGAAAGTTTGCTAATATCGAGATAAGTTTCCCAGGACAAACACCTAGTTGGCGCTAGTACAACAATTTAGAAAAGTCATGCTGGCTCAATCCTGACGACATTACGCTAATTACAAATTAGTCTACACAAATGTAACCCATAATCATGGGTACATAGTGGAGAGTTCAAATTTTACTATACTCACGGATAGAGTAACTAATGTCCAACTGCCGCAAAAGTGGACCGCTCTTGATACGATTATATGTATAATGAAATTTTGAAATCTATTTATTGCCATTGTTTGTACTATTATTTTTGGCATTACTGTACTTTCCAGCTACGAAGCTACGAAGAGCTGTCAAACAGTAAACTGTAAAATAAAATAAAAAAACAATGCCTCGTCTACTGGCGTCATTCTTGTACGAAGTTTATGTTAGAGTATTTTGTATAATTTGAGAGAAAACTTACTTTTAATTAAATATTGCAGTGACAATTTCTATAAATTCAAGTTGTTTTGGAGGATTTATAATTTGCGCACGTTTAGCCGGAAGCCAAAAGCTGTTTGTATATCAAATCCAATTTTAGTGACGTAACCATATGCCTTTATTTTATTTGGCTTTTCATTTCAGTCCAAATATACGGAAGATTTTGAGTAAATCTTTTAGTTAAATTTATTTTAAAAATCCGGAGTTCGTTCCCAGGTATTATTGTATTTCATTCATATACGGTATGCATTAATATAACATGTTTCAAATTGAAGATTTCAAGAAATGAGTATTCACAAACTCTTCCTAATTCTCTCTATCCCAAAGAAAAGGTCAAAATTAGTTTTAATTGGAATATTGTTACTATCCATGTGACCCTCGGGTTCCTCTGGTAACTATAGATAACTTTTTCTTAAAATCAATGTAAGTTTAAACTCTGACAATCTATTGATTAATTTTTTTTCGCCTATTGTGAGAATATCGGAGAATGTCTCCTTTGGCAGACGAAAATCTATCTTAATCATCTCCAAAACATTCCTCTTCGGTTTCCTAGTCCAATGATCCATCAAACTATATTTCAGTGAAAAAAAAATGCTAAACCATTTTTATTGAAATATTCACAATAGTTAGCTTTACTTACTTTACTTTTAATGGCAAAACAGACCCTGGAGGGCCTAGGCCGAGCTTTTCGCATCCACCTACAGTTTAATGACGAATCCGAACGGCGAAGTGAAAAGCTTTTCATAGCAATTTTTACTCTTGTAAGTTTGCCATTGCCTGCCAAGAGGTGGTGCCGTGTAGAAAAATTATTTTTCTACCTGTTTTTTTGTTTGATTTTGCCTGTGCCTAGATTCAAACCCCGGACACTCTGCGGTAACAGTCCAATGCATCACCTCTACGCCACAGCCTTTGGCTGGTCTTCACTCAAAATACGGCAATTCTGCTTATTCACGTATCCCTTGAGCCAAGAATGAGCCCCGTCGCTAGAGACAATTTTGCTTGCGAAACACATTTTTCACAGGGCACGAATTTTGATAATAAATTTCAATAATTTGCAAACGTTGTTCAGGCGTAAATCTATTCATGATGAAATGGGAAACCAAACTGAGCATTTTTTACTTTGACACATGTCGAGAATCACAGGTGAAGTGTCAGAAATATAAATGTCAAAATCCAAGTAGCAAAAATTCACCCTTTATAATCTCAAATGGCTTTTATGGTAGTTTACTTAATACACCAAAGGCTCCTGGACCTATCCCATCTCATAAGCTAATTGAGTTGTCAGAATAAGTATTATGCATTTGATTAATTTTGCAATTTGAATTGAAAAGTGGACGCCGTGGCGTAGTTGGCTGTGTGCTGGACACCTGGGCAGAGTGCCCGGGTTCAAAACTCGACACTGGCAAGAATCAAAAAGTAGAAAATAAAAATTATTCAATACGGTGCAATGGCAAACCTCCAACAGTAAAAATTCAGTGCCATTCAGTGAATCGTTCCATAGGCAAAATTCGAAAAAAGTATTCAAAGCCAATAAAATTTGGTATCATCTACTTCTAAACAACAAAGTCGTGAATATGGTATGTTTGCCAGTCCATAATTCGAGAACGAAGCGCCCGATTTGCTTGGGTTCATTGTGCTCGTAAATGTCAGGACAAGGTTTATATTAGAGAAAATTTTGGAAAATTCCATAGGGGGCGTGGCACCGCACATACAATACAATAATTCAAAATGCTATAACTCGACTCCCTTCGTAACATGTGGGCGGAATTAGACAAAGGGGCGTGGCACCGCGAATTCCAAATGCTATAACTCGACTCCCTTTAAATATTTTTTAACGAAATTTGGCACAGGGCTTTTTGTGATTCATCATTATGCTGCGCAGTATAAATCAACCGAAGCTGTGTAATGGAACCAGATTGTTAGAGAAGCAGCTGAAGAACAATGTCATTCAAGCGATGATACTCAAAGGCAAGTTCAAGTACTCAAAGGCAACGATTTGGTCGCTCTGTTACCGCAAAGTGTCCGGGATTCGAATATCGGCGCAGACATAATCAAAAAGTACAAAAAAAAAATATTTTTCTACACTGCACCACCATTTGACAGGCAATGGCAAACCTACAAGACTAGAAATTGCCTATGAAAAGCTTTACACTTCGCCGTTCGAATTCGGCATTAAACTATAGGTCCCTTCCACTCATGTACACGTATAACACGCACAACATGAGTGGATGCGAAAAGCTCGGCCTTTGGTGCCACATGCGGTCATAGTCGACACTGATAAACACTCTGAAGTTCATTGTGGTTAAGACATAACACTTGCCACAATGGCTGTCAATCTCTTTGTCGGTGTCCTGTGATTGCATTCCCTCTCTCTTTCTCCCTCCTTATTCCTCTCACCTTACAATATCCCTTCCAATTAACACAATGCGAACGAGATTTATTTAATACCAAACGAAACTCAAACCGTACACAGTGCGGTCAATATTACTGATCACAATGAATTTGAGATGGAAGATTGAGTGGAAAGAAAGTTAGAATCAAATCAGTTTTAGGTGGTTCGAAGTTCGCCGGGTCAGTTAGTTTTACATAAATGTAATAAATACTTCAACTAAGAGAAACCCAAAAAAATCTTGGCGAAAAAGTGAGTAATGTCGGTGCAAGAGCAGCTGAAAATCGGCAAATTAGTTTTTAGTTTTTTGGTGAGTTGAGTAAAATCTGTCTACATACTTACTTACTTACTTAGCTGGCACTACAACCGATGATCGATCTTGGCCGCCTCCACAAAGCTCCGCCAGTCACTTCTGCTATGCGCGCGCTGGCGCCAGTTGATAAGGCCAAGTGCAGTCAGGTTGCCCTGCACCTGGTCTTTCCAACGGAGATTAGGACGTCCCCTTCTGCGTGTTCCTCCACCGTGGTTCGAATAAAACACCTTTCTAGCCGGAGCGCTTTCTTCCATTCGCTCAACATGACCCAGCCAGCGAAGCCGCTGGAGTTTTATACGCTTGACTATGTCAGTGTCGGCGTTCAGCTCATACAGCTCATCGTTCCATCTTATTCGATACACGTCGTCCACGCATATTGGACCGTAGATCTTACGGAGTATCTTCCTCTCGAACGCTCCTAACAGCATCTCACCATTGATGGTCAATGTCCACGTCTCTGCGCCATACATTAGGACGGGAAGGATGAGGGACTTATAGAGCGTTATTTTTGCCTACTGAGCCCGTAGTAATACCTGTGGGTAAGAGTTAATCTCCACTTGATCTCAAGGTTGACATTATTGTTGGTTGACATTATTGTTGGTGTTTAAAAAATCCTTAACGACTTGAAAAGTATAATTGTCAACAGTGACATTTTGTCCAACTCTTTGTTTGTTGGCACAAGGTATTTAGTTTTATCCTCGTTGCTAAATATAACCCTAACTAAAATTTTTCGAAAATGTCATATCACTAGCTTTTGCTATGTAAGTACGGCATTATATATACATATGTACATATATGAGCTGGCAATGCTGTATATTCTCAGACTAACAAAATGCATCAATAATTTTATATAACTTTATATAACTATGCTAATTACAAACTTTACATTTGTTTTTTATTTCAATAATATCGCAAAACTTTTTTGAATGGCCCTCTATAATGTAAAGTGCTTGGCGTAGGCACTTATAATTACTCGTAACGCAAAATCCAAACTTAAAATCTGATTCGACTCAATAAATACTGACGATATATGTAAATAGAAGTTAGCTAAGTAGTTAGGTGGTATGAATTTAGAGTGGTTCGAAAAAGTTCAAATTTATATTTTGAAGTCGCTATTGCGTCTTTCTCCCACTTCCTGCCATTTTTTACGAGGCAATACTAGTTTTTTGGTTAGTCATTTAACGCAAAACTAGCTTGGAGTAGTATCTAAACCTCAAAATCCGGTGGTAACTGCCATACAAGTGAAATTTTCATAAAATGACAATGATCGAAATTTTAAAGAGAATTGAACAAAATTCGTCTTTGAAATCGTCTCTTGAGCAACTGTTCTGAGAATTGTCAACATTACGAAAAAGCCAAGCCTTCCCATACAAGTAAAATATTCAAAGGGCAATATCAAAGGAAATAGTAAAGCAAACGGAACTAAATTTGTTATTCACATTAAAAATGCGAAAATTACCATCTAACTTAGTTCGCACTACAACCGTTGATCGATTTTGGCTGCCTCGATAAAACATCGCCAGTCGCCTCTGGTATGCGCGCGCTGGCGCCTAGTTGGCAAGGCCAAGGTCTCCCTGTGCCTGGTCTTTCCAACGTAGATTAGGATGTCCTCTTCCTCCACCGTGGCTTGAATACAACACCCTTCTCGCCGGACAGCGAGAACATGACCCAGGCAGCGAAGCCGCTGGATTTTTATCCCTTGATTATGTCGAAAATCACCATCACTGGGCTATAACCATACCTACCTACCTACTTTCCATAAAAAATATGGTTACAAATATTTGGCTCAAAAACACTTAAAGGTTTATCCCATCCTTCAATGCAAAAAGTTGTTTTTTATTTCAGAGGGGTGTGTTGGGTATATACATTTCGGTCGTGCGCTTACTTTGTTTTCGGAATTTTTTAATTTATTGGAATGCACTTCAGGCTGGATTCACATATGCAGGGTTGCCGTCTCCCACACTAATAGGCATTGGAAAAATAACGATAAATAAAGCTCTAATTTTTCAAATATTTAGACACGGAAGTTGGTATCTGATTTGAATAATTTTTTGTTGATTTTAAGTATTCGCCAATCGAAACTTTTTCGCGCTATACCAACTTCGAAATATAAATTTGAACTTTTTCGCACCACTCTAAAGAATATGCGACACGAATGATGCCATATTGAGTGCCACGGACGAAGTTTTCTTCGGTTCTGAATGTCCTCAACAGGAAACAGAAGCAGCACACACAAAAGCAACAAAAACTACTAATACTACTATGTCTTATTTTGTTGTTTATTTTTCGTTGGAGTAGCTAGGATCTGGTATTTAAACAATAAAGAAGGAGTAGATGCATGCAAGTAGCTGAGTGAAAAGGGTGATAGGTGGCAAAGAACTGGTGATACAAAAGCTGCAGCAGCAACAACAACGAAGGCAATGCTAGTAAAATGTTTACTACTCACATACACTGTTGCAAAAACGTTGTCGCTGTTGTTGTGATTGTTACTGTCGAAATTGTGTTTACAAAATTGTTTCATTTCTGTTTCTATGCACATACAATGCTTGAGTATGTACATATGTATTTCTAGAAAACAAATCATTTTGTATACTCGCATTTGTTATATTTCTCTATTATGTTTGTATATGCTCACTCAACATTTTACGCTTAAAATGATTTTGTAACTCGAAACTGCAACAAAAAGCCATCTGGCAAGCTATCTGCATTTACTAAATGCAACCAACATTTTGCTTCTCCCTCCCTATTCTCATCCTCTGGGTAGGAGGTGGTATTATTATTTTTTTATTATTATTGTGGTGAGCCTCTCCCTGCGAGCTTGTAAGGTAACTAAATATTACAAATAAAACAATAAGCTTTCGCTCTTATGGTATCCTCGGTAAGCATATTTCAAAGTGCATTACTGATACTTGGAAATGTAGGATGAATATTAAACAACGCTTACAAGCATATCTTGTACTTTTGAACGATATAAAGAGTGGTCCAGCTAACATTTGGAATTTGACTTTTACTTTACTTTTAATGGCACAACATCCCATGAAGGGCCTAGGTCGAGCTTTTCGCATCCACTCATGTTGTGCGTTGTATTTGTACATGAATGGAAGGGGGACCTACAGTTTAATTTGAACTATTGGTTATTTTGATTGTGGCAAGTTTGAAAATCGCGTTACTAACCGTTTTGCTGATATGCATTGGCCACGACGCAGTTGCGATTTGACTCCGTTTGACTATTATTTGTGGGAACCGTTGAAGATAAGTGTTGCGCTATCCATCTAGTAATGATTAAGGCTCTTAATTACGAAATTAGTGCAGCCATCGGTCAAGTATGTACTGAAAAATTGTGTTGATCGTTTGGGTTACTGCAAGGCTAGCCGAGGAAGTCATTTGAATGAAATAGTGTTCCACAATTAACACCGGAAGGATTGTACTTTCGACATCCACATTGAAAAAAAGAATATTCGTTTCTTATTTACACCAGAATCAAATTACAAAATATAAATGGTCCACCCCGTATATAACAGCTTCTAAGCAAGCGCCAAACACATCTCAAGATCACTGAACACACAGCGCTTTCATTATTCTTCGAGATGTGAACAGCAATGTGTCAAGCTACTTATGTGCTTATAAGCGAAACACTACTAACAAACTCAAACACCTTCACTGATTTCTTACATACATACTTTTCAGCAATTAAAAGTGCAAAACCATTTGAAAAATATATTTCATCCATGTTTTTTTTTAAAAAAAACGGTTCTAAAATGTCCCAAAAAAATAAAAAAGATGATGCCGACGAGATTTGAATGTACGACTACTCTATTCATAAAATTGATATACCCGCGTACGAACGAGTAAGTTGTCAGAGCTATAAGAGCGACTTGTTGATGACGCTGCAAAGCAGCGAGTAGATATTTTTTTTTTTTGACTGCACCTTGGTTTGAGTTACATATTGGCTTTATATCACACAATGCTTACGTGGTAAAGCTAACATCTTTGTTCTATATTCTGAATCGAGCCCACAGAACTTAATGAAATTTAATTTCTAAATTTCTTTGTTATAAAAAAACAAAATAAATAAAGAAAAACCTATATACAAATTAAAAATTTTTGTTGTTGTTACCAGGTATGAAACCGGTAATTGCATCTCTTTGTCCCTAGGTAAAACTATACGCTCTGTCAAACCAAATCATTGGCCCCATTTCTTCGCATTTAGTTTTGTCAACAATATTCAGTTTATAAACAATCAAGTTTCATACAACAACATATTTTTTTTGCTCGTAAAAATGTCGAATTTTGTGCGTACAAACTACGATATGCGGACATCATTGATTTTCTGTTTCCCATTGAAGAAATCTGCTTTGGAATCTCATCTAATGCTTGTGAAAGCTTACGGCCAGCACGCTCTGGAAAAGCGTGCAGCGAGTGGTTCAATAAGTTTAAAAGTGGCGATTTTGTGTGAGAAACGAAGAACGTGGAAGACCACCGAAAAAGTTTGAAAATGCTGGATGCCGAATTGCAAGCTTTATACGATGAGGATGATGGTCAAACGCAAGAACAACTTCCAGAACAATTATGCTAAATGTGACCCAACAATGCATTTCTCAACGTTTAAAAGCCATGGGATTGATTTTGAAGGTGGGAAGATGCCGCATAAATTGACTGAAAGACAGCAAGAGAATCGAAAAACCACATGTGAAATGCTGCTCGCCAGGTACAAAAGTAAGTCGTATCTTTATCGAATTGTAAACGATCATATTTTAAGCCCTGTACACTGCCCAATTGTTACTGGCGATGAAAAATCTATTTCGACATGGATCTATTAAGCCCGGTATTAAGCCAAATTGACAGCAATGCCAAATCTCTTCGGAAAGAAGACAATGCTCTGTGTTTTTTTTTTGGGATCGGCGAGTTGTTGTCTGGTTGACCTTCTGAAACTAAGTGAAACAGTTACTGGTCAACAAAGTGATTTTTCTTGATGACAATGCACTATCACTTCGAACAAAACAGACTCGGGAATTGGTAGATTCGTACAGCTGGGAATCCCTCCCCCATGCGGCTTGTTCATTAGACTTGGTTCCATCTGACTACCACTTAGTTTCATCAATGGGGCAAGCACTTGCTGAGCAGCACTTCGATTCGTACGAAAATGTGAAGCAATGGCTCGATGACTGGTTTGACTCAAAAAACGAACAGTTTTTTTTGGCGGTGAATTCACAAATTGCCAGAAAGATGGGAAAAATGTGTAGCTAGCAATGGCCATTACTTTGAATATTGTATGTATGTTTAACCATGTTTCTTAAATAAACGTGTATTTTCTTTAATAAAAAACCTGTTTCATACTTGTACACCTGGTATTTGTGAAGCGCTGAAGACTTCTATGAGCTGTTTTCTTGGAAGCGATATCGGAATATCTAGGTAATAACTACTTCTATTATTTATTCTTTCGAAAGCGAGAGTGTATGGGGAACATTTTAAAAATAAAAACAGTTTCATAAAAAAAAAATAATTAAGGAAATCATCGATTTGGTAAGGCCCTTTACATCTCAGAGAATCACTCTGCTTTTTCACATTGTTTTTACTCCTTGCTTTTGCTTTTTCTAGTGAGCGGTCGTAGGATTATAGTCTGCAGTTTTTGTATTGTTTGATCTCTCATCATTACACTAACTGAACTGAAATTTATTCATTTCTCTACTTCTGCCATAGAAAACTGTCGAAAAATTTTCAATAATATTCCAATGTTGTTTTAGTAAGAAACACATGTACGAGTATAAACCGCATTCCATAATTGCATAAATAAAAATTTAATAATGATGCAACCACATGCAATTGCATTTGTATGTAGTATGTAAATGAAAACAACAGCTTTATTCACTCATTCACACATACATGCATACACACATACATGTATTTATATTATCCTGAGGCTTTGGTGCATTACTCTCTTACCGTAAATGGTACACAACGAACGAGCAAATGCCACTTGTTAATTACATCATCGACAGCAGCAGGATTAAACCATATTATGATCGCTTTCGTCCATTACGCTGCATGCAACCACATGCGAGTTCATCATAGTTGTATTTGTCTGTCCATTCGTCCGTCTATTACAATGTGGCTACATGACTGACATTCGCTTCGAATAATTTTATGAAATATTTATTGTTGGATTTTCGCAATTATTAAAATTACAAATGCTTAACATCTTGATGTCACTCGTTGTCGCTAGAGTCGTCAACACCGCAGCAATAATTTGAAACTTAATTACAACAATTGTTTGTCATATTTAATACAATTATAAACTTTAAACATTTCTACATAAAGGGGGGTCCATCTAACATTTGATATTTCATTTAATTTGAGTGTGGCAATTCCAATATCATTCGTATTATGACGGAAAATAAATTTTATATTTGCGAAATGCGTTGATATACATACATACGCTTAAACAACGTTGGGAAATACTGAAAATTTAATTGCAAAATGGAGAATTTTATATGGAAAGTGTAAGGACATTACGTTTCAAATTCGATAGAAAAGAAGCACCTCCCACGTAATTTGTGGATGAATTTGTGAAAGGTATGCGTGAAGCTGGATTTTTATTGGATAAAACGACACGCTCTCGACACATGCCTACAGAGCGCACATTCGAAAAAATTGCTGCTGTTGCTCAGAAGAAGGAAGATGCGTTACAGTAAAGTGATAACTAACTATTTGTGGCCTATTTTAGAAGATATGAAAAGGGTGATTTTTTAGGAGCTTGGTTTTTGAAAATCAAAAAACTCAGATATTTTACAAAAGTAAATGAAATTTTTATTTGGATCGATAAATCATTTCCTGCCATTTACTTTTTAAAGATAGTTTCAGTTAATTGTTGTCCGCGACTACGCTTTAAGTGGTACATTCTGATTTTCCAATTTTGGCACACTTTTTCACAAAATTTCGGCCGGAATCTCACCAATAACGCATTCAATGTTGGCTTCCAAAGCAGAAATCGTGTTTAACTTGTTCCTATAGACAAGAGATTTAACATAGCTCCACAAAAAATAGTCTAACGGGGTCAAATCACACAATCTTGGTTGCCAAAACGTGAGATTAACTGCTAACCAAATTCGCCTCTCAATTGATGCATGGTTTCGCGTACAGTGTGGCATGTGGCACCGTCCTGTTGGAACCACATGTCGGCCAAGTCCAATTCTTGCGTTTTCGGGGGAAAAAAAGCGTGTTATAATCGAACGGTATCTTTCTCCATTGACCGTAACGTTGCGGCCTTCATCCTTCATCGTCTTTGAAGAAGTACAGCCCAATGATACCGCCTGGCCATAAACCTCACCAAATAGTGCATTTTTTGGGATGCATTGGTAGCTCCTGAATTGCCTCTGGCTGGTCTTCACTCCAAATATGGCAATTCTGCTTATTCACGTATAAAAAACGATAAAAACGGATCGAATTTTGATAATAAATTTCAATAATTTGCAAACGTTGTTCAGGTATAAGTCTATTCATGATGAAATGCAAACCAAACTGAGAATTTTTTACTTTGACACATGTCAAAAATCATACGTGAACTGTCCGAAATATTAACGTCAAAAGCTAAGAATAAAAAAAATCACCCTTTACTTAGACAACATTTGATTCCAACAGAATGGCGCGCCGTGCAGCAATCGATCTTTTGCGTGGGAAGTTTGAAAATCGCGTTATTAGCTGTTTTGGTGATAAATCGTAGTTGCAATTTGTCTCCGTTGGACTATTATTTGTGGGAGCCGTTCCAGCAACGATTAAGGCTCTTAAGGACGAAATTGGAGCAACTATCGGTCAAGTACAGCTCCATACAATCGTAAATGTGCTGAAAATTGGGTTGATAGGTTAGGCTACTGCAACGTCAACAGAGCAAGTCATTTGAATGAAATAGTGTTACACGATTTTTTTTTTTCGTTTACAAAAGAATTTATCTTAGTTGGCACTATAACCGATGATCGATCGGTTTTTGGCCGACCTTATAGTTTCAGAAAATCAGGTGATTACTTTTGCCCCACCTTATATTAATGCTCGACCGAATTTTTTGTTTCGGTTCTTTGGCCGAAGATTATGATAAATTTTACTGCAGATAAAATAAGGTTAATTCAAAATTACAATTTAGTTGAGGAAAATATGAACAAACTTCTTCTTTTTTTTTACTGTATAACATAAAGTTATTCAACTTGGAAAACAAAAGCTTGTGACAATTGTAAACTTGATCAATGGTTGCTGCAATAAGATGTTGGTTTTCAATATTATTATGTGGTCGCTGTGGCGTAGTGGTAGTGTGTTGGGCTGCTACGCAGAATGTCCGGGGTTCGAATCTCGGCACAGGCAAAATCAAAAAGTAGAAAAAATAATTTTTCTACACGGCACCATGGCACCACCTCTTGGCAGGCAATGGCAAACCTACAAGAGTATAAATTGCTATGAAAAGCTTTTCACTTCGCCGTTCGGATTCGGCCTTAAACTGTAGGTCCCTTCCATTCATGTACAAATATAACACGCACAACATGAGTGGATGCGAAAAAAGCTCGGCCTAGGCCCTCCATGGGCTGTTGTGCCATTAAAAGTAAAGTAAAGTAAGTTTCAATATTATTATGGTCTTAGCAAAAGAATGTATATTCTTAATTCATAAATTTCTTCGTTTTTTTTTTATCACAGAATTTTAAGAATATAAAAAAAAATCGTACTATATTCAGATTATACAGTATCAGATTTATTAACACATTGGCTTAATGATTGTTATCTTAAAAATGATGTAGTTAGATGATGTAGTTAGCTGAGAATTTGGTATCAAACAAAGGTGCTTCTTTGGAATGATTCTCGGCCTTGAAAGGAAAACCCCCAACTGGTTTGCAGCTGTAATGGAAACTTTGGGTGACAGCTGATCTCATTTCCAGAGGAGGCTGCGCCATTGCTACATGTGTTGTGTCAATTTCAGAGTTGTCACATCAAATAGATTAAAATGAAAAAGGAATTAAATAAACAAAACATAATCAAAGATTGAATTAAGTATTTTGATATGAGGCCAGCTGATGAATTTAGGTCAGTGTGACTTGTTTCCTGCTACATTCAAAGGCGCATGCACGACTAATTCATGTGGCGTTTTCATACTATGTATAACCAGTAGGAGGAACTAGTACCCATTATTTGCAAATCTGATTTTTTTCCTCGAGATTTTTAAAATTTTGTAATTTTACCATGAATTCCAATGCCATTTGTTTGACAATGAATAGAAAATATGAAAAATATGAATACTGAAGTGAATTCCTTTTGACGCATGTCCAATAATAATCCTAAAAATAGACTATGTTCACATTGCCACAGTGTTCCGATTCATTTTGACAAGATTCCACTCTCTCATCTTCGTTCTAAAATGTGGTCTGAGCACTGTCTGTCGCCTCATTTTGACGCTTATCAGCTCTCTTGCGCAGCACAAATATTCACTGCAGGAGAAAATTATGCAATGAGTGATAGTAAAGAAGTTCCAATTACTAATTAATGTTTAGAAGTTTCGTTTATTTTTTATCATTCTAAATAAAATTTTGTACGGTTAAATTATTTTTTCGGAACTGATTGCTTGAAATGCCATTTGAACAAATGTCAAAATGAGTGGAATGAGTGGATTTTTTGAAAACAAAACAAAAAAAGTCCCGCCTCACGTAACAAATTCTCTCTTCACTTCCCCAAAATGAGTCGGCTCATTGAGGCTTAACTGAACATGGCCGTTTGGAAAGGGAAATTAATTTTCATTTGTCAATTTATCAAGAAATACCCATTTTTTTAGTTGCTTTTTTTTGTTTAAACGATTAGGTACTCGTACTGTTGTGCTCTGTCACAAATATTCAATGTGCATTGTATTCAGCTTACACTCGAAAAGTAGCCTGCGGCTATATGCACATATTTGCAAACTGACATCGAGTTTAGTGGCATTAATAAATTTTATTTTTTTGGATTCAATAACTACAAACGCTGGTTGATAGTGTCATTTTCATTGCTGCTGCAATTGCAGGACCGACTACCGCATTTTGTGGCATACTGCCTGGTTTTCATGTTACAGCATACATTTCAATTGGTTTTTTGCAGGCAGTTGGTCAATTTGTTTAGTATTTTTCAAATACAGGTACAAATCAAAAATGTTCAATACCTAGAAAAAATATAGTTTAGAAAAAATTACCAATAAATATTGAAATTTAATTCGTTTGCAAAATTGTGTTTGTTGGAATTTAAAGTTTTTTAAATTAGGGTTTTTTATTATATTATTTATATTTATAGTATTTAATTAAAAATGTTAAATTTTTTTGCAAATAGGTATTTCTATCTAGAGGCAGATTTTTTTGCTACTTGGTTTTTGACGTTTATATTTGTGACAGTTTACGCATGATTTTTGACATGTGTCAAAGTACAAAATGCTTAGTTTGTTTGGTTTGCCATTTCATCATTAATAGACTTACTTCCGAACAACGTTTGCAATTATTAAAATTTATTATCATTATTCGTGCTCTGTGAAAAATGTGTTTCGCAAGCTACATCCATTTTATGGCTACGTCCATTTGGAGTGAAGACCAGCCAGAGGCAATTCAGCAGCTACTAATGCATCCCGAAAAATGCACTGTTTGGTACGGTGTTATGGGCTGGTGGCATCATTGGCCCGTACTTCTTCAAAGACGATGAAGGCCGCAACGTTATGGTCAATGGAGAAAGATACCGTTCGATTATAACACGATTTTTTGCCGAAAATGCAAGAATTGGACTCAGCCGATAAGTGGTTCCAACAGGACGGTGCCACATGCCACACTGCACGCGAAACCATATATCAATTGAGAGGCGAATTTGGTGAGTAGGTAATCTCACGTTTTGGTGCAGTCAATTGGCCACCAAGATCATGTTATTTGACCCCGTTAGACTATTTTTTGTGAGGCTATGTTAAGTCACGTGTCTATATGGACAAGCGAAACTCGATTGCTGCTTTCCGGCCGAAATGTGTGAAAGAGTGTGCCAAAATTGGACCTTTAGAATGGACCACTTGAAGCGTAGCCGCGGGCAACACTTAAGTGAAATTATCTTTAAAAAGTAAAAAGAATTGATTTATTGATCCAAAAAAAAATTCCTTCACTTTTGTAAAATTATTATTATTATTATTTTCAAAAACCAAGCTCTTAAAAAATCATACTTTATGTTTTTTAATATTATTATTTAATGTAAATATTCAATTGAATAGTCATTGATGTTAGTAAGTATTATTATTAATCAATCATTATTTTTAATATTTTATTTTTAAAATCAGAAAACTAGTGACTAAATTAAATTAAATTTTTCTTATTTTTTACACTTTAAGTATTTGAAAGAATGTTGTCGTAAAATACAACATGTGGTGTAACGGTAGTGCGTTGGACTGCTACGCAGAGTGTCCGGGGTTCGAATCTCGGCACAGGCAAAATCAAAAAGTAGAAAACAAAAAGTTTTTCTACACGGCACCACCTCTTGGCAGGCAATGGTAAACGTGCAAGAGTAAAAATTTCCTATGAAAAGCTTTTCACTTCGCCGTTCGGATTCGGCATTAAACTGTAGGTCCCTTCCAGTCATGTACAATTATAACACGCACAACATGAGTGGATGCGGAAAGCTCGGCCTAGGCCCTTCATGGGCTGTTGTGCCATTAAAAGTAAAGTAAGTATTTTTAATATTTTAGTTTTTAAATCAGAAATCAAAGTGACTAAATTATATATTTTTTTTTTTAACTCTTTAAGTATTTGAAAGAATGTTGTCATAAAATTTAGTCAATAAAAATCAATTTAGTTTTTAATTCATCTGTCCGCCGTTGACGATGAGTTCGTCGTCGTTTGAGAATGGACGACTGTAATAAAAAATAGTTTTTTTCTGACATGTGAATACATAAAGCATAAAGTCATGATAAGTTATGGGAAAATTGAATTGAAATTCTACAAAATGAAATAAATAAAAAGACCGAAGAAGTGAATCTCATAGAGAATTAAATTAGCTTGAAAAATTGTTTAATCAATATGAAATATGTTTAATCCAAAGGCAAGAATTTTTTCTTTATATTAAAGATATTCTATTCACACTCAAGGCAATGAACTGCTAACTTTTTTATATATTTATAATAAAAAAGTGAGGTGAGTGGTCATCATTGATTGTAATAATAGTTTAGTAAGTACATTCCACAGATATAGGGTTCGTACACAATATGGTAGCTCTTTTTATATGAATACATAAATTTGGTAATATTAATTTTCCAGTGATGAAATCACGATTAGATATAAATTTATGTAAATTGATATAAAAAAATTATAAACTTATCAAGATCAGAAAATGATTATGAAATATTCCAGAGATCAATGTATTTTGCCTACTTTTATGTGGAAGCATGGAATTTGAAGTTTATACCGCAATAAAACAATGAATTTACACACAAAGAAAACTTCTTTTAATTGAAAAAACTATAAAATATACAGGGTGTTTTTTTTTAGAAGTATATTCTCTGCGTAGACAAGCGACGTCACATAACCCCACAAAAAATAGTCCAGCGGTGTTAAATCGCACGATCTTGGAGGCCACGCCACAGGCCCACAACGCGAGATAATGCGTTCACCAAAAGTTTCCTTCAATAACTTGATTGCTTCGTTGGCTGTATGGCATGTGGCGCCGTCTTGTTCGAACCAAAGGTTGTCCACATTAACATCGTCCAATTCAGGCACGAAAAAGTCATTTATCATGGCTCTATAGCGTTCCCCATTGACTGTTACATTATGACCGGCTTCATCTTTGTAGAAATATGGACCAATGATTCCCTCTGCCCATAGAGCAAACCAAACAGTGACTTTTTGAGGATGTAACGGCGTCTCAACAATGGCTTGTGGATTATGATCACTCCAAATGCGACAATTTTGCTTATTAACGTACCAAAAATGAGCTTAAAGTGAGCTTAATCGTTGAACAAAATTTTCTTGCAAAAATCGAGAGAACCGAACCATTATTTTGGTAATAGATTCGCACGACTTTCAAACGTTGTTCAGGAGTAAGTCCATTTATTATAAAATGGCAAACCAAACTGAGCATAAATCAAGTGACAGCTGTCAAAAAGACCAACTCCGAAAAAGGTATTGCCATATTGAAAACAACACTTCTAAAAAACACCCTTTACATAAATAATCATAAAAAACAATCTATAAAATCATATATGCTAAATGTGCGGATTCCTTTACCGTATTTGAATTGTAGAATTTGTTACCATTCAACCCACACCGTCATTGTAGTATCAAAATGTTATTAATCAGTCAACTGTACTTTTCATATAACTTCGTTTTATCTTTAAAACTTAACATATCATTTTATATAAATTGATTTTACAGACAAAATATATACCTATGTGTGGTGTACCATATATGAGTACGCGGATACTTGCAACAAATTGTAAAATCAACAATGAACGTTTTTTTTTTCAACTGTTTTGATGTTATTGATTGTGAGATGTGAGAGTGTGAGAATGTGATTTGTTTTGTCTGTGATGTGATTGTTATGTGACAATGTTAAACAGAAAGAGTTGATGATAATGAAAGACATTGGACAATTGAATTTTGGTATTCGTGCAGCGAAGCAAGCAATCCGGCATATAGGAAAATCCAAAAAACAGAAAACTCAGGCGAAACAGAATTATTTCCATCGTAAAACAAAATTATTAATAAATGTATTTTTATTTTCATTCAGCAAGGACTTTGGATGGTGGTTTCTTTGTATATTTTTGAAAATGATTTGCAAATGAACAGACACTATTCATATTAGATGTCAGAAAATCTGACCAATATGCACTAACCAATATGTTAAAGAGAATGACAACAAGTTATGGAACAGTTGTGATAGCTCCTTTGAAAAATACTATTCAGTGAAAATATCATCTTGTAATTCTCATTTGCTTTGCAATATTTTTCACTTATAGATGTGTATTTTCGAAATAAAATATCTAGTACTGATGAGGAACTGTGGTGGGTTCTGAAACGATTATATGATCTGCCCGGTATTGCCAAATAAGTTCTTTTTCCACTATATCTTGGTGGAATGCGTTTTTTTTCAGTGCATTTTTTTCGACTTGACAATACTGTTAATGTGTTTTTATCTTATGATGCGTGTTCATTTTCTCGTTTTCTCACAGTTCATTTCTGAAAATAACAATTTCATTTAACTGACACTAAAATTTCAGCGTGTAAAAAGTACCCAATTCATTAATTTTTTCGAATAGTTCACTTTTAATAAATAATCTAGTGTAGTATTTTTAATATGGTTTTTTTTTAACAAATTGTATTGTGTGTAAGTATAAAACGCTGGTAGCAGATTCTGATATAAAAATTTTTTTTTATATTTTTTATAAAATCATTTTGAAATCAAAATAAATAAAAAAAAAGAAATAAAATCATCCTACATTTGCCAAAACTGGATCTAACCTGTTCTATGAAGTGTTTATTCTTTTGGCATTAATGTTTATGGTAGACAATTTATGTCAATTAGAATTACTTATGTATATTGAGAATAGGCAATAAAATGCGAAATTAAAATGATTTCGTAATTTACGTAACCTTTTTTATGGTACATGTAATTAACCACTTACTCAAAACTTACTTAACAACTAACTCATTCTTTTTTACCCAGGTAACCTATTCGACCTGGAGCAACTGCAAAGGAAGTGAAGAGAATGGTTAGGTTAAAATTTCTTACTTTTCTGTTGACAATTCATTTAGAACTTCTACTTACATACTTACTACATAGCTCACATGCAAGGAAACGATCCATCAAGATTGCAAAACGTAAAACGTTTCTCGACGATTTGTAAAAGTTTCCGTATCTCACTTTACTTACGTAATTAAAATATTAAAACAATTCACAATACTCCACACATATCCATACATACACACATTGTCGAAACCGTAGGTAACTGAAACGTAAACCCAACGGAAGAGCAATTTAAACTAGAAAATTCACACTAACTGCATATAATAAACATACACTGACAGAACGCCTAAAAGAAAACTATAAAAATGAAAACCAATTACATTATGATGGTTGGTCGCTTGCTTTTTGTTTTTTGTTTTTTTTTTATGTTGATATGTGAAAAAAATGTTTTTCTCTTTGAAAATAAATATACTATATGGAAATACGAACTTTTCTAATTAAAAATAGTTGCACACGTACATACAATACATACAATTTAATGTGAAGAAATGTGAAGAAATTTATTTTCATGGCGCCAAAACTTTTTTCCATTTGAGGTCACCATATGCGTACATTTAAAATGATTGCATAACTATTAAAAGGCTTTATTATTTTTTTTTAATTTTTATTATTTTCGCAATGCAAATATTTATGAATTTTACTACTTACATTAACAAATAATGATGAAACATTTTGCAGTTACAGTGCTTCCTAAACATTTTTTTATCAACTAAATTCATATGTATAAAGATTTGTTGTTGTGCATGTCATATTCAGTAATCCCGTCTGACAATGGCTGCTATACTCAGATTTTGAAGAGATAATACAAAAAACAGTATGCACTTGAGGGATTTTTTGCTTTTAAAATGGTCATAAATATTTTAAACTCAATTTTATTTTTTACTAATTATTTTCAGCTTTAAGTGTCATTTGAAAGTTCGAAATTTCGATATAAAATTTTCATGCATTTTCAATTTGTTTCGCATTTCTATACTTATGTACTTTTTTGTCAATATATTTGCACTCATTTCACTGTTTTTCACTTTGAAGAATTTTATTCAGTTGATTGAATGTCAAAAACAACTGACGAAAGCAGTATTATTTGAATCGAATTATTCGAAATTATTTTAAATATTGTAATTAAATGAAGCTATGTAATTCAACATGTTTTTTTTTTTCAAAATAATTCGAAATCCAAATTTTTTACTTTTTTAAATTGCAATATGAACTGAAAAAGTCAATAAAAAAATTAATCCAGTACTTTTTGTTGAATAGCCATTTCGAATGCAAAAAACCGCCATGCAAATCAATCCGTGCTAAAATGCACCCTATTCTAAATTACAACAAAAAACAGATAAGAAAATGGTAGTGAAGTTAGCCTCTCTTATTACCTTTGAGTTTTGTTGCTGCAATTCTCGTTATCCTAATTTTTTTCCTTTATACAATATATAAATCTCATGATACCCACCAGTGTTGCCGCTGTCACTTCGATTGAAGTTTTTCGGGTTTTAAGTGAAACTTTTCGAAAATTTTTGATATTGGGAATAAAATTTATATATTACGCTGTAATTTTAATCAAGCTTAAAAATATTCACACGCTTTTTTGTTGTTGTAATTTAAGTCAGGAAGAGGTTAAGTACACTACATACAAGTGAAATATTCGAAGAGGGAAATTCTAGAGTGAATTAAATAAAACTCGTTACAAATCATTGAAATAGTATCTGAAATAACTGTTGTGAAAATTAGCAACATTTGGGAAAGGCCACGCCCATTTCCAATGATAGAGAATTATCGAAGGAAATAGCGAAGCAATTGGAATCAAATTTGGTATACACAGTTAAAATCTCTTCAAAAATAACCGATGCGAAGATTATCATCGTTTCAAAATTTGATGTAAGCTGATAACAAAATGTTTTCACTCAAAACCAAACAAATTTAACCGTTGAATGAAAAAAGGTGTT
The DNA here is from genome assembly GCA_958295655.1 of Palloptera scutellata. Taxonomy (NCBI): domain Eukaryota; kingdom Metazoa; phylum Arthropoda; class Insecta; order Diptera; family Pallopteridae; genus Palloptera; species Palloptera scutellata. The sequence goes on from OY282451.1 coordinate 50,702,890, forward strand.
TTATTGCAGACCTTGTGTGGGGTATATAAAGTTCGCCCGCGCCCGACTTAATTTTGCTTTCGGGAGTTTTACATTTCACTTCGAAGGGCTTTGGATTTTTTAAATTACACTTCAGAAAAAAATTCCAAACCGACATCTTTTGCTCAGTAAAATTTTTGTGGAAATATGTAAATTATTGACGAATATATTGCACTGGAAAGAATAAATAAAAATTTCAACAACAAAAATAAATAATATACTTGTAAACCTCAAAAATAAATGCAGACTTTTCTTCGCATTTCTTTTTGCATTTAGTTTCTTTCGTAATCATAAAAATCAACTTACTTAAGTTGCAATTTACGCAAATTCTTTGAATAAACACAACCTACACCAGCACTTTGTTCGCCGAAGGTTGAAGGTCTGATCGCCTGCCTAGCTGCCTGGTCTACTCTACGCTTCTATTCCAGAATCAGTCACACTTAAAATACATACTGCATCGAACTTAAACTTGCTAATTTCTAACAATCAAACAAACAAACAGAAGCCCAACCAAAACGAACAAATGTTCATGCAACCAACTACTTACTCGTTCGTACAGCAACATAATGGAATACTTTACGCAAGTTCCTTCAAAAGCAACAACAACTGCACCAACATCAACCAATAACAAAATGCCAAGTGTTCTTGCTGCAATGATTCTAGCGATTATGTACAATATATGTACATGGAGCAATTGTACGGTCGCTTGGACGTCTAAGTGGAGTAAAGTGAATTGGAGGATTGGTGGCTGGGTGGCAGTGTCGATGTCGGCAGTGGGTGTTGTTGCGGCTTTGCTTGCTCGTTCACTTTCTGCCTGGGCTTACTACTCTGATTGCTTTGAATATGCTTGGCGAAGCATTCAAGCTCTGCTTCAGACTTTTTGTTTTTCCTACATTTGCTATTAGCATAAATATTTATTATTATTGTAAACGATTAAAAGGCGCTCAAGTCTCATTCAGAATGAATGGGGAATGCGAAGAGGCGAAGGTATGCTACAAAATGAACACATTTAAAAATAATATTCAAAGCATAGAATTGCATAATGTAGTGGTATACAAAAGTTCATAAAAGTTCAATTTGTTGTTGTAGTATAAATTGTGGGTACAAAAATTTTTGATTTTAATAATCAAATTTTTGTTATTCCATAGAAGTTAAAATCACTTAAATTTTAAATTCGTTTTATGAATACATTTCTACATATACATATCTATGTATGTATATCAAGGGGCTTCCAATAGGGACATCACAATGTTGTATTTAAATAAAACACAGAATAATTGAGCTATTTACTCCAGGGTGTAGTACACACACATACATTTAAGTAAAGATTTCGATATCGCTCATATGAGCATGTTTGCAGCGGCCAGACCGTTGAAAATTTCGGGTTCGATCATGTTCCTGAGCTCCTTTAACGTTGTTGGCATAAACCCCATAAAAGTAAATCCAACGGCATCCAAACGCATGAGTGGCCATTCGGCCGTACCAGTTCTCAAGATTATGCGATTACCGAACATCCTCTCCAATAAATAAATTGTTTGGCACCCCCATATCACTGATGTCAAGTCCATTCAATTCTGGCCAAAAATAGTCTTCCTACATAGCACATAGCGAACTCCATTTACCGTAACATAGCAATCATTATCATCGACGAAAAATACGTTCCAATCATACCTCTGGTATGAAATCCACACCACATGGTCACTTTTTGCGGATGTAATGCGGTCTCTTGAAGCACATGTGGATCTATTACTGTCCAATCACTCACATTTTGCTTATTGACAAAACCATTAAGCCAAAAATGAGCTTCATCGTTGAAGATATTTTTTCGATGAAATACAGGATTTTCTTCGCATTCCTGAGTCGGTCAAGACCACCGAATCAGAATTTTGGTAGTAATTTTTAAAATTTCGAAACTTTGTTTGTTGGTTAACTTTACCATGATTGAATAAAGGTTTCGACAATGCCGGATCAAAAAAAAAAAAAAAAAAGACTAAAACTTTGTAGTTAAATACAAAATTGTTATGCCCCTGTTGAAAAACCCTTTACCTTGATAAATAATCTTATTCAAATGAGTTTGTGCATAAACCTTAAAGCTTCTCTTTAGAAATTCATTGGAATGCAGCTAGGTATAGCTAAAAGTGCAAATATTCATTCATCCATCCGTCCATTCTACAATATCATCTACAAATATTTGTACAAATCTCATTAAACGCCGCCTTATCTGCATAATAAACCCTGAGTTGTTTTTGTTATTGTTGTAATGCAAATTGGAAAGATACAACACACACATACACAAAATGCTAATTGAGTGTTGTGTACTTCCAAGTTTTCATTCAACTCGTACATTATATCTGGATCCGTTGCTATTATGTTTAGCATTAAACTAAACGGTCAGCCTTCTAAAGGTACATACATACATTCATTGCCAATATACGTATGTATGTATGTATGTATAAACATGCTCGTAGCTGTGTTGGTACTTAGTAGAAAGCTTGCATAATAAATGTCAATGAGGCCCCGCCGTATTAATTTAATCTCAGCAACTAACATTCTCTCTGTTGCCCTAATTGTATGCAGAACAGACATTAATTTGAGTAAATGAGAACTTTGGCAGTCTTCTGTTAAGATTCTAGATTTAACTAAATTCCAAGAAATTTGGACTTTGCAGCTAGTTAATTAGAGTATGTAATATCTGCATTCTATCCCCCTATCAAAATATCTACACACCTGTACAAAATAATAGATGTGAACAAATTTTTTTTGAAAAAAGCTTTTGGTTTTCATATATTTTGTATTATCCTTCAAAAAATAAATTAGTTTTCAACATAAACATACTCCAGCATCATAACAAAACATAAAAGGTTTTAAAAACTCTAAAAAATAACTTAAGTTTTGGTTAATTCATAAAATACACAGATTTTCGATTGGACAGAATAATAGGTGTGCACAAAAAACTTAGGAATAAATATTGAAATTTTGCTAGTTATGGTCCCGAATTTTACTGAATTAGTAAGAACGCATTAATACCCAGAATATCTATCATTATTCTTGATGGCTTTTTCGATTTTTCTGGGCATTGACGATATCAACTTCCGACAAGTTTCTACAGGAATGTTGTACCAAATTTTTTGAATATTTTCCCATAACTGCGTTTTGTTTTGGAGTTTAAGTTCTCCCCAGAGGTTCTCAATAGGATTTAGATCTGGGTATTTACTTGGCCACTCAAGGACGTCTACATTATGCTCTTGGAACCATGCTTTGACAACTCGCGATGAATGTTTAGGATCATTGTCCTGCTGAAATTTCCACAAAAGCGGCATATTATCCTCGGCATATGGTAACATTACCGTTTCCAACAAATCCTTATACACGAATCTATCCATAACGCCATTAATTTGATGTATCGGACTAATACATTGCCAAGAAAAACAGCCTCATATCATCAAGCTGCCACCTCCGTGCTTCACTGTTTTCTTTGTGTACCGGACGCCGAATTCTTTGCGTTTCGGGCGTCGAACGTTTCTTTCCGCATCGTTACCAAACAAATTTATTTTTGTTGCATCGCTGCAGAGAATATAGCGTCATTTTTTTTCTCCCTGTGAACCGCACCACGTTTTATGATCCAATGCTAATTTTTTTCTCTTTCTCAAATTTGCAGTTCTAAGCAGAGGAACTTTGCAAGCAATCCTACCGGGTAGATTTGCGCTTACTAATCGTCTTGGAACGGTTCGTGATGATACAACATTCCCAATTTGTTCTGGGCAACTTGAACGGGTCGCGTTTAGCTAATGCAACGATACGGTTGTCGGTCCTAATGAAATTTTTTTAGGTACTCCACGCGTTTCAATAGCTTTTTCCGGCTTCAGAGCATTTGTAACGAAATTCTGAGACCGTCCCATCGATCTGGCAATGAATTTGTAGGTTTTTCCTTTGTCTCGGAGCTGACGAACCACTCTTCTGTCCTCTGTACTGCAATGAACTCCTCGACCCATCTAATTTTATTAAAAATTAGAATTAAACCTTTATTTAGTTCACTTTCATCGAAATCTTACCTTCTGTAACTAAATAACACTTTAAATTTATTCACTTTTAGTTTTTACCAAAGCACACCTATTTTATTGTTCAGATCAGTTTGAAGGTTAAGCAAATAAACAAACCGCAATATTTATCGAGAAGAACTTTCGTTGCTTGGATTCAAACCTTTTTTTTTGTCCAGGTGTGTACTAGAAGCTGTATACGGGTCAGGTTCATACTGTTTTGGAATGATATACATACATATATGTATGTATATCATTCACGTCATGAAGTTTTTATTTGAAGGTCTAAAGCCCCATAGTGTAAGCTTAAATCTCTATAGTCAATGAGAGGTGGAAACCGCATCCAGTGTAGTGTTGCCAGTTTAAAAGTATCCGTAGTTGTTAGAAACTAAGTTTTTTTTAAGTAACCCAAATTAATGCTAGCTTAGGCACTGGAAAGAAAGAATTCATTACCTTATATTTTCAATCTACATAGTTCCAGCTAGTTTCGGACAATGACAAAGAGTTTCTATGTATACAGTGTGACAATTATTTGGCCGTTTTTTTTTTTTGGCCTCATTTTTACTGAGTTGGATAAAATAAAGCACAGCTTTGGTTGAATTCGTAAACATACATATAATTTATCTGCAATACTTAAACCGCGTGCGACATATACCACATTGAACAACATTGTAAAAATATAATATGTTTATGTTATCGAACATTGTTTATGTAAAGTATGACATTTCTCGGGTAAAATGGCAATGAGTTTACTTAGATTCTTTTGAGGATTCAAACAATCAAAACTCTTGTAACATTTAAAAAAAATATTACAAAGATAAGATTGAGTAGACGGAATTCGTGCGGCGCTAAAAAAAAAACCAATAACCGACACCGTAGAAAAGTACCGAAAACCTTGCACTTCTAGCAAACTATAAACATACCAAAATGCATAATGGCATTTACTTTAGCTATTTTCGAGACTGAAGAAACTTTTGAGGTAATTGGAGATCTGTTTAAAGAATTTCTTAAAACTATTTCTTTATCTTCTTCCGACTCCTTCTTTAGGAAATAAAAAATTTCACACTTAGATCGCACCATAAAGAGACTTCAGAGTCAAAATTAATAAATTTTCGTTGGAGTTAGTCAATATAGTATAATGGCACGAATTCAATGTGGCACCCGGTACAGATATGGTATATCACTGAGTGTTCCATTAACTTTAACTCCCACGATTTGGCTGGTTCTCCTGAAGTATTGTTTTGCTTTCGTTATTTGGAAATGGATTGACTCTACAAAGCTTTCTTTGTCTTTTAAAATTCATTCATATACTCGTATACGCATACATACATATATTGCAGAAGGATATGTTACTTAGTTAGAAATTTATCAACTACAAGCTCAGTAATTACAAAACCCATCCTACGGTTACCATTGAACATTTCCTGAACTCTTTCGTGTGCACTTGTATGCACATATGTACTCGTATGCCCCAATACCACTTGGCTGTGTAAATTTCACTAATTAAAGTTCTCCTTAACTCCAAGGCCCCCAGTTCAGCTGCGTTTGTTTTATTTTAATATTAATGATGCTACTGCTGTGCTATATGCTCCGTTCATTGTAAATGGAATACAATTCATTCATTCGATATTTATAAAAGCCTGCTAAGTCATGATGCTGACAAATTTAACTGCTGATGCAATGACAGTTACAAGTACTGGTGAGAACAGCAACGCAATCACCATATGGGCGTGTGGCACAAGTGCCTTGGAATAAGCTTTAAATTAACGAGATGAATCAAACCAGCCAAGCACTGATGATATCTCTGCTCCTGCTGTCATTTCTAACCTTACTGCCAACCTCAACTAACGAACGATGGGTGGAGGGCGGAAAATACCTAGGAACAACAACAATGCAGCAGCTTGCCTTGTGTAGCCTCAATACATTGTCATCATCACATCAAGTATGCCTAGGTCGCCCGAGTCGTTTTTGTATTATTTTTTACTAATTTTTCTCTCTCCAACTTATTTAAATATATTTAAAGCAATTCGTTTTTACTTATCCTCCCTAATGTCAACCATGTTTCATTCACCCCTATCCATGGAAGAGTTCAACAGCTCATACCAATCCTTTACCATATTTTTATGAGACTTTTCAATAAATATTGTACAATATATATACGCAAATTCGTTAAATTTAAAAGCGAGGAAGGCAAGTGCAAAACTAAATCAACATAACGGTCTTGCAAATATTTGCATGATGTGCTGACATCAGAAATGACGGTGAATGAAGGTGGAAGGTGGTGGTCTGATTGTTTGTCAATTATTCAGCCATGTTTACAACATGACATATTGCATCAGGTTGTGAGTAAATGTCAAGTTGTAGCATGTATTTTCTTTTTTATCTGCGGGATAACACAAAAATTGGGGTCAGGATTCATTGTGTGTTGGGGGTAGAATATTTCAATGGTTGATGTGCTTTGATTAAATCGTATGTTTATCAATAGCTTGCATCGAATTTCCAGAGGTGCCGAAATAGCAGTAGCAGCAACAAATAACAAATCACGTTGACTTATACATATTAATGATTTCCTTTCTGGCTTTTTGCAGCGCTCACCTATACTATTGAGCCACAAGATGTGGTCGTACCCGAAGGTCACTCCATATTGCTACAATGTGCAGGCACAGCACAACTGGGCTCCAAAACTGCAAAAATTATGCCCAACATACGATGGCGCGGTCCTGATGGTCAAGATTTGGGCATTGTTGGCGATACATTCCGCACACAGCTGAAGAACGGTTCGCTGTACATTAGTACGGTTGAGGAGAATCGTGGTCTAACTGGCTCCTACCAGTGTCTACTAAGTGCCGATGGCATTGGTACAATTGTCAGTCGTTCAGCAATAGTGTCAATAGCGCGCCTGCCCGATCTCAATCAGGATTTCATTGAAACGTATCTGCTACCCGGACAGACTGCCTACTTTCGCTGCATGATCGGACAAATACAACAGCCGGGCATAAAACATTCCGTGCAATGGATTAAAGATGAAATGCCGCTGGCTTTGGATAAGCTTCGTATGGTCGTCCTACCGAATGGTGCACTGGAAATTGATGAAGTTGTCAGTGCCGATCGCGGAGTTTACCAATGTAATGCCACTTCGGGCAGTATTTCACGGCTGAGCAGTAAGACAAACTTGAACATTAAGAAAGTTACGGATGGTGCTGAAAATTCTGTAGCACCATCATTTCTGGTCGGCCCTTCACCGAAAACGGTGAAAGAAAGTGACACTGTCACCTTGGACTGTGTGGCGAACGGTGTACCAAAGCCTCAAATCAAGTGGTTACGCAACGGCGAGGAATTGGACTTAAATGATCTGGATTCGCGTTTCTCCATAATTGGCACTGGCTCGTTGCAAATCTCCTCTGTGGAAGATATCGATTCCGGGAATTATCAATGTCGCGCCAGCAATACAGTTGATTCTCTCGATGCGCAGGCCACTGTTCAAGTACAGGTGCCACCCAAGTTCATACAAAGCCCCAAAGATAAAAGCGCACATGAAAAAGAGGAACTGGAGCTTGAGTGCGCAATACGCGGCAAACCGAAACCGTTGATTCAGTGGCTGAAGAATGGGGAAATCATTACACCGAATGATTATATGCAATTAGTAGGCGGACATAATTTACGTATACTCGGACTGTTGCAATCGGATGCTGGCATGTTCCAGTGTGTTGGCACTAATCCAGCGGGAAGTGTACAGGCTGCGGCACGTTTGCGTATCGTTCAACCAGGTGAGTTCTTTGGAGTTTGAATTTTAATACGATATTTGATGTAAACCTAGATGCGCTTCCTAAGAACAATATAAACGAATACTTACATTTAAAGAATTGTGCTAAATACGCTATATTTAGACTGCTTACCTAATCCTCTGTATAAAGTTTCCCATATTTTCACTTTTGTTTTGAATTTATTTTTGATGTACAAAATGTGATGTACAAAAAAAAAAGGTTTCAGAATGTATTTGTATACTAACTATAAACGCTTTAAGTAATCCACATTCAGTTTATGATTTAGCTCACCTTTTCTATTCATATTTAGTATAATTTACTTATTATTTGTTTATATTTTTCTTTTCTTTACACCACTTATTTTAATTTCCCATGATGGCAATCCTTCCTCAATCACCTCTGTCTCTCCTCCACACAATATTTCCCCCCATTCAAGGCAAACTGAAAAATTCACGCAAACCTCAATCACAAAAAACCAAATCGTTACAAACATCAGCAAACTTACCATTGAAACGACGCAAGAATGTAAATTCTGGTGAAATGTTGCGTACAAAATCTGGCGGTCTCGATCTTGATGAATCTTATTGGGATTCTATCGAAACAACACGCATTATATCGAAAAGCGCTCTAGACAGTTTACTCTCGCAGCGGGGTAAAAAGTTTTCATCGAAATTGGAAAAACCTTTAAACGATCGCAATTATGGTGGTGTCGGTGATGGTGAAATGGCATCACTCACACATGATGCCACTGGTGACAACAGCAATAATGATGACGATACTGACATTTCATTGGAACTGCCAATAAACAAACATGACTTTAATATAGCAGCTGTTTCCAATGGCGATGGTGATGACGACGACGGCGACGGCGACGATGATGACTATGATGACGATCCAAGCGTTAATCAAGAATTCATTAATGCCTACAAGCAGGGCGATGATCCAAATAAGATACTCAGTTCATGGAAGAATAAAAAGAATAAACAATTAGTTGCCAATCCATCATCATCATCGACACCAATATCCTCTTATTCACAAGCTTCATCATCATCATCCTATTTGTCCTCAGATTTAGATGGTGTTGAAAATGACGGTGGCGCTAATGGCATTTTAGGAGCTGGCAATGCTGCAGGTTTAATCGGTAGCGGTCTGTTGGGTCGTTTGCCTGGGCCTCCGCGTGATTTAGTTGCGCAAATCATTAAACCACGTTTTGTTACACTAAGCTGGATGGAACCGATGAAGAATCCCGTCGAAGTTGTCTCATACACAGTCTACTATAAAATGAATAACAGTGAAAGGTAAGTGTTAATAAAGATAACACGTTAATTGATAAAAGCCATATTAAATTATCATTCAGGCCGAATTTTATCAAATCCAGAAATTAAGTAGAAAGTAAGGTTTAGCTCCCCAAAGTTCTATTGTTGCTATATTTAGAAAATAAGCATCAATGAAATCCAGATTTTTTATAGAAATAAATCGACATTTGATCCATGTTTAAGCAGAGCAATTGTGGTGCCAATTTATGTGGATTTATTCTTTCTGTAAATCTTTCAGATAATTAAGCATTGTGTTTGAAATCGAACATCAAACGCGGTATACTGCTTTAAACCAAACTTCAACCTGTTCTCTGCATAGGAAAGAGAGATTACGAAACTAATTAGGGATAATTATTATAGAACTGCAACAAACAAGAAAAGTTGGTAATATTTCATGTCTGATTTAAGAAGCCCTGCTGAAATATTCTACTGGGTGGTGTAGTCAAATTGTACATTATCATTTTTATCTTTTCAATACAAACAATAGGAAGCTGCTGCTAAGCCAATAAAACTTTTTCAATTAAATTTTCCTTGAATTGCCACAATGAATTCAACAGATTCGCCCTAAGTGTGTGGGCGTATGCGCATATTTGAAAGTAAATACTCGTACCATTTGAATTGGGTGAGACTTCTTCCATTGGCCTCTGAGCAATATCTTTAACATAATAAACGATTTATTTTTGTTCTTTCATTGCGACGATTTGTGCAATGATTTTTAGCTTATTTCGCAACGTTTATTTAGTAGTTATTATATTTGCCCACAGCAAACAAAATGCAAATGACAACCAGAAAATGAAAAATTACATTATTATTCGAAAAAGGAAGAGGAAGCATTAGCGACAGACTCTCTCGTCGCCGCCATTTTACTTTCTTTTTTCGCTCTACGCATTTTTATTTCCTCAAATTTTTTGTTGCTGGCAGTAGCAGTAAATCCAATTTGTAATTCTATTGCAAACGATTTCCTTTTGAAAAGAATAAAAAATTACACTAATATTTTAAATTTATTCGTAGACTTCTTGTTTTTATAGAAACATTATACTCGAATTTAAAGAAGAGAGGAAAGAGACCAATCAATAATTAAAAATAGTTATGAAATTAGGAGTTCAGCGAACTAAACTTGAAAATAATTTGTTACTTAAACATATAATAACGGTGTTTATTCTCTAGGAATAAATCATGCTTTTCCTTCGTTAATTTAGAGATTGAAATCAAAAATTTTTTCTGCATTTTGCTGCAACTAATTCTTATTTTTTTTTACTTTAACTAAATTTATTTTTACTTGTTTCTTGTTCAAATATTCCACAGAGAACAAAAAATTGCTACCAAATCACACGATGATCAACAAGTGAACATACAGAATTTGTTACCTGGCAAAACATATCAATTTCGTGTTGTGGCAAATACCAATTTTGGGCCGGGTGAATCTTCAGAGGTAAAAATAAAATAGATTTGCATGATTACATGTAGGTTCTGAACCCAAATTCAAATTTTAGCTACTTGAGGTGAGCACACAACCGGAAGAGAACATAGCCGGGCCGCCACGAAATGTTGATGGTTATGCACGCAATCACAAGGAGATCTATGTGCGATGGGATCAGCCAACAGTGACCAATGGTGAAATTCTTAGATATCGTATATATTATTCGGAGGTTAGTAGAAAAGCTCTTCTGCACATGTTTCCTCCATATTTAATTTGTGTACTTTATAGAATGATAGCGGTGCTGAAATGTATCATGATAGCACTTCGCTGGATGCACTGCTCATGGAACTGCGTCCCTACACCGATTACACAATCACGGTGGTACCTTTTAACAAGAACGGCATGGGTGACCCTTCGAATGAGATTAAAGTGAAAACATTCTCATCAACGCCATCGGAACCACCGAATAATGTAACGCTTGAAGTGACTAGCTCAACGGTGAGTGCCATTAAGTTATATGTACAATCACCTACTGCCATGATATTTTATTCTGAAATTATCCCTAATTACAGTCAATCACCGTACATTGGGAACCGCCATCCGAAGAGGAACGTAATGGCCAAATCACTGGCTATAAAATTCGCTATCGCAAGATGAAAGATCCGCCACAAGTAAAGAGCACCCCTGCTAACAAGCGCTATATCGAATTGAAAGAACTCGACCGGCACTCCGAATATCAGGTGAAAATAGCTGCGATGACGGTGAATGGATCGGGCCCGTTTACAGAATGGGTTCGGGTGATGACTTTGGAAAATGATCTCGACGAGACTCAAGTGCCAGGGAAGCCAATTTGGATTGGCATACATCAAGGCGCTGAAAATATTGCATTGCACTGGAGCCCACCACAACAGCATGAGATTAAAATACGTAGCTATGTATTGGGCTGGGGACGTGGTATACCCGATGAGAATACTATTGAATTGAAAGAATCCGAACGTTATTACGAGCTGAAAAATCTTGAATCGAACACGGAGTATGTAGTATCATTGCGAGCACGCAACATAAAAGGCGATGGTCCGCCCATCTATGATAATATCAAAACACGTGATGAAGAGCCGCTCGAAGTGCCTGCACCGCTGGAAGTGCCCGTTGGCTTACGCGCCATTACCATGTCAAGTTCAACAATTGTTGTCTACTGGATTGATACGACGTTGAGTAAAAATCAACATGTCATCGACAATCGACGTTACATGGTGCGTTATGGCATCTCAAGCTCAAATCGTTACCGTTATCATAACATAACCGATCTGAATTGCATGATTAATGATTTGCGCCCGAATACACAGTATGAATTTGCAGTTAAAGTGATCAAGGGGCGTCGGGAATCGGCGTGGTCAATGTCTGTGCTGAATAGCACCTATCAGAATGTGCCCATAACACCACCACGAGAACTCACTGTGCGTCCGGATGAACAGAATCCACAAAATGTTATACTGCAGTGGCTGCCACCAAAACATAGTCTCGGGCAAATCACCGGTTATAATATTTACTACACCACCGATACGACAAGGCGTGATCGCGATTGGCTAATCGAAGCGTTTTCAGGCGATGAGACGATGATGATGCTTCCTAATTTGAAGCCCTATACCACGTACTATTTCAAAGTGCAAGCGCGCACCACCAAGGGTAGCAATAATGCGGCGCCCTTCTCAGCACTGGTAGCGTATTCTACTGGCGCGGCTGTAATTATGCAAGAACCGAACGCAATAGCGAAAGGCATCAACAATGAAACTATCTTGTATAGCATAATATTGGGTGCAGCGGTGTTGCTATTCGTTGTGGTGGCGGTTATCGTGATTATGTGCCGACGCAAGCCACAATCAACGCCAGAGCACACGAAGCACAAAAGGTATGAAGAGTGAGTGAATGTGTATTTTATGTTTTTGTTTGTATATTTAAATAATATTTATACAATTTGAGGCACAGTTACCAGAAGAATAGTGTTGGTGTTCCAAAACCGCCAGATCTATGGATACATCATGATCAAATGGAATTGAAGAATATTGATAAAAGTTTACACAGCACAACGCCAGGTAGGGTAGATATTTTACCACACTTTCTAGTTTTACTAACATATTTTCTTTCCCCATTTTATAAAGTTTGCAGCGATGGTGCTTCCAGTAGTGGTGCCTTAACCCTACCACGCTCTGTGGTACATGAGTATGATGTTGATACGCCGGTGCCTGCGCATGTCACCAACTCATTGGATAAACGATCCTATGTGCCTGGTTATATGAGTACGTATTCGTATACTTTGCATTAGCCAACGATAAAACAATTGCTTGCTACCATTTTTCTTCTCGTACAGCTACTTCAATGAATTCTACCATGGAACGTCCACAATATCCTCGAACCCAGTACAACATACCCGCTAATCGTTCTCACATGAATGTCGACACTGGACTATCCCAACAGAGTCTCTCACAACCACAAAATAATTCACTAGCTCAAACACCCGAGCATCCGTATGGCTATGAAGGTAACTTTTGGTAAGTACCAAGTATATAAAGTACCCTGAGCCATTTCCCCTCCCCTATACTAAACAAATTTCACCAGCAAAGTGTTTTATTAATTTGTAAAAGTTTCACATGATTTTCATTTCATTTTGAAGTTTAATGTTTTGGAACAAAATTTCTCGACGCCGAAATTCTAGTGCACCTTTTTTTTATTTTCAAATAATAATATAAAATATTTAGTTTTTGCCATTAAATCTCTCTGGTCTTGGAAAAACTGATTTTCTTTCGTGAACATCTTTGGAAAAAATTAAAACTGTCAATAAATGTCACTACTTTGGGACAAAATTTGTGATCTGTTCACGACGTTGGTGAGGCCAACGCGCCGCAAGACGCGTGTCTCCTTCAGTCCGAGCACGTTGCATCGCGAAATTGTACGTCATACGAAAATGTCCGCATCATCGAATCCATTCTTCAATTTCCTCGCTGAAGTGCGAATGAAGGCAAACGGCGGCGAATTCATACAGCCGAGATGCTCATTTACATCGCGTGAAACTGTGCGCATTGCAAAAACCGCTGGAAGGCTGTGGAACTCTATGTCGGAAGAACAAAAGCAACCGTATCGAAACATTGCGACAGAGCAACGGAAACTGAAACGTTTGCATGGACGGAAACGTCGGTCGTTGCTGACGGCACGTCGCCGCAAAAAGCGAAGATCATCGTCATCATCAAGTGGTAATCTCCCGCAATGTCGCTTCCTCATGCAGCCACAATTCGCCAGAAGCAGCGATAGTTCGACGAAGCGAGAAAGCATCAATGTTGCGAATGATGAAGGCGAAGATAGCGAAGAATTCAGTACGGCAGACGACACAAACCACCGATTCGATCCTACTGCATGCCCAGACGGAACAGCTATCAAAGTCTAAACAAAATTCCTGTTTAATTTCGTCATTGTGGAATCGTGGATCGGTCTTTCTTTTATTGCATTTGTCTTATTTGGAGGTTTATTTGCATATTTTTTTTTTTACATATTTTGTAGGAAATAAATTGCTGGCGAAATTTTGTTTTACAAAATTTCAAATAAATTATTAAATTAAATGCTTGCATTTTTCTTATTCACTTGCCAGAAGTAAAGAGATTTGATGAATGGTAATATTTTGGATTGTGAAACATTTTCTTTGCTTTTTTTTTTTATTCATTGTACAGCACTCCTGGTTATCCAAATGGTGGTGGCGGTGTAGCTGTGGGTAGTGGCGGTGGGAGTACAAGTAATGGCGGTGTTTCTACCATTGACAGCACAAAACGTGGCCACCCTCTGAAAAGTTTTAGCGTACCGGGTCCACCGCCAACAGGTGGTTCAACACCTATAAACAAGCACAGTAAGTAGTACACAGTTTTATTAATATTGCTTATCAATTGCTATCAACAACTGATTTTCGACAGATCATAGTGTTATAAATAATCTGTTTTAAGATCATAATAAGTTTTTTTTTCTTAAACTGACTTTTATACATCGCATTCCACTTTATTTACTTAACAGCTCCTGCCGTTACAATACGTCCACAAAATCAATCACCCTATAAAAAAACCTCATTCTCGGCTGCCACACCAACAAATCGTTTGCAAAGTGGCCCTTCAGTGGCACATTCCAATGATGAAATTCAACGGTTGGCACCGAGCACTTCAACCGAAGAGCTGAATCAGGAAATGGCCAATTTGGAAGGGCTGATGAAGGACTTGAGTGCAATCACAGCAAATGAATTTGAATGTTAACATTAGTTGTGCGAAACAGCAGCATTAAGAATTATTTTAAAACATATACACACCATGATTTTTGAATTAGAACAGCAGACGTCTCAACAACGAAGAACGAGTCCTGAATGATCAGCTGCAAGTGAAATTCCTAAAATTTATAGGAAGCGGCAATTGTGAACACATGTAAATTTTTATGCTACATAATTGAGTATAAGTTCGTATTATTTTTTCTTTTTTGTTTTTTTTTTGTTTGTTTTTGTTTGCCATTATTTTTATAAATATTCTTAAGTAAATGTGAATTTATTATTTCGTTTAAGTTTAGTGTGTTTTCCTTTTCAGTGTTAAATGTTTTTAATGCATTTATAGGCATGTGTGAAAATATGAAATAACATAAAATAATTATATTTAAAAAACATAAAATAATAAAAGTAAAACAAAAACCTTGTAAATATAAATATATGACACGTAGTATGCGTTATATAAAGCCATAAATTTTATCATAGTTTAGTTCTAGGTTTTTTTTTTGCAATAAAATATTAATGTTAATGTTAAACAGAATGTGAGAGAAAGAAATACAAAATAATTGATCAGTCGCCGCCGAAATTGAAATGAAAACAGCATTAAAATCGCCTGCTTTCTAGTTTCAGTTTCGATTGGAAATCTATTTCCAAAATAGGGCTGAATTATTATTCTAGTATACACAAAAACACACACACATACATACATCTACTTTAAAGAAAACAAAAACTATTTAAACTTGCACTTGTATTGGATCTATATTTAAGACTTAATGCTAAGCTAACTACTACTATGTATTTTATCAAAATTATGCAAAACTTAGCAGAAGAAGAATATTTCTAAGTGGAACACAACAATGCTACTTATGTAGGTCAAAAAGCTTATTTGAATTTGCAAACATCCCTCCTATATTACAAGTAATTCTATTAATTACTAACACTTAACATATTTTTATTTATGTAAGTCCTCGTGCTTTTTTAAATTGAATCGGCCTTTATCAGCCTCAAAACAATTTTTGTACATCGCGAATATTTCTGGTAATTTTTGTTCTGCTTAACATTTTCTCCGTAATGAGGAAAAGGAATCACAGTCTTCAGCGATTCTTATAAGGAATGGTATTGCAGAAAAATATTATTATTAACTAAGTAATAGACTACCGTGTAATAGAAAATGTATTGGCCTGGCTTGACATTTAGTGAATACAAAATATGTCAAGTAGTTCATGTCGGCATTATTTCCTTGTCCTTTTCCGTCTATTTATAAAGTAGATTGCATTTAACATGAGGGAATAATCAAACGAAACGTAAAATTTCATTAATCAAAACATTTTATTTGATTTCTGTTTAATTTTCAATTGAACTTTTACTCTTTGTTTTAAAACGTGCCATGATTTTAGTTAAAGTTTTTAAAGAGTTTATTGCAGCAGTTGAAAAAAAACATTAAACTAAATAATATATTTAAAAAAAAAACCTTGATTTTGACCCAGTGAATTAATGCGATAAAATCAATGTTGTATATTAAGAAAATTTATGTTAATAAAGTCTGAATAAAATGCATTTAAATAAAATATACATAAATTATTAAATTAAATTATTAACTTAAACAAAAAAACACATAACAAAAGTCTTAAATATAATACCGAAATACAGAACTCACATAAATTGAGTCAATCAGCTAAAAGTTTTATTTAACACAAACATATACAAATAATTCCCTGTGTCTCATAAGATTGTGTTGCAAAATAAATGCATTTATTTTATATAGGTAGATATCCATATTTTAAAAAGAACAACATAAAACAAACACAATTTCTTTATTAAAAATGAAAAGAAAAACTTGGTAAGGTTTTCTTTCTTCACCTTTATCGATAAGTGCGCCTACAATTATTCGAATAAGTACATACAACACACACACATACAAATGAACAAAACACGCATTTATATACATACATATGTACATATATGCATATTAAAATCAAAACTTATAATTTTTAATTTAAATATTTACATACTTACATAAATAATGCAAGTATTTAAACTGCACAAAATAAATCAAAACCATAAGCTAAATAATTATGATTTTTATAAATGGTAATAAAATTGATTTCATATTACATTTATGGCCAAAATTTCCAAAAAAAAAAAGAAAAAAAGAAACAACAAGAAAACAATATAATTCCATTTGATACATACATATATAATAATACCGCAGAACTCATATGTAAATATATGAGTATATGTAAGCTATACATATGAATTTTCATATAATTTAAATTCAAAATAATAGTAATACTATTTAAATCATACATAAGTGAATTTTAAATTAATCTATTTATAAATAAGTTATAGTGCAACCAAAAAAAGAAAGTTATTAAAATAAACAACAAAAGTGCATAGCCACAAATCTTAAATGACTACTTTAAGTGGTGTAACAAATTGAATTTTTTAAAGTCTCTTATATCCATACATTTCACAACAATAATCATTACAAAAAAAAAAAAAATTAAACAAACACACAAAAACTCTCAAAAAATAAATGTAAAATATTATTTATAAACGAAATTGTTTTATTGGCAAACAGAAAAGTAGAAAATTTAGAACTAAAAAGAAGATCGAACCGGAATGATCTGGGTATCGCTCTATGGCTTTTCCATTAACCGAAAGAATATTTCTCATTCGTCAGATTCCGATAAAAAATATGAAAGGAATAGTTTTAAGTTGGCCAGTGTAATCATGTTGCAGCAGTAAAGTTTCAGAGAACAGGATTGATAATTTTATATTGAAGAACCAAAATCTAAATGAGATAAAGCAAAATGTACGTCTCTGTGGATAACAAAACGTAATTCAAATTCATTCATCATTGGATGAAAAACGAATCGACTCACTTGATTTGGCTAATTCTCCAAATGGTAATCAATTCTGTGCTGTGATGAATACCAACATCTTCCCCAGCGTCTACTTGAAATTCACGATCCCTAAAATATCGGAGAAAAGTTTTGATATTTGACATACTACCACTTTACGTTTCTTCATTTGGCGGCATTTGTAGCGTAGCGGTAGCGTAGCGGTAGTTGGACTATTACGCAGAGTGTCCGGAGTTCGAATGTCGGCACAGACAAAATAAAAAAAATAAAAAGAAAAAGAAAAAACGACAACAAATTTCTACACGGCACCACCTCTTGGCAGGCAATGGCAAACCTACAAGAGTAAAAATTGCCTATGAAAAAGCTTTTCACTTCGCCGTTCGGATTCGGTATAAAAGTGTAGGTCCCTTCCATTCATGTACAAATAGGACACCCACAACATGAGTGGATGTGAAAAGCTTGGCTTTTGGCACTACATGCGGTCATAGTCGACACTGATAAAACTGAAGTTCATTGTGGTAAAGGCATAACAATTGCCACAATGTCTGTCTATCTCTTTATCGGTGTCCTGTGTGATTGCAGTGGTCGTTGTGGCGTAGTGGTAGTGCGTTGGACTATTACGCAGAGTGTCCGGGGTTCGAATCTCGGCACAGGCAAAATCAAAAATCAATCAATCTACACGGCACCACCTCTTGGCAGGCAATGGCAAACCTACAAGAGTAAAAATTGCCTATGAAAAGTTTTCACTTCGCCGTTCGGATTCGGCATTAAACTGTAGGTCCCTCCAATTCATGTACAAATATAACATGCACAACATGAGTGGATGCGAAAAGCTCGTCCTAGGTCCTCCATGGGCTGTTGTGCCATTGAAAGTAAAAAGTGTGATTGCATTCTCTCTCTCATTCTCCCTCCTTCTTCCTCCTTTTTCCTTCCATTTATCAATTTTCCTTCCATTCATCACAATGCTCAGCATTCATGGGGGTACACACGGTGTGTTGAATGTTTCAATAAAAACAAAATAATAATAATTTACCAAATGATAACCGTTCTGTTGTGAAACAATATAATTACCGATAATTTTCAATACATTCTTTCCTCTTCTCTTCTCTTCTCAACTCAACTTCACTTTTCGTTCTTCACCACCACTTTTCTCATCCGATTCAAACAGGAAGTTGATCTAGTTAGTTTTCCATTTCTCTATATATATTTTTTTTAATCAATTTAATTGCAATTTCATTTCGAGAAGTGCGGTTTACCAACAAAAATGCATAACAAAAATCTCAAAATATACTGTGCAAAGACCAAATTCCATAACACACGATTCACGCCGTTCTCGTGTTTATTGAAAAATGGTTGAATCAGTGTATTTGTATGAAACAAACTGCTTGGCTTGCCGCCGAAGAACGCACAATGCGTTTGAATGTTGAACTAATCTCAACTTTATCTCGGTTATCTCGTATTGCAACTGACAGCTGGCAAAATTGTTAAGAGAGAATGAGCTATGAACACTCGAAGGGAACATTCCATTTTTATTCATACGAAATTGAGACCACTTTTAAGTGGCTACGTTTCATGGACAAAAATCAGAAAACGGACTTGCTTCGAATTTAAATTTGTTGGTATTGTTTTAAAAGTACTATAGTCCAACTAAGAAAAATCTGCCAAGAGTTCGTAGAAATGTTTTTTTTTTGGACTTCAGAGCAATTCAAAGTTAGCGATTTGTATGAAAAATATATTGATTGTGTAGTTTCATTCGTGAGTAGTTGAAGGAAAATAATGTTCAAAGACGCAATTGAATAAGTTAATACTTTTTGCTAAGGGGAGGTAAAAATTTGTTTTTTTTCAATTAACTTAAAAAAACTATTTTTAAATAATTTTTATATTTTTACTTTTTAAAGATGAAAAAATGAAATCTTTATATAAAAAGGAAAGTCTCAATTTTCAAATGAAGATACCGATAATGTCTGTTATGTCATATATTATTGGAGCTTATATTCAAATTACAATTCCAGCAGCCTTGTACTAGCACTGGGAAACGTAGTGTTATTATAGCCCTTCTATGGCTAATCGTAAATGTTACACAAAAATGGAAAACATTTTTGGAATCAGCGCATCATAATCCGCATTTGGAAAAAATGTTTCATATTATTGTGATAACTCCTTCTATTTTTGTCCAATGCAATAGCATGGGATCGTAGCACTGTGCGACTGAGTGAACTACGATTTCTGATAACTGAATAATTACAATGGGGGGCCTGGGGCGTAGGACACAAGGTAAAGTTCGTGACAGTCGCAGGTGCGTCCATGGTCGATCCTTGCGCTTCTACGTTTCAAGTCGACACACAGCCTCCTCGTGGCGTCCCCTGGATAGCGATCTGACAACCGTCAGTGAGTTAACTAATGTGTGCGGCGGGCTTCTCCATGGCCTTGAATGAATGGTTGTGCGTCGGGTTTGGAACCCACCACGTTAAAATACCCTCCAATGAAACCTCCAAACAAGCCTCGGATAATGAACCCCTCTAATATTGACGACTCCCGCAAACGCCCAAAGGACAACGATTTACGGATATGCACCTGGAATGTCCGAACCCTCTACAGGGAAGGTGCCTCTATCCAGCTGGTGGATGTCCTCCAAAAATATAGAGCTGACATCACCGCTGTACAGGAAATGCGATGGACGGGACAGGGTTGCTCCAAAAGAGCATCCTGTGATATCTACTACAGCTGTCATGCGTCGAGACACGAATTTGGTGTTGGATTTGTGGTTGGGAAGAGACTGCGTCATCTAGTCTCGAGGTTCACAGCGGTGAACGAGCGCCTAGCCACTATCCGCATCAAGGCAAAATTCTTCAACATCAGCCTAATTTGTGTCCATGCCCCGACGGATGAGAAGGATGAAACGACCAAAGATGACTTCTACGAGCTCCTCGACAAAGCTTATGAGCATTGCCCCCGCCACGATGTTAAAATCGTGTTAGGCGACTTTAATGCCAAGGTGGGCAAGGAGAGTCTCTTTGGTCCGACGATCGGAAAATTCAGTCTCCACGACGAAGCCACCGATAACGGTATGAGACTGATCGACTTCGCCGCGGCACGAAACATGACAGTTAGTAGCACCAGATTCCAACATAAGGATATCCATAAGGCCACTTGGCTGTCCCCTGATCAAAACACACGAAACCAAATTGATCACGTTGTGATCGACGGAAGGCACACTTCCAATGTACTAGACGTACGCACAATACGTGGTGCAAACATCGACTCAGACCACTACTTGGTTGCAGCCAAGGTCTGCACACGTATATGTGTAGCAAATCGCGTACGGATAGGTACAAAGAGAAAGCTGGATGTCGAAAAGCTGCAATCACAACAGACAGCCAAAGTCTTTGCCAACCAACTTGCACTTCTCCTTTCGCCAAACACCCCTCAACTTGATGATATATGCGCACAGTGGACGCACATTTCCCGCTCTATGCGTACGGCTGCCGAAGAGGTGCTAGGCTACCACCGTCGACGGAGAAATATGTGGTACGACCAAGAGTGTCGCGATGCTACTGAAGCAAAAAACGCAGTCTATAGAGCCACCCTGCAGTCAGTTGCAACGCGAGCTGCTAAGGAGCGATACAGAAAGTTGAGGAGGGAGGAGAAACGTCTTTTCAGGCGCAAGAAAAGAGATGAAGAAAGACGCGAGTTCAATGATATCGAAATGTTGCGGGACAGGAACGAGGTCCGAAAATTCTTTGAAAGAATAAGACGCCTGACTCTTGGTTTGAAGACCGGGGCCTCTTCCTGCAAGGATGAAGATGGAAATCTGGTGACAGATATCCAGGGCATAATGAGATTATGGAGGGAGCACTTTTCGCAGCTGCTTAATGGCGAAGACGGCAATAATCCCGCCACTGCGGAACCCACTCCGGAAACCCCAATCACTGACGGCGTTGCTCGGCTGAAAAACAATAAGGCTGCAGGTGCAGATGGCCTGCCTGCTGAGTTGTTTAAGACCGGAGGCGAAGAGCTCAAAAAACGCATGCATGAGCTTCTATGCAGAATATGGTCAGATGAAAGCATGCCAAGTGATTGGAATCTCAGCGTACTCTGCCCAATCCATAAGAAGGGTGATTCCACGATCTGCGCCAACTACCGTGGGATCAGCCTTCTTAATATTGCATATAAGGTTCTATCGAGCGTACTGTGCGAAAGACTGAAGCCCATCGTCAACAAACTGATTGGACCTTATCAGTGTGGCTTCAGGCCTGGTAAATCCACCATCGACCAGATATTCACACTACGCCAAATCCTGGAAAAGACCCGAGAAAAACAGATCGACACCCATCATCTATTTGTCGATTATAAAGCCGCCTTCGACAGCACGATTAGGGATCACTTGTACGCCGCAATGTCTGATTTTGGTATCCCTGCAAAGCTCATTCGTCTTTGCAAAATGACACTGACCAACACCACCAGCGCAGTGAAAATTGGGACAGACCTCTCCGCACCATTTGATACCAAAAGAGGTTTCAGACAAGGTGACTCCCTATCGTGCGACTTCTTTAACCTAATGCTGGAGAAAATAATTCGAGCTGCGAACATCGACATCTCTGGCACTATCTTCTACAAGAGTGTCATGCTGCTAGCATACGCTGATGATATTGACATCATTGGCAAAAACGCTCGAGCAGTCAGTGCAGCATTCTCCAACCTGGAAAGGGAGTCTCGTCGTGTGGGTCTAGTGGTGAACGAGGACAAAACGAAATACCTTGTGTCAACAAACAAAGAGTCACGGCGTCTTGGACAAAATGTCACTGTTGACAACTACACTTTTGAAGTCGTCAAGGATTTCGTTTATTTAGGATCCAGCATAAACACCAACAATAATGTCAGCCTTGAGATCAAGCGGAGACTAACTCTTGCCAACAGGTGTTACTACGGGCTCAGTAGGCAATTGAGAAGTAGAGCCCTCTCTCGACCGACGAAAATAACGCTCTATAAGTCCCTCATCCTTCCCGTCCTAATGTATGGCGCAGAGACGTGGACATTGACCATCAATGATGAGAGACTGTTAGGAGCGTTCGAGAGGAAGATACTCCGTAAGATCTACGGTCCAGTATGCGTGGATGACGTGTTTCGAATAAGATGGAACAATGAGCTGTATGAGCTGTACGCCGACACTGACATAGTCAAGCGTATAAAACTCCAGCGGCTTCGCTGGCTGGGTCATGTTGAGCGAATGGAAGAAAGCGCTCCGGCTAGAAAGGTGTTTTATTCGAACCACGGTGGAGGATCACGCAGAAGGGGACGTCCTAATCTCCGTTGGAAAGACCAGGTGCAGGGCAACCTGACTGCACTTGGCCTTATCAACTGGCGCCAGCGCGCGCATAGCAGAAGTGACTGGCGAAGCTTTGTGGAGGCGGCCAAGACCGATCATCGGTTGTAGCGCCAGCTAAGAAAGAAGAAAGAAGAATAATTACAATGGACCGTGACAAAATTTTGTGAACACAAATTTTTGATTATTTTGTTCCAAATAAGTGAGAAAAACATTTACTTACTTACAATGCCAGAAAAGAAAAGTGGATTTGAGTGTATTTTTATTAATATTCTTTCCTCATACCAAACTGAATGAGGCAGAGGGAAGACGAGTGCACTTATTTCACTCAGTTGCCGCCCAATGACTTTCGGGTTTAAAAGGAACCAAAAGTGATCCACAAGCTGATAGCAAAATGTGCAAAAACATCAGTTTCATTTGTAAACAAGTGGCTGAAATGGTATAGAGAATTTTGGAAACGTACATGAATGCAAATGCTGAATCAAATAAAGACCACAACAGAAGAACTTCAAAAACAGACGATAAAATTTTGCCAAAGCTGTTTTTCAAAAATCTAACAGTTAGTTTGAGGCCAAAAAGAAAAAAGAAAAAAGGAAAAAAAAAAAATTATCAGTAGCCATCAATAAAATTCTTCCCAGACTTGAGAAATCTGACTGCAAAAATCGTAGCTAACACAAATCCTAAAGTATTACTGATAGAAATTGAAACAAAAAAGTCTTATTTAAAGTAGATCATCATTGGAGCCAAGTAATTTGAAAGTAGTAACGAAAATAGCATGTGCAAAAAATGCTGAAGAGTTAATTCAACGTTGGGTTAAGCATCCAGTAAAGGACGATAAATCCAGTAAATGTTTATGGATGCCTTTTTGTAGTTGGTTTCGGGAAATTAATTTGTTTTAATCTATACTCTAACCCAATAATCAAATAATATCGGAAGCGTTTGTTGAAGTCTACAGAAATATTATTTAACGCCAGATGGCTGGATCCTTCAAGAAGATAATGGTCTATAAAATCGTAGTTGCCTCTGCGACAGTAAGTTTAAGTTGACCTTCACAGAGACCGGATGTGCATCCAATCAAAAATGAGTAGTCGTTGATGAAACTGTAGTTTAAATAAAGTTGAAAAATCAATAATCATTGTATGACATAATTAAATGAAAATTTCACCAAAAGCTGCTAGTCAATTATAGATAATATTGGTGACTTAACCTCTTACAAGATTTAACTGGGCAATAGTAAAGGGTATTATTTTTTAGAAGTGTGGTTTTCAATCTGGCAATACTTTTATCGGAGTTGGTCTTTTTGGCAGCTGTCATTTGATTTATTCTTAGTTTGGTTTGCTATTTAAAGAATTGCAGCCGAACGACCATCAAGCGAGTCGCACGTTCGGTGAATGGGCCCAAAACGAGATGGCCACCGATCCCGATTTTCACAAGAACATTTTGTTCAGCGATAAAGCTCACTTTTGGTTGAATGTGGTAAGTTAATAAGCAAAATTTCTCGCATTTGGAGTGATCATAATCCACAAACCATTGTTGAGACGCCGGTACATCCTCAAAAAGTCACTGTTTGGTGTACTCTATGGGCAGAGGGAATCATTGGTCCATATTTCTTCAAAGATGAAGCCGGTCATAATATTACAGTCAATACTTTTTCATGCCTGAATTGGAAGATGTTGATGTGGACGACCTTTGGTTCCAACAAGACGGCGGCGCTACATGCCATACAGCCAACGAAACAATCAATTTATTGAAGGAAATTTTTGGTGAGCGCATTATCTCGCGTCGTGGGCCTGTGGCGTGGCCTCCAAGATCGTGCGATTTAACACTGCTGGACTATTTTTTGAGGGGTTATGTAAAGTCGCTTGTCTACGCAGATAAGCCCGAGACGATTGACGCCTTGGAAGAGAATATTCGGCACGTTATTACTGACATACGGCCGCAATTGCTGCAAAAAGTGGTCAAAAATTGGGCCTCTCGGCTGGAATTTATTCGAACCAGCCGCGGCGGCCACTTGCCCGAAATCGTTTTTAAAACATAATGGCAAATCCTTATTATTATAATAAAGCTAAATTCTTGCCCATAACATAAAATTATATGCGTTTTATTTCTTCTTGAAAACCACACTTCTAAAAGAAAACACCCTTTATTCTTTTCTCATATACTCGTACTTATCGCTCCTTTGCTGCCAGACTGTCATATCGCAAAAAACGTAAATTCTGAGAAATCTCCTTGAAATTATTCAATTTACCTATTACTTCATAGGATTGATAACGACAAGTACTCTTCGCACGTGAAGAGCTTATAAGATTTATTATGACTATCGATACTTAACTCAAATTATTATTAGTTTTTTTTATGACAGTTTTCCAGCAAACGAGCGAAAAGTATTTTGATATGCATTTCTTGGAAAAAAGAAAAAACCTTGCATACTTTTAGGTTGTGCATAAGTCAATTATTTTAAATGAATTGATACAGGGGAGAATGATTGAATTGATGCCACTGCAAGAGTGTATCAATTGAAAGAAACTTGCAACCTAAAGTGGAAAAGAGCACAAGAGTTGTAGAGAATACTTTCTGACTAAAACAAATGGTTGCTACTATACATAAAATGATTACCATCGAATAGTATAATAGTCGGCTTCGCTGGCTGGGTCATGTTGAAGACTCTCCAGCTAGGGTGTTTTATTCGAGTCACGGTAGTCGAATGCGCTGAAGATATCGTCCTAATTTGCGTTTGAAAGACCAGTTACACGGGGACCTGACTGCACTTAGCCTTACCAATTGGTGCCAACGCGAGCTGGCGAAGTTTAATCGAGGCGGCCAAGACCGATCAACGGTTATAGTGACAACTAAGCGTAAGCGAAAATAGTAGCAGCGGGCTGCATTGGTCTTGCCTCACTTTTGTTTCCATGTGTATTAGGGCTTTTAAATTTTTTGACAAAACGACAATTACTATCAAATTTTTGGTCGAAGTTTGACCAACTTTGAAGGTCCAAAGGTAGAAATTTCAGAATACTAGTGATAATTAGTTAATTGGTCGCTGTGGCGTAGTGGTAGTGTGTTGGGCTGCTACGCAGAATGTCCGGGGTTCGAATCTAGGCACAGGCAAAATCAAAAAGTAGAAAAAAATTATTTTTCTACACGGCACCACCTCTTGGCAGGCAATGGCAAACCTACAAGAGTAAACATTGCCATGAAAAGCTTTTCACTTCGCCGTTCGGATTCGGCATTAAACTGTAGGTCCCTTCCATTCATGTACAAATATAAAAAAAACGCACAACATGAGTGGATGCGAAAAAGCTCGGCCTAGGCCCTCCATGGGCTGTTGTGCCACTAAAAGTAAGTAAAGTGATAATTAGTTTTATATTTGTGTTGAAATACAAATGAATCGCTAATTGCAGAAATGAGTCAATATTTGATAAACTTTGGGTAATTTAAAAACAAAAAAAAGAAACCAATTAATTCTTGAAATCAATCACAAGTAAACATTTTGTTTACTTGGTAGAATTTATGTATTTCTCTAAAATCTGAGGATTTTTCCAGAGTCTATATGTATAGTGTCATCATCATTTAGAAAGGCCCTAACTGACATAATGGGTTTCTTACGTAAAAAAAACAACAAGAACATAAGGTTTCAAATACTTTTTAGATGCAGTTAGGTACAAAGACATAAGTTCATTTCGGAACTACAAAATTATTTTTTATATTTAATAAAATTATATCACATTTTTGTTTCTCTATTGAAAAAGAAAAACAAAGAAAAATGCCATTTACCTTGATGATGACGATATCTTTAAATAAGCTAAATTTCAGTACTGTTTACAGCAACTGTTTATTAACATTATTATTACTCCACAGCAACATATTGCAATTACTTTGTGTTTAGCAACATTTTCTAGCAAGAGGAGTTGAGTTGATAAATGAAAAGAAACAAAAAAACAGAAAGGAAAAACATGATTATTGGCAACAGTATTCACCGCTGTAGCGTCAAATATAAAAGTAAGTAAAAACGAGCAACAGCAGCAGCAGCAGCAACTGCTGGTGTTGTTGCTACAACCAAGACGAAAACGCTGTGACTGTGGCAGCAGAGTGACTGTGTTCTTCACATTTTTGAATTGGATTGGAATTAGTTGGCGAAAGACATTCGAAGTGCGCGGTAGTTGACTGCGGCAAAAATTAAACATTAAGTATATTTAACAAAATTATAATTACAACAAAAGGAAAAATAAGATTGTAATAAAAAATACCAAATAAAAGAAAAGAAATCATACAACAAGCAGCAACTGAAAAGCAATTGCTGTGACAGTGGCAGTGGCAGTGGCAGTGCCGTGTGTTCATTACTAGCACCGAAAGTGAATGCGAATTCGAATTGCGAACATCAGCAACGACGTGAACGTGTGGATTAAGTGAAACTTACATAGAATATTAATGCATTAATGGCTATTAAAATAGTAAATAAAAAAGAGCAAGAGTGGAAAATGTTAATTTAAAAATGAACTGATCAAATATAATTAAAATTAAAGACGAATACAAATAGAAGGAGTAGACGATTCTTTTTAAATATTATTAGCACTTTTATTCAAGTTATATACATTTCATAGTAAAAATAGTAATTAAAAGATGCGCTCAAGTTTACTATTGCCAGCAAAGGCAACACCAAAATCTACAAGATCGTTGAAATTTTTGCAAAATTATTTACAAAATGAGCACAACAACTTCAAGTTTATACGAGAAAATTCGAGTGCAAGTGCTGCAACACACACAGCGACAATAGCAACTGATGCTGCTGGTGCTGTGTGTCCACATATGGTGGCTGATAATGTTCAAACTACTGCAACAACAACAGTAACAAATTTCATTCATTCAACTACGGAATGGCAAAATGCTTTGCCCTACAATGAGATCCCCGGTCCTAAGCCGATACCAATTTTGGGTAATACATGGCGGTGAGTACAGCAACGGCGATTGCAATATATACTAGCAACAAGTTCTCAAGTTCAATTAAGTTCTCAACTTCATAGCGACGTATTATTTGACAAGCTAATTTCATGTTATATTAATCGCACTCAACAGTTGCAAAAGAAAATTAAATTACAACCGAAATAGAGAGAACAAAAGACCTAAGCGACAAACTTTTTGCTTTCACTTTCGTAAGTTTTGCGTTTTTTCAAATTTAATTTTCTTCTTATGATTTTAATCGAGCAAAAAGCAACGGAATTTCACACTTAAATACATTGATGGCTTGACATTTGTTTTTATAATGTAACGGTCCGTCGTGCATGATTGCCGCAGCGGCCCTACACTCGTACCTTTTACCAATGAGAGTCTATAAAAATAACAGCGTTTTTTACTAAGTATTTAAACATTTCGAATTTGTTGGAATGTATGTACATATGTATGCATATATGCATAAATTTCTTTATTTCTAAAACTATTAAAATTACTATAGACGTCAACGCCAATAGCTAAGCTACGCTGAATATTTCAAATGTATGTATGGTACATAGTATGTACATGTAAATGGTAAACATATTTGGAGTACGTAGTGTAAGTATACATTGACCATTCCAAATGGAAATGTAAATATGTATAAGTTGTGGATTTAAAGCATTGAAGTTTCTGAATGTATCTATTCATTAATGTGGTATGCAAACATAAGTGCATGCAACTTAATATGGTAGCACACATACTTAGGTACTTGCTTACAAGTTTGAAAATCTGAACTTCGAATTTAGACAATTTCTATAGAATATATTTTTCTGGATTCCAATTCAAAAATCTTTGAAATGTAACTCCAAAAGGCGTTAATTTTGATTTCTGAAACTACAATATTTAATATAATGTTTATATGATAAACTTTTGGTTTCATTTAACAAACAAGTATTGCACACTATACTCGTACTTAATTTTTTTTATTGATTTAAAGATCTACAAAATCAATTGACAGCTATTTCTCAAAAGATTATATTACATAGGTACTTACAATAAAAGTTATTGACTGAAATATTCAACTTGACCTAAATTTATTCAAGCAGCAGCAACCGCGGCTCTACCATGAAACCAATTTTTGCGTTTTTCACCATCTATCTTAACTCATATATGAATTTACACGCACGCATACACTTCACTTTATCGTGAATCTCTTTGCTGTAATTTAATATTTTCCCCTCCGAGAAGAAGAAAAAAATGAAAACAGGTTTGACCGATCTAAACTTGATGAAGACCTTTGATGATGATCTGCTCGCCTTTTCCCGCTGCTTTTACATATTTGTGTAAAAAATAGCCAAATATCATCACGAACTTTATTTTAGCACTCAGAGTAGGTATGTACGAGTATGTATGCATGTATGGATTTCAATCCAATTAATTACAAGAAAAAAGGCGAAAGTTATTATCTATTTTACTTACATACTCGTATCTACATAACTGAGTAGGTTTCTCTCTGTAAAGTTTGTAATCAATTTCCGCGGTTAAGTATCCGCGGTTTTTTGATACATTTTTGAACAAAAATTGTCTTTATTTATTGAAAATCAATTTTAATCAAGTATATATTGGTCATTATTATTAATGAACTTTTGCTATTTTTCGGATAGCTTCATAATTCCATTGGTGTAGAATGTTATTTGTTTATTGGCGAAAAACTTGGTCAAGTGTTTTGAGCGGCTTCTCGGTCGGTCAATTTTGTACCATTAAGATAGTTTTGCAGAGACCGAAACAAATGACAATCAGACGGTGCAAGATCCGGGCTAAACGGTGGATGCGTTAAAACTTCCCAATCAGGTTCCCTCAATTTATTATGAGTCATCAAAGTAGTGTGTGGTGTGCCTACCATTGTCATGATGAAAAACAACTCTTTTCCTGTTGGCCAATTCTTGTCGCTTTTCCTTGATTGCTTCATTCAGGCGGTCTAGTCGAAAGCAGTAGAGAATAGAATTAACCATTCCACTCGGCTGGAGCAGCTCGTAATAGACAATTCCCTTCCCATCCCACCAAATACTCACCATAACCTTGTTTGCTGTCAATCCAGGTTTTGAACTCATTTGTAAGAAGGGTCACTGTGATTGCTAAGCATAACCGTGATTGCTTGCGTTGGATATTTATCGATGGTTCCAATTCGTTGCGTTTCAGCAGGCTTTCACTGATGGTAATTTGGTCAACAAAATTTCTTCCGATTAATTTATGTGGTACCCAAACATCGAACATCTTTGCGTAGCTTGCTCTCTTTAAATGATTCCATGTGATGATATGTGGTTGATATTTAGTGCTTCCGCTATTTCCTGACCGCTTGCATGTCAATCTTGCTCCACCACTTGCAACATTTCATCGGGTTTTGCAGTGACTGGCCGACCAGAACGAAGTGCATCTTAGATATCGAATTTCCAAAACGGGAAACCACTCCCGGGTCCAGCGTTCAGTCACAGCATCCTCACCGTAAACCGCACACATTTTTCGGCATGTTTTTGCAGCGGTTTTATCTTTTCTATAGTAATAAACCATCACATAGCGTATTACTTCGGATATGTCACTCATTTTCAAATTTTCAAATTAGTTAACACAAACATTAGCAATGCCGCAAACCTCTAATCTTTTCGGAGTTTCTACTCTAATACTTTCCAATGTCGCTAGATGGTGTCGATGCGCTTTAACTAAATATGTATGTATGCCACTACAGATCACTTCACATACACATAGATAAACATGTTGAGTTGCCTTTACGCATACATGCATGCATTCATGCGAATGCAGTTGTTCTGGAAATATGGTCACAATATGTTTGTATTAGACGGTATGTTATCTAAGAAATTCGGTATCAGATAATATTTCAGAAAATTTGGTAACGAGGCAAGCTCATTTCGTCGGTTCTATATGTAGTATAGTAGAAGAGTCAACAGAATGCATTGCAAAACATGACTAAGAATTAAGCTACAGTATAAGGAAATGCCGGGTCATATGTCAAATATAAAGCATGGCACCAAACCCGGTTCTGAACCAAACCAATTTTAACCGAATCATTTGAGTTACTATGTCAAACCGAACCATGAATCACAGCAAACGTTTCTTTTAATATTTTCACTTGAACCAAATCAAAATGAAACCGGTTTCATCGAAAAAATGGTTTGGCACAATTCAAAAAAAAAATACTACTCCCATTATTTTACTTTGCGTGCTGCATAATGTTTTCTTTTATCCTTATTACGTTTGCAACCCGGATAACTGCATTTCAGTAAGTGAATCTCAAAATTTCAAAAGTTATATTGAGAACTAAAATTTATCTCTCTTAAAAAGGCTTGAATCAATTAGTTCAGTTCCAACAAAAAGTACGAATGGCTTTATTAATTCATTCGATGGATTTGTGGGATTTTGAACCAAACCATTTTTGAGCCGCACTAACGCGATGCAACGTTTCGAAGTTGCGCTAGAGCCGGTTTTTGAACTGAACCAATAGTTCGGAGAGGCCTTGACTACCGAGCCATATTGCGCACAGCATATCCCTGCATGGAACTAGCACCCATAGACCTGGCTTCAAAAGCTACTACTCAAAGTGAAGAATTTTTTTTGCACAAAATTTCATTTATGTAAGATACTTAATAAGTATTACTTATTTCGAGTTTTCTGATATTGTGGCATATCACGTTCCGTCACATGATGTGTCAAACTTGTTTTTTCACTTATCTGCATTCAGTGCACAGAACACATTAATTCGGAGAAGCTATTAGGTGTTTTGTGAATATTATAGTCAATGGACACCTAATTTGATTTGGGCATCGAAGTAATTGATTTTATTCAGTTCCTTGGTCAGTTCAGCTGCCATCTCATTACGAAAATATCACTAGTCATGTAAAAGCTTGTATGTATATTTTACGAGTATGAGTATATCATTCCAGAATATATCATTTCATATTTAATTATGTAATGCATTTGTGCAAAATTGATGTGGTATTTGAATATGACCGGTACAGAATGTGTGAATGACAACATGGCTCGAGTGATTCACAGTTTAGTATGCATTTGAAATGCAAATTAGATATGCAAATTTCATTGAAGCATGCTTTTCTTATATGCCTCCATAGTCTAATGTCGAAGGTATACAAAAAGGCAGCAAAGCTTTACGCGCATCTTCGATGCAAAGAAGCGAACTAAGAAGACATTAAAAAAATACGATAAACTCATTCAAAAACAAACATAAAGTCAAATTTTCATTAGCATACTTAACACTTCACTGTATGAATTTATTTTCAAGGTCATTAAAAACGAATCCCCATACTACCATCATCATACTACTTAGTTATGTTTTGTTTTTCTTATTTTTCCTTTTCCGTACATGTTGTGGCTGGTGGTGACTGCGGTGATTTATCCATTGTGTTAATAAAATTAATTTAACCGCCACTAATGCCACTACCGGATATGTACTTACTTAGAATAAATTAAACTTTAATTTAAAATAGACTCCCTTAACCTTAAATTGTGGTGATGAAGTTTTTGTAGTTGCATTAACTAAAGTTTATGTATGTATGTATTTGAAGTAAGTATCCCCTGAAACTGTGCCAGAGCTCACAACAGTGGCGTAGCCAGGGGGGCGAGGCGGGTGCAGAACGGTCCGCCCCGGGTGTCACCATTTTTGGGGTGACACCCGCAATGTCCAAAAAGCGGAAAAAATATTATAATTACCTAAGTAGGTGTGAACGTCTAAAATTGTACTGTCATTTGTTTTTTGCACGATGTGTTGGAGGAAGTGAATGCTACACTAAAATATTTGCAAACTCCAGGACTAACTGCCGATAAAGTAATCGCGAAATCGAATGCCCTAATTCTCTTTTTACAAGAAAAGCGGAAATGTTTAGTGGAAGGTGCATTTACGAAGGCTAGTATTATTTGCTCAAAGCTCGGAATAAGCATCAGCCGGCACATAAGGTACAGGAAAAAAATGCTGGCTGAAACGGAACGAGATATTGGTCTTAACTGCTGAAGAAGAAAACAAGAGGACGATGCTTGAATGCATCGATCGTTTCTCGATAGAATTAAAGTTTCGAACCATGACATTCAATGATATAGCCGATATCTTTCAAATTGTGAAAACAAATGACTTGCTGTTTTGCACGGATAAAGAACTGAATATCAATGCAAAAAAGTTGGCGTCGCACTGTCGCACTGCGATGAAGTTGTAAGTAGAAGATGGACTTAAAGTAGAAGTACAAAGACTTCGTAGACAAATCAAGGCAAGTAAGTCGCAAGTAAATGGACTACGCTTGATATTCTAACTTTTATTGTGGGATGGGACTTTATAGAGTCTGTTTCAAACGTATCTTTAGCTCTTCAATTGTTCTTAACAGTTTGTGACTCTGTGGCTTCATGTGAAAGAAGTGTTTCAAAGTTAAATCTAATTAAAGCATATTTACGCTCAACTATGTGTCAATCTATCCTAGACCTAGACCCAGACATTTTATCAATAGAAAACGAATTTTCTAGCAAATTAGATTTCGGCAATGTTATTTCAGAATTTGCTGCGAAAAAATGCAAAATTTTTAAAAAAAATTTTTAAATTTGGTACTTCAAACATGTACTCAATTTCCTACAACAGCAATTAAATAGTTATTTAAAAAAAAAGTTGTATGTAAACAAATATCTTTAGAATAACAAGATCTTTAAGAATAACATGTTGTAAATCAATATTTCCCTTATTGGTCTCATACTCGTAGAGGTTTTAACTATTTTGTGACTTAAATTAAGTACGTATTCATTTAAGTTCACTCATCTTTATGAATTTCTGTATTTCTGTATCATCTAATTACTTTTAAATAAAAAATAATCGTACATATCTACACACAGTATAATTATTTCTCAAAAGAAGAGGGGGAAGGGGTATTATAGGGTGACACCATTTAGGGCCGCCCCGGGTGTCACCCGACCTGGCTACGCCACTGGCTCACACAGTGCTGGCCATTTCAATAGTACATAGTAATAAGTATAAATGAAAATAAAAGTGGGTTTATTTTTGGCAATGATGTTAATTGGCAACGACAATCGTTTTTGTGTATTTTTGTTTGCAGCTCTAAGAGGTGTGAAATTTATACCTGCTTACTAATGCTGTTTCAGTGCATAAATGTTGTACGTGTGCATATAAAAATAGTATTAATGGCATAAGTAAAATTCATTGCAGTTAAAATTTTAGTTAACTAATTTACAAGGAAAAAGAAATAGTTGTTGTTGTACTAAAAGGTTTATCAGAAAATTTTGTGTTTAAATAAAACACTATAATTGAGATATCGGGCTGATATTTTATTTCGATCGATTCCTTGGATCCAATTTTCCACCACTCCTCTACACATATCGGCCGGAACGTTGGCAATTTCTCGTTCGATATTGTTCCTGAGCTCGTCTAACGCTGTTGCCTTGGCTGAACGAACCTCCATAAAAAGAATACAGCGGCGTTAAAGATAATTTTTTCGTTGAAATTCGGGCTATTCTTCAAATTTTTGGAGAATCGGAGAAGTTTCGGCACTTCAAATCATCACGAGGCTTCACTTACTTAGTTCGCACTACAACCGATGATCGATATTGGCCGCCTCGATAATGCTTCGCCAATCGCCTCTGCTATGCACGCGCTGGCGTCAGTTGGTAAGACCAAGTGCAGACAGTTACGAGTTTCACTTCTTTTGTTAATTTAATATTGTAAGTGTGTAGTCTAAGATCTTTCTTCTTCTTTCCTTCAATGGCACAACAGCCCATGGAGGGCCTAGGCCGAGCTATGGTCATCCATTTATGTTGTGCGTATTATATTTGTACAAGAATGGAAGAGGCCTACAGATTTTAAGCCGAATCCGAATGGTGAAGTGAAAAGCTTTTCATATGCAATTTTTACTCTTGTAGCCATTGCCTGCCAAGAGGTGGTGCCCTGGTGCCGTGTATTAAAATAGTTTTTTTCTACTTTTTGATTTTGCCTGTGCCAAGATTTAAAACTTGGAAACTCTGCGTAGCAGGCCAACACGCTGCCAACTATGCCACAGCGACCAAGGACAAGATATTTATGCAAAATTCGCCACAATGTGAGCTGAGAGATTCCCAATTCCTGTGAAGGTCGTGGAACGACTCCGCGCTATTTTTCGTGCTTCGACCGGTGCGTTGTCTCACTGGAGCAGGAACATTCAATACACGCTCAGCCTGGGATGATTATTATGACCGACAATTGAAGTAAGCGTTTTTAAAATTGCGACGCAGAATTGCAACTCAGAAGTTTGGTAGTAATTTTTAATAATTTCCAAACTTGCTCTTACGTTAACTTCACCTTGAATGACATTTGACATTGCCAGCTGAAAACAAATTTTTTAAGAGTTCGTTTAGTTTTTTAGAGATTTTTTTCCATGTTCGTACTGCACCGACGTATTGGGTCCAAGCAAAAACAAAATTTGTTTTTGTTGTTCCTGACTAAAAATCCAACAAATTTCAAAAAATTAGCAATTTTATTTGATGTTTGTGTCAGACAAATATGTTATGATAAGGAAACACTTATTTTTAATCACAAAATTTAACTTTTAAAAAATCACTATCAAGTCAGCATCTGAAAGAAAGGCCATATTCATGAAATACTGTCTATTGTGAGGTAAATAAAATTTGACCAAATTGCACCAAAAATGTCAATGTAGAACCTACCACTCTACTGTTGAGATTCAAATTGAACGAGCAATAACATCACTGTGGTGAGCAAGCATGTAAGATCCGAAAATTTTTTACATGAAGGCTGTGGTTATATTCAAATTTTGTTCGGCGAACACCATAAAATTGTTGTTGCCCGAACACGAAAAAAGAGCTTTTACTCACTCTCACAGCGAACACGATATGCTGGGTGAAATGTACACCGAGAATGCCGAGTATTCAGGGTATCAATGAGTTATTCTACAAAAAACGAACAAAAATGTATATAAAATAGAAGGAAAACATTCAAACCTTGTACATCACTATTTTCATATGCAGAACAGCGAAGTTGCGAATGTTTTTAGTTTTTAAAATCGAATATTAAATATATTATTCATAAAACTATTGAAGAAAAATCAGACCTCTCCGCACCATTTGATACCAAAAGAGGTTTCAGACAAGGTGACTCCCTATCGTGCGACTTCTTTAACCTAATGCTGGAGAAAATAATTCGAGCTGCGAACATCGACATCTCTGGCACTATCTTCTACAAGAGTGTCATGCTGCTAGCATACGCTGATGATATTGACATCATTGGCAAAAACGCGCGAGCAATCACTGCAGCATTCTCCAACCTGGAAAGGGAGTCTCGTCGTGTGGGTCTAGTGGTGAACGAGGATAAAACGAAATACCTTGTGTCAACAAACAAAGAGTCACGGCGTCTTGGACAAAATGTCACTGTTGACAACTACACTTTTGAAGTCGTCAAGGATTTCGTTTATCTAGGATCCAGCATAAACACCAACAATAATGTCAGCCTTGAGATCAAGCGGAGACTAACTCTTGCCAACAGGTGTTACTACGGGCTCAGTAGGCAATTGAGAAGTAGAGCCCTCTCTTGACCGACGAAAATAACGCTCTATAAGTCCCTCATCCTTCCCGTCCTAATGTATGGTGCAGAGACGTGGACATTGACCATCAATGATGAGAGACTGTTAGGAGCGTTCGAGAAGAAGATACTCCGTAAGATCTACGGTCCAGTATACGTGGACGACGTGTATCGAATAAGATGGAACGATGAGCTGTATGAGCTGTACGCCGACACTGACATAGTCAAGCGTATAAAACTCCAGCGGCTTCGCTGGCTGGGTCATGTTGAGCGAATGGAAGAAAGCGCTCCGGCTAGAAAGGTGTTTTATTCGAACCACGGTGGAGGATCACGCAGAAGGGGACGTCCTAATCTCCGTTGGAAAGACCAGGTGCAGGGCAACCTGACTGCACTTGGCCTTATCAACTGGCGCCAGCGCGCACATAGCAGAAGTGACTGGCGAAGCTTTGTGGAGGCGGCCAAGACCGATCATCGGTTGTAGCGCCAGCTAAGTAAGTAAGTATTGAAGAAAAATCATATTATTTTCATAATTGATATTATTATTATATTATTAATTTCACGCTCCATATTGATAAAATCGTTTAAAGTTTTTTGGTATACCATTTAGTGTTGCCGTTGCGCAAAAAATTGTATTACAAAAAGAACTGAATTTCGCCAAAAAGCAACTCTGTAACGAACACCAATGTAACCACTACACCGAGCACTAGAGTAAAATATAATGTGTTCGTCGAACAGCGAAAGCCAATACAACCAGCACCGAACGGCGTGTAGAAAAACTTTTTTTAGCCAATTTTAACTCTTGGAGAAGTGAAAACAAGACTCGCGAAGTAAAACTCCTTTATAAGTCTAATCTGAAATTGAAATTTGTTTTATGTTTATCAAAATGACAGCTTATAAATCGAAGCCTTACTTATCTTTATTTCATTGTGGTTTTGTTCTTTAATTTGCAGTATGATGCCTATTATTGGACAGTACACAATATCGGATGTTGCAAAGATATCTTCACTTTTGCATGAGCGATATGGCAGAATTGTGCGTTTTAGCGGTTTAATTGGCCGACCGGACTTACTATTCATATATGATGCTGATGAAATCGAAAAGGTAATAATGTATTATTGATTTGAAAAAATCGTCGAACAATCAAAATCACTTTTTTTAAATGAATTCCGATAATTAATTATAGTGATTCTCTAGGTCAGGTCTAGTTTTAAAATCTTAAACTAACCCTTTTACTTCACATAGCTCTACCTTAAAATAATTCCCTAAAGTTCTAACATCCAATATTTCAAAAAATGTTGGAGGCTTACCCCGAAAACATACAACCTTCTTCTTTTAATTATTTTCAAAATTTTTACACCAATACACCAGCTGCCATAGTCTTAAATTGTGTTTTAGATCACCTATAAAATTTCAAAAATCTGTGTTAGGGCTTTAGAAAGTAGACATGTACGGATAATACATATTTGATAATTTTATTTGGTGATAAATTCAATTCTGTTTGTAAATGTGGAGAAGAAATTGTAAATTGATTTCGAAAATTTACTGTACAAAATCAAAATCTCATCCGATATGGACGTGAATTTAAATAAAATAAATTAAAAATGAATGTTGATTTATTAATTGTATACATACCATCACAATGATTTTCTTTCGCAAACAGCACTATGAAAATTTAACTAAGAAAAAGTACTTTTGATTCTTCGTAGAAATTTTTAGTAGAGTTATAACTTTTTTTGAAACAGACTATAAAATAATTCTTCATTTTGTTGTTGCGACTTTCAGTTAGTAACTGAGTGACTGATTTTACTGATCTTAGGAATATTGTAGTAACTAGGGTTCCCAAGCGTACTCTTTAAAGAGTACATGTTCTCTTTTTTAGTTCTTCCCTTATTAACTCTAACTTTTTACTCTTCTTGCACTCATTTTTAACATCATAAACTTTTTAGTAAAGAATTTGCTTCTGTTCAACATTTTTCACTTTTTTAACGCACAATCCGCTTCTAGTTCAACGAGGCGTTATTCAGCCTTTTTAACTTATTACACTGTACGACAAGATTTTTGTGATTTTGTCAATGTGGACTCCAAACTGATTTTAAGTTATTCAAAAACTCGTTGGTTTGTTCTTTTCCAGCAATTGAAATTGTTATAAATTTGTACGAACTGTTTAAAGCATATATTTTGTACCTTGAAGAATCTCCTCCTACCAATAAAACATTTTTTCCCCTCAAACTTTTAACATAATAGAAGCGTACTTAAACTTTTGACACTCAGTGGCTTTTGTTTTCATGGAAGATTTCACAGATTTTCTGTAAATTTTGCTTTGTTTAACTGGTTGTGCCTTCACCATATTCCAAAGTGGTCTGTGTGATTGACCACTTTGGAATATTGTGACCAATTTGTAGTATTGCACCGTTTTGTCACAATACCGCTCCTAATCTTTCTTAAAAACATGAAAAATGGGTGAAGTTTTTTCTATTTATAAATATTGACAAAAATTCAAAAAATTTTTAGATTGTACCTATATTTTTGCTATGGTATACCCCACATAATGTATATGTGGAGAGAATTTTTAGCATGATGAAAGTTGAGTGGTACAGGAAGACCTGACGGCACTTGGCCTTACCAACTAGCCGACAGTGCGCGCATAGCAGAGGCGACTGGCGAAGCTTTCTAGAGGCGGCCAAGACCGATTATCGGTTGTATTGCCAGTTAAATAAGTAAGTAAGTAAGAATTTTAAGTGGACTGACGAGAGAATTCATCTGTTTATTGAGTTCATAAAGAATATATTAATAATAAAATCTCACTGGATTCACTAACCAAGACAAGAAATATTACTATGAATTTTATAAAACAGTTTTAGTGAAATATTTTCTGAAGAAAATATGAAAAATACAATTTGAAATCAAAAAAAATAATAATAGATTATTTAATTATCAATTGTAACTGATCTCAAACATATTTTCTCATATACTTAGTATGTATTTTTGTTTTCAGTTTTATATTATTTTTCATTGCTATTGGTGTTACAGCAAAGGTCTGAGGCTTTAATAAAATACAATTCTTTAATTTAGCATTTTTTTAAATGTACTTGTCTTTTGTACTCAACTTCAAATGTTATCTTGAAGTTGGGAAGTATTTAGTAGTTACGGTCTTCATTGACCGTAACATTGCGGCCTTCATTGTCTTTGAAGAAGTCGACCCAATGATACCGCCTGCCCATAAACCGCACCAAATAGTGCATTTTTCAGGATGCAT
Organism: Palloptera scutellata; assembly: GCA_958295655.1. Taxonomy (NCBI): domain Eukaryota; kingdom Metazoa; phylum Arthropoda; class Insecta; order Diptera; family Pallopteridae; genus Palloptera; species Palloptera scutellata. The sequence continues at coordinate 50,742,692 of OY282451.1, forward strand.
TGGTAGCTGCTGACTAGTACCAACTTTATTAAAATCTCGACTTAAATTAGATTGTAGCTCTGCCCGAATGTTTCCGCATTTCTTTTTTTTTCTATGTATGTAGAGGGTGATTTTTTAAGAGCTTGGTTTTTGAAAATCAAAAAAACCCAGAAATGTTACAAAAGTGAATGCATTTTTATTTGAATCGATAAATCAATTCCTGCCAATTACTTTTTAAAGATAATTTCACTTAATTGTTGCCCGCGACTACGCTTTAAGTGGTACATTCTGATGGTCCAATTTTGGCACACTTTTTCACACATTTCGGTTCGGCCGGAATATCACCAATAACGTTGGCTTCCAAAGCAGAAATCGTGTTTGATTTACCCCTATAGACAAGAGACTTAACATACCCCCACAAAAAATAGTCTAACGGGGTCAAATCACACAATCTTGGTTTCCAATTGACTGCACCAAAACGTGAGATTAACTGCTAACCAAATTCGCCTCTCAATTGATGCATGGTTTCGCGTGCAGTGTGGCATGTGGCACCGTCCTGTTGGAATCACATGTCGGCAAAGTCCAATTCTTACATTTTCGGCAAAAAAAAACGTGTTGGAGAAAAAACGTGCTTTCTCCATTGACCGTAACATTGCGGCCTTCATTGTCTTTGAAGAAGTCGACCCAATGATACCGCCTGCCCATAAACCGCACCAAATAGTGCATTTTTGTGGATGCATTGGTAGCTGCTGAATTGCCTCTGGCTGGTTTTCACTCCAAATATGGCAATTCTGCTTATTGACGTATCCATTGAGCCAAATGGAGCTGAAGACAATTTTGCGATAATAAATTTCAATAATTTGCAAACGTTGTTCAGGTATAAGTCTATTCATGATGAAATGGCAAACCAAACTGAGCATTTTTTACTTTGACAAATATCAAAAATCATGCGTGAACTGTCCGAAATATTAACGTCAAAAACTAAGTATCAAAAAATCACCCTTTATGTATATTCTTTTAGCCTATTTTAGCTTACCAATACCCAGCCGGGTGACCTTTTTGATTTTTATTTGTTAATATCTTGGTAAGTATTAATCCAATCTTAAAACGATATCAACGCACGCACTGGACAAATTTTCAACTTGTTTTGGATAATACACAAAAGAGTATTTTTCGCATACTTTTAATTTTGTCTTTTTTATATACGTACGTCACCCACTCGGGTGGCCTCAGACTTTTATAAAATTCTTCATGTACAATTTTGATTTAGTTTATTTAAAAAAAGAGTAATCAATTTCAATGTACATATTTTAAGTATGTATGTTATAAAAAAAAAAGTAAAATAAACTATTTTTGGCTCGTCAAGCAATGAATTGATGAGGATGGGCCGAGCGTTAATTTTTGTACTTAGTTTGACACTGCTCTACACACAAATAGCGTTGTACATCTGATACAAATTTGCGGTGTCTTCTTTCTGGCACATAATAAAGAAAAAACTTTATGCGCTCAGTTGCTTTTCGCTCCGGAAACTCATTCGTTCAAAATTCTTTAACAAGTTTCAAAAAACAAGCTTTCCCATAGTAAATATTAGTTCCAGAAACATTTCTGTTTTGAAGACCTCGATAATCTAGAGGGGGTAGAGGACTAGACATTCACCCTAGACATTGGGTGTGCGATTCCCTTCTTCAGCTGGTGGTTAATTTTCATAAAACTACATATATTTCTACCATTAGGAAGTGAATGAGAATTATAAGAAAGTGTGCAAGTACAGCTCTCAAAAACCATCAAGCGATAAGAAATTGCCACCCCCGCCACTTGGAACCGGCGTTAAACTGTAGGTCTATCGAGGGTATATGACCTCGTTACCCTGCACTTATCCACCTAACCCTGATCCTATACCTTTTTTGTTCAAGTAGAATGGCTCAGCGGACTGAGTGCTATGGAAGATCTATGGCCCTCCTGCTCAGACTGTAGGTCTATCGAGGGTATATGACCTCGTTACCCTGCACTTATCCACCTAACCCTGCTCCTATACCTTTTTTGTTCAAGAAGAATGGTTCAGCAGACTGAGTGCTATGGAAGATCTATGGCCTCCTGCCCATATCTAAATCTAATCTGTACTATTTTAGTTTTTTGATCTGGTCAATATTAGAGGAATAGCTCTTCGTTTAAGCTCTCGATGAACTGCTTTCTTTTGCATATCGAATTCGCCCTGGGTTTTATTCTCATTATAATATAAAACGATTTTTGAACACCTGCATCTCTGTGCTAATAGGCATTAAGTGAACGGAGCTATTTTTAGCTGGGACATAGTGACGTTCTCAGCGAAGTCAAATAAGTCAATCAAGTAACTATCCGAGTTGATCATAGTTTCAACTCGTTTGGCGTCTTCCATGTCATATTCCAATTTGCCAGCTCAGTGTGTACTCAGTGGAGACAATTACATCAGCCTTAACACCAGGCGCTTTTACCTACAAAATTTATCTGAGTCATCCGGGTAGGTATTGGTAAACAACGTATACAAAAATCTTTGGCTAAGCGAAGGTTAAATAATTGCGAAATAATTTTTGTGTAAATTTGAATTTAATGTATGCTAAATCTATGCTTGAGTGATTTTATGTTTTCTAAATTCTTGTCATATGTTAATATATATTTATTTTAATTTTTCATTTGCTTGTAAATTACTCATATTACATGTTGCCAAATTTATAGCAACATACACTGAGAGAATAAGTAGTTAAACGCTATTATTCTCACAACCTATCGCATTGTTTGGATATAACAACTTCTTCAGTTCAATGTTTCTTTTCGAAAATATTTTTCCATATTTTGTGAATTTTATGAAAACGACGCCAGAGATGGGTATTGTTTTTAGTGGGAGAGGGTGATAGTAAACCAGGATACATTGCAATTTGCACTGTACTGTCAAGTATTTGCCACTTTTAGATGAGAAGAAAACTCATATTGCCGTGCTGTGCTGTCTCTGTTGGCATATTTTTTAAAAAATTCAACGTATATTTATTTATTGCCATTTTCACATTGGTGCCGTTGAGTCATTTGTTCGTAGGAGAAATATTTGGACCCCTAGCGAACGGTATGCAAAGATTTCTAGCGAACATAACATAGCCTACTGGTTATACATAAGTGTGTAGATATGCGCTATTCAGAGATTGGAAAGCTTTTTCTCAAGTATACTTCCAGCAGTATTTAAAGTTAAATACCTTACGATCTGTTTCTTTTAAAACAGATAACCTGTGAGGCTTAAGTAGGGATATTTCGAAAATTCTGAGTTTATAGAGAGTTTGATCTTAGCTTAATTGCACGATCAAGAGGCAAAGATTGCATTGTTAATGACGCTCTGGCTGTTTATATGAGCAGCAGTAAAGTATAACAATTTTAAAATATTTTATATCAAAAAAATACCTTCAAAATATTGAAATTTCAAAATATGTTGGAATGGTAAAGCATGTCCTAGTTGAAACGGACGCTGAGGACTCTACATGTCGATACCCATATGTGTGTGTATTATAATAAGATAATAGGGTAGTAGTACGTGTTATGTCAAAGCACAACCTTTTTTTACTACCGCACCTTTTTTTACTACCGAAGCAGCTATGATGTTCAGGTTGGGTTCACAACTTATATTTTAATGCCACAGTTTTTAAGCGTCAACCGTGCTGAAAACACATACTCGGTATATAAGTTGTGAACACCGTGTTCATAAAGTAAAAACGTTTTTTTTTCTTGATTTTTTCAAATTGCGATTAAAAATTAAGAATAACTTTAATCCCGTTAATATTTGAAATTAACGTCGCGTGAGAATATCGCAAATTTGAAGTCCAAGAAATCTACACCGAAGAAGTCCACGGGAAAAAGAAAACCAGCACTTGCATCAGGTTCACCCAAAAAATTCGCGAAATGGAAATGGAATCATCGAATCATCAACCTCGGATGAGGATATCTTACTTACTTACTTAGCTGGCACTACAACCGATGATCGGCCTTGGCCGCCTCTATGAAGCTTCGTCAGTCACCTCTGCTATGCGCGCGCTGGCGCCAGTTGATAAGGCCAAGTGAAGTCAGGTTGCCCTGCACCTGGTCTGTCCAACGGAGATTAGGACGTCCCCTTCTGCGTGTTCCTCCACCGTGGTTCGAATAAAACACCCTTCTAGCCGGAGCGCTTTCTTCCATTCGCTCAACATGACCCAGCCAGCGAAGCCGCTGTATTTTTATACGCTTGACTATGTCAGTGTCGGCGTACAGCTCATACAGCTCATCGGTCCATCTTATTCGATACACGTCGTCCACGCATACTGGACCGTAGATCTTACGGAGTATCTTCTTCTCGAACGCTCCGCCTCCGCATTAGCCTCTCATCATTGATGGTCAATATCCACGTCTCTGCACCATACATTAGGACGGGAAGTATGAGAGACTTATAGAGCGTTATTTTCGTCGGTCGAGAGAGGGCTCTACTTCTCAATTGCCTACTGAGCCCGTAGTAACACCTGTTGGCAAGAGTTAGTCTCCGCTTGATTTCAAGGCTGACATTATTGTTGGTGTTTATGCTGGATCCTAGGTAAACGAAATCCTTGACGACTTGAAAGGTATAACTGTCAACAGTAACATTTTATCCAAGACGCCGACTCTTTGTTTGTTGACACAAGGTATTTCGTTTTGTCCTCGTTCACCATTAGACCCACTCGACGAAAGTCCTTTCCAGATTGGAAAACGCTGCACTTATTGCTTACGCGTTGGTGCCAATGATATCAATATTATCAGCGTATGCTAGCAGCATGACACTAGCAGTAGTAGATAGTGCCATAGATGACGATGTTCGCAACTCGTATTATTTTCTCCAGCATAAGGTTGAAGAAGTCGCACGATAGTGTGTCACTTAGTCTGAAGCCTCTTTTGGTATCAAATGGAGTGGAGAGGTCTGTCCGAATTTTCACTACGCTGGAGGTGTCGATCAGAGTCATTTTGCAAAGACGAATGAGCTTTACAGGGATATCAAAATCAGGAAAAATTTATATTTTGAATGAATTTGCTTTAAGAACATGCAAACATAAAGAGAAAGCTAATGAATTGTTGAGCAAAGCTATTAAAATATTATATTCAGTGTATATAGAGCATACAATAAAAATTTTGAGCTCTTCCACTTCCTGAATTTCTGATATTGTACCTATGTACCTGATAACTGAGACCGCAATATATTTAAGTTTGCTACAATATTTTGTACATTTTTATTCGCCCCCAAAGCAAGGAACATAAATTTCTGTTATATTATATTTTTGGCATTAGATCTCATCGTTAAAGGAACTCTAGGTTAAATTCAAGAGGCCGTCCTTCACAGACTAGGCACTTAAGTTCATTTTTCTACAAATTAAAATTCTAATTTAAAATTGAATTGATACAAAAAAATATGATATTATTTTAAACATTTGCTTGTTATTATGTATTTTCTTACAGTGCTATCGTCAAGAAGGACCAACACCGTTTCGACCATCTATGCCTAGTCTAGTGAAATACAAAAGCGTGGTGCGTAGAGATTTCTTTGGTGATTTGGGTGGTGTAGTTGGAGTGTAAGTATATTCTTGAATTCATCAGAGCTTCAATTCACAAAGAAGCCAATATTACCATGATATTTTGTTAGGCATGGTGAACCCTGGCGACAGTTTCGATCGCGTGTTCAAAAACCGGTGCTGCAATTGTCCACAATAAGACGTTACCTCGAGCCACTAGAAGTAATAACAAATGATTTTCTCGAAAGATGTGAAAGTCTGCTAGATGAAAATTCCGAATTACCCGAAGATTTCGACAATGAAATACACAAGTGGTCATTGGAATGTAAAAAATACATACTTACAATTTATAGAATTTACGGTTAAACACCAATTTATTTGCAGGCATAGGACGCGTAGCTCTCGATGCTCGACTGGGATGTTTAGAATCGAATTTAAAATCCGATTCCGAACCACAACAAATAATCGATGCTGCGAAATATGCGCTACGAAATGTGGCCACATTGGAATTGAAAGCGCCTTATTGGCGTTACTTTCCAACGCCATTGTGGACACGATACATCAAGAATATGAACTTTTTTGTTGAGTAAGAAATGAAGAAATGTTAATGATGATATCTTCTAATGAAATTTCGTCTAGAGTTTGTATGAAGTACATTGGCAGTGCTACTACGCGCCTCAAAACTCAAGGTTCTAGTCATAATGGTGAACCATCATTGCTGGAAAAAGTTATTATGTCCGAGAAAGATGAGAAAATTGCAACAATTATGGCATTAGATTTGATATTGGTTGGAATTGATACGGTAAAGTTCCGTATGTATTCTTTGTCAATATTTAATGTAAAACTCCAATTTGATAGATATCAATGGCCGTGTGCTCGATGCTTTATCAATTGGCTACACGTCCTGATGAGCAACAAAAGGTGCATGAGGAGCTTAAACGTATTCTACCCAATCCTCAGACACCACTGACAATACAACTACTCGATCAATGTGTATACTTGAAGGCTTTCATCAAGGAAGTGTTTCGCATGTATAGCACTGTCATTGGTAATGGTCGCACACTGCAAGAGGATACTGTCATCTGTGGTTATCAAGTACCAAAGGGAGTAAGTGAGAAAACCTAATATTTCTAGCATTCTGTAGTAATTTGTTTAAACATTTGAAGCATGTAAGCATGTAGTATTCATGTACTTATACAAGTATAATCAATACTTATAGATCCAAGCAGTATTCCCAACAATTGTAACTGGTAACATGGAGGAATATGTCACAGATGCAGCGACCTTCAAGCCAGAGCGCTGGCTTAAGGTAAGTCAGGGCGGGTTTGCGGGCAAATTGCACCCATTTGCTTCACTGCCATATGGATATGGAGCGCGTATGTGCTTAGGACGTCGATTTGCTGATTTGGAAATGCAAATATTGCTTACTAAAGTGAGAAACAATGAGCTTATAATAACAATTTACATAATATAATTTTTTTCGCTATCTAGTTGTTGCGCAGCTACAAACTTGAGTTTAATCACGAACCACTCGAATACGCGGTAACATTTATGTATGCGCCAGACGGACCATTACGATTCAAGATGACAAAGATTTAATGAATATATAATTCAATAATCAAATTCAATATAATGCTTGTAATTTTGTAATTATAATAATCATGTGTATTTTTAATTTATATCATAACAAATATATTCGTTTACTTCCTTTTCCACGCTTTATACCAATTTTTCACCGTTTTCAAACTATTATCTGCATCAATTTTCGTTTCTCCTTTCAGCTCGAAAATAATTTCTGGCTTATATGAATCACGTGCTTCTTCAAGCATCGTACCGAAAATCTCGCATTCAAGATTTGATTTCAATTTCTTTTCGTTATAGCCACGATCCTTAAGACGGTCAAATAAAGCCGTATTAGGGCAGGTGACGACAAAGACCGCTTGAAACCAACGTTCCGGAAAGAAATCACAGCCATGATATTCAACAATATTTCCTCCCTGCTGCATCAGCGGCTCCAAATGATCCATCAGCTGTTGTTAGCCAAAGTGGAAGAGAGCACATATTAAATGGTATCGCGACTTGAGAATGTTACTTGCCTTATCTTCATCGAGTATGGGGCATTCATACTCTTCATCATACTCCTCTATGAAATTCTTTTCTTTGGCTATTTTGGAACAATCCAGCCAATTCAGTTTCAGTTGCTCCGCCAGACGTTCACACAAGTACGATTTGCCAGCACCAGGCGTACCTACAACGATTGAATTGAAAATTTAGTAGGTTGGCAAAGTCTCTTTAGGTCCATACTTGCCTGTAATGAGAATGTTGGGTTTCGCATCTACTTTTTCGTCAGTTGTGGCCATATTTTTGTGTAAAACAAAAATTATTTCAGAAAAACAATTTACTCCAACAATTTGTAAACAAAGAAGTGTGCTTAACTGTCAAAGCGAAATAGCAATGCCAACATTAAATTGTAGTTTCGATTGTGGTGTGTAATGGATTTATTTTTACCACAGTGTTTTCACCTTTTAGTTTTAGAAATTTGAAATTACAAATCTAAATTCACAAAGTACATATCATACACATATGAGTATTTGAATTTCCTAATACGCATCCCTATAAATAAATGAAAAATAATATGCTGCACACAAATATAATAGCAGTATTCATGATTTGGAGTAAATAGTCTTGTATTCTGTATTTTTGGTAAATTTGATATTTGTAATAAGTTTGTTATATTTACAAAAACAACACACAAGTGATTTACAAATACTACAAAAACACCAGCAAAAGGCCAATATAACTTTTGCGTAGTATTTGTGTAATTGCCACTCAGTTGATCCGAAATTAGTATAGGAAATAGCTCAGCGTTCTTCTTTAAAATCTATTAATGTTGACCTATTTTTTCACATCCTAGGCAAGAAAATAGTTGAAATGGTTTTAAGTAAAAAAAAAGAATTTAATAAAATTGTAAGGATTTAAGTTTTTTGCTATGCAAATAAGCATTTGGTAAACATTTTAACTTGTTGTGTTCTTCTTCTGCTAAATAATACAACAAATATCACAAATATATATATCCACAATAACAACGTTCACAATCTGTAGTAATACTAAAAAATCCCCAAGATTGTGAATACCAATAATATATAGCTTATGGAAACTGCTGATTGCAAATATCAAGTAAATGAAGAAGAAAAAAAAACAATGGAAAAAAGTATAAACGTAGTTGACGTTGCAATACTGACAACAAATGGTTATTTTCTGTTTATTTTATGTACTATAAAAATTAAAGTGATGTTTCCGAACATTATAATTTGCCATTTACACCGGACGAGCAAACAAGATAGTTACATATGTTTGTTGCGCGAATGCAAATTTATTAGCTAAAACAACTACGTGAAAGAATCTTCATTCGTTTGGGCGGTTTAAACGCAAGGTAATGTCAAGTGGCATTTGATTACTTCACCTCACGTCCATTATAAAAAGAGCGTAACTCATTTGGAATCAGAAGAGAATATCTCAAGGGTTTACAATAGAAAGAGATACATATATGTTTTGCGTTTGTTTCTTACTACCTTACTTTCCTACCTGTTTCTTTCGCACAGTTTCATGCTTCCGCCAATGTAAACAGCCCCTAAGGTATATATTCAAAGAGAGAAGATGGTTACACCTTTTGCTCATCACTTTCTACAGGATGTGACATGCAATTTGGTGTCACTTTTCTGAAATGTCTTAAGACAATGTTGGTGCGTCTAGAACAGTGTCGGGCAAACCAATACATTAAAGTGCATGCTCACAAAAAACACGCATGTTTAAAGTTTAGAAATGATACTTTTTGTTAAATTTCGATTAAAAAAATAGCAATTTACACTTTCTCAATACTGCTTTTTATTCGGAGTAGTGAATTTTCAAATAAAACATAACAGAACAACAAATAATGCGTTCATATTTTCATAAAAAATTATTTATGGAAAAGAAATCATACTCTCATTTTTTTGCAGTGCTTGTTTTAAAAGATTGTGCAGCGAGATCTTGTTTACATAACAAAATAAATAAATGCGTTGAAAAAATTTGTCTCAAACTTCTTCCGAATTCCATTGTTTGTCAATAGTTCGTAACCTACACGAAAAAGTATTTAGTATGCGTGTGATAGCATTGTTTCGGCAGAGAATGTGTGATTACATGTGAATGGGTAAAATCAGAATTGCCCGACACTGGTCTAGGAGCAGATTAAATAAGGAATTTTTGAAAAATTGCATATTGGGTATTTTTTTTAAATACAACTTAAACTTCGTCGATATACTAATAACCTAAATGTCTCTTTTCGGACATTTTGTTACTTGATTACTCTCACTTAGAACAGCAGAAAATAATTGGCGTCGACAACACTCTCAAATGAGTCAGCAATGCTTCACACAGTATTGCATTTCTTAACCGCATTTCGAGAAAGCAGAAAGTCGATTCATGAATGTTTCCGGTTAAAATTTCGCAATAAAGAATTTATTTTAGACTATATATACAAATTTTGAATCTCAATCCGTTTGCTTTAACTGTTAATTTTATATAAAATAAACATGGTTAAATTAGTAGATAATAGTTCCCGTTTTTAAAATACTTTTTGCGACATTTTCTTTTATTTTTGGGATGGTAACACTGTGCTCGGCTGTTTTACCGAACGTCTACGGTCGACGACACACGAAAACCTCACCAAAGTGCTATTTGTGTTCTCCCAGCGTTACAAGTGAAAAGTGTATTTTCCTCCGGTTTTTAAGCGAATTTCTTAAATATAACTATTAAATTTTTATAATAAATTAAGTGTAATAAATCTAAGGAAAGTTGTTTAAAATGGCTGATTCGAAAGGGTGAGTGTAAATAATGAAGATGAAGTGATCGAAATAATGTGTTTCGTTGGAAACGAAATGCAAAGCCGACAAGAGCGCTGCGACTGAGACTTCGCTGCTAGCTTCAAATTTCGCGTTGTCATTCACTGTGCGACTCCGCGGGGTTATAATGAAAAAATATTGAAGGGAACTGTATAAAAAAAATGGTTAATACTTGCAGCATGTGTTAAAATTGAAAATATCGTCGTAATGCAAAACAGCATCAGACCGATATATTGAAAGCAGAAAAACTAAATTAAATGCGTGGCGTCCTACAACTCGCTCGTTCAACGCCATTTATATTTCTTTACGCAGTGATATTGACGTTTCTTTGTTTCAAGCTGAAACAGAAAACCTCCATGCACTTATTCATCCACTTTGCACGCTCTGCCTTCCTTGAAAATCCTTATGGTAAATCAACCCCGATTTTTTATGCACATTTTTCTCTTTGAAAATTGCTTATGATTTAATGTGTTTTGAAAAATCTATCAAAATCAATTTATTTCAAAACTTTAATCGGAATTAAATTAAACGAGGAAGAGGAAGCAGCGTGCAGAAAAATAGAATTGCAATTTGTCTAAACTACAAGCGAAAAAGAAATAAACAAAGAATAACAAACGAATAAAAATGGCTAGTGGTAGCGGTAGCGGACACAGCAATAATAATCCTGGTAGTGGGAGTCGTGGCGGTCGTGGTGGGGGTGGAAGTGGCCGCCACAATATGCATTTGCCCTTTAACTGGGGCACCGATCCCAATGATGACGATGCCTACGATGATCATCAAATGGAAGCCGATCAAGATCTAACAAGCTTTGTGCACAATTATCGCAATGATCAGGATCCACAAAATCTGAAGAAAATACCAACGTTTTTGCCCAAACAACCGCACAAGAGTGGTAGTGAAGGGCATCCTACAATTAGTAGCGAGCGTGTTGGAGCTGAAAAGCGGTGTGCTTCATTCGCAAAATTTGAAACATTAATACATATTATTGACATTTTTCTAATTAATTTTCGAATATAATTGAAAATATGTTTTCTTTTTCCGGGTTTTCAGTGATGATTTAGCTACTGCTATTCTTAAGCGTAAGGATCGCCCAAATCGTTTGATTGTCGAAGAAACTCTCAATGATGATAACTCTGTAGTTTCATTGTCGCAGGTTAGTTATTTTTATTTTTTTCATTACCAAATATTGTTTAAAGTATGTAATACCTGTAACCAAAAGTAAGTAGTCGGAAAAGTGTAGATTAAGCTAGAACAAGCAAGAAGAATTTCTAACGATTTATTTGACCATCAGACCATTTAACTTTAATGTGACGTCACATAAATTGATTCAAACTTACGTGGTGCTAAGTAAACTTAACAATCGCTCATGATTCATCTATGTATGCGTTAAATTTCATTAATAAAAGAGATCATATATATATATTTGTTGATATTTTCGTTTAAACGTGAACCACTTAAATATTTTATGTTTATCTTCTAGGCGGTTATAAAAGATGTCTTGATAGATATTCGGGCTATTTGCTATAAACAAATATCAGATGTAAACCAATATTAATAATTTAAACCCTAGAATACAAACCTTCGTCTATTCGACGAACACTGAATGCGTAAGACGTTCTGTATATTTTTGTTAAAAAATGCAAATTCTATTTATGATGCAATCATATTGAAATCATAAATTCAAGCATGGAGTTGTATGTGTGGAAGCTATGCATACATAAATTATGATTTCATCCAAATTACATCTATCTTTTTTTATATTCAGTGAGTAAAGGCCATTGTAACTTGTCCCCAAATTAAGTAAAACGCAAATCGCAGTGATTGTGTCGCTTGTGTAATGTTTTTGTATTTGTTTGTTACAAAACCGAGCAAATCCAAGATTCGCGGCGATTGGCTTTTTACATTATTTGGGTGTTAGTCTTGATCGCTTATGCTCGCTTTAATGTTAACTTTATTTTTCAGCCTCTAAAATTCAATATGTCTATATTCATATTACCTTCTTGCAATTAGTATTGGTTGAAATTCATTTTCGCAAACCCGTTAAAACCTTAATCGTTCATCGGAAATACTATGAATATTTCGTTTAATTCTTATTACAAACTTATGTAAGTTTTAGCGGCCAAAGAAACTTGGGTTCTATTCGGTTTAGCAGATTCGAGAATTACAGTCATCTATTTATTTGACCAATAGGCAGGAAACTTGAATTATCCGTAGTCGCTATTATTCCATATTACCGTTTACGTGTGTATTTTTTTTCTATTTACTCTTTGCATACAAAAATAAAAGGCGAAGATGGATGAACTACAATTGTTCCGTGGTGACACTGTTATCCTGAAAGGAAAACGTCGCAAGGAAACGGTCTGCATCGTGCTGTCGGATGAAAACTGTCCCGACGAGAAGATCCGCATGAATCGGGTAGTACGCAACAATCTGTGCGTTCATTTGTCCGATGTAGTGTCGATTCAATCATGCCCCGATGTCAAGTATGGCAAACGTGTACGCATACTTCCCATCGATGACACCGCAGAAGGTGTAACTGGAAATCTATTTGAAATCTATCTGAAGCCGTACTTTTTGGAGGCATACCGACCCATTCATATGGGCGATAATTTTATTGTGCGTGCTGCTTTGCGACCAATTGAATTTAAAGTGGTGCTCACTGATCCAGAGCCTTATTGTATTGTGGCGCCCGAAACGGTTATCTTCTGCGATGGTGATCCAATTAAGCGTGAGGTAACTTGTGAATTGTTCAGGTGAAATAAGTGGTGGTAAGCTTTGTAATAAATGTGTGTGTATCTGTTGTGTATTGTAGGAAGAGGAAGAATCACTTAATGCTGTTGGTTACGATGACATTGGTGGCTGTCGTAAACAGTTGGCACAAATTAAGGAAATGGTTGAATTGCCATTGCGTCATCCATCGCTTTTCAAGGCTATCGGTGTGAAGCCCCCACGTGGCATTCTCATGTATGGTCCACCCGGTACGGGTAAGACGTTGATTGCACGAGCTGTTGCCAATGAGACAGGCGCGTTCTTCTTTCTTATTAATGGCCCAGAAATTATGTCGAAATTGGCCGGTGAGTCGGAGTCGAATTTACGTAAAGCTTTCGAAGAGGCCGAGAAGAATTCGCCGGCTATCATTTTCATCGATGAAATCGATGCCATTGCACCGAAACGTGATAAGACACACGGTGAGGTGGAGCGTCGTATTGTATCACAGCTGTTGACTTTGATGGACGGCATGAAGAAGAGCTCACATCTGATTGTGATGGCCGCTACCAATCGGCCAAACTCCATCGATCCGGCGCTACGTCGATTCGGACGCTTCGATCGTGAAATCGATATTGGCATTCCAGATGCAACCGGACGCTTGGAAGTATTGCGCATTCACACCAAAAACATGAAGTTGCATGATGATGTCGATCTAGAGCAAATTGCGGCAGAAACACACGGTCATGTTGGCGCTGATTTGGCTTCTTTGTGCTCGGAAGCAGCTCTGCAACAAATCCGTGAAAAAATGGATTTGATCGATTTGGAGGATGATAAGATCGATGCCGAAGTTTTAGCTTCATTGGCTGTGACCATGGAGAACTTCCGCTATGCCATGACCAAATCTAGTCCGTCGGCATTGCGTGAAACCGTGGTTGAGGTACCCAATACAAGCTGGACCGACATTGGCGGTTTAGAGAACGTCAAGAAAGAGTTGCAAGAACTGGTACAATATCCAGTTGAACATCCCGATAAGTTCTTGAAGTTTGGGATGCAGCCTAGTCGTGGTGTGCTTTTCTATGGGCCTCCCGGTTGTGGTAAGTTTTTGCTTTCACGTTGTTCGATTTTCTTTATTGCTTTACTGTTTCATTGTTGCTAAACGAGCCGACATTTGTAACCTACAGGTAAAACTTTGCTTGCCAAAGCTATTGCCAATGAGTGCCAGGCTAATTTCATTTCTGTCAAGGGACCAGAATTGTTGACTATGTGGTTCGGCGAATCTGAGGCCAATGTACGTGACATTTTCGATAAAGCACGTTCAGCAGCACCCTGTGTGCTCTTCTTTGATGAATTGGATTCGATTGCTAAGGCTCGTGGTGGAAATGTAGGCGATGCTGGCGGTGCTGCTGATCGTGTGATCAACCAAATCCTAACCGAAATGGATGGCATGGGCGCCAAGAAGAACGTTTTCATTATTGGTGCAACTAATCGTCCCGATATTATCGATCCGGCTATTTTACGTCCCGGTCGTTTGGATCAACTTATTTATATTCCACTTCCCGATGACAAGTCACGTGAAGCTATCCTCAAGGCAAACTTACGAAAATCACCCTTGGCCAAGGAAGTCAACCTTGAGTACATTGCAAAGGTTACACAAGGATTTTCGGGTGCTGATTTGACTGAAATCTGCCAGCGCGCCTGTAAATTGGCTATTCGCCAGGCCATTGAGGCGGAGATAAAACGGGAAAAGGAACGTGCTGAAAACCAGAATTCAGCTATGGACGTAAGTGTGCACAATAAGTAAGCAGCCACAGGATTAATTAAATTTCGTTTCCTCCATAGATGGATGAAGAAGATCCTGTTCCAGAAATCACACGCGGGCATTTCGAAGAAGCAATGAAGTTCGCACGGCGCTCCGTATCAGACAACGACATCAGAAAATATGAAATGTTTGCGCAGACATTACAACAATCGCGCGGTTTCGGTCAAAACTTTAGGTGAATAATCTAGTGGCGACCACAACCATCTCCAATTCCTTTTTAATTTCTTTTTCCATTTCATTTATTTGCAGATTCCCTGGTGGTGCCAGCAGCTCACAAGGTTCTGGACCAAATGTGCCAGCGAATCCACCAGGCGACAATGGTGATGATGACCTCTACAGTTAGATTTTTAGTTTTTTTTTAATTAAACAATTATTTAACAGAAATATTTCGTGAAATTGAAGTATGCTTAAACACAAGATCAACAATAAATTATAATTTAAATAAAATTATAAAAAAGAGAGGAAACTATGCAAGATATGAGCAAAATATGTGGGTGGAGGCTTTTCAAACGAATTAATTGTAGTTTGTGCTCTTGTTTTTTGTTTTTGTTTATTTTTTTTTTTTGTTACGTCTAGCTAAGCGTAGAAGATTTCAAATGTTATCGCTGCATGTAATACACACTTGATCTCTTCGCCCGTATGTACGCAGATACATATGAAAAATTCATTTGAGAGTGTATGAATTGGAAATTCCATCAATTCCAATTGATTTAAAATAAATAATATAGTAATGTTAGCTTAGTTATTTTACCTCCTCCATCATATGCATACATTCAATTTATACACTAAATACATAAAAATAAACATAAAATTCATATAAACTTTTATTAAAACAATTGAAAAATAAATAAACTAAGTTTTTAAGAGAAATAATAAGTTTTAGATCTATTTTTCTCTTAATTTTTTTTTTTTTTTTTCGTTTAAAAAGAAGATAGCAATCTAATATCCTGGGCGTACGAGTAAAAACCACTAAGTCCACCTTCCATAAATTTTCTCTTTTTATTGCCAGTTAGTTCGAAATTATAACAAAAAATTTTATGTTCTGTCAAACTGGTTTAAATTAATTAAATCAATGTGGCTTGCACCAATTTTGTTCTCAATGCATCAGATGTATTTCAGCAGAATACAATCATGACTTTCAGAAGCCGGTGAAGAAATTTGAGGTGGAATGTGTCTTTATAAGCATAAGCAAGTGTCCCAATTGATAGTTGAAAAATATAATTTTTGCCCGATTTTTGGCACAAGTCAATTCCTCAAAAATGCAACCCTTCGAAAACATTTAATAAATCGATTTCAATGTGAGGTTTTCTAAATGTTTCCAATTACTTCCAGCTTTTTTTTTTGTATGTATATATTTTTTATGTAGATCGGCCATTTTAAATTCAACGTAGTAGACAGTCGACCAATCTTTTCCCGATTTACGAAATTGTCTATGAATGTTTCTTCGTTCAAGGGATGTCAAAGTTTTACAATTCTGCTACGCTTGCACCGTAAAAGAGCATAAGCTAGACTTAGGCCGTGGTAATGTTCAGATTTTGCTCAGCGAACACCATGAAATTGTTGTTGCACCGAACACGAAGAGAGAGCATTTACTTACTCTCACAACGAACACGATATGCTGGGTGAAATGTACACCGAGCAAGCCGAGCATACAGGGTGACAATCAGTTATTCTACAAAAATGCATGTAAAATAGTACGAAAACATGCAAACCTGTACATCGTTATTCATATGCAGAAAAGCGAAGTTGCGAATATTTTTAGTGTTTAAAGGGAATATTAAGAAAAATATATATAAAACTATTAAAGAAGTATGAAAAGTATTTACATCACCATTTGCATCACATCTTGACTCTTGCCTTGAAGTTGCCACATATTCTCCCCTACCTCAATCGCTTTTTTCACAATCAGCCGGTGGCTGCCCAGCCACAATATTACATGATTTGAATAATTTATTGCACATTCAATTATAAAGGGTGATTTTGTTGCTACTTGGTTTATGACAGTTCACGCGTGATTCTTGACATGTGTCAAAGTAAAAATTGCTCAGTTTGGTTTGCCATTTCATCATGAATAGACTTACGCCTGATCAACGTTTGCAAATTATTTAAATTTATTTATTTAAAATTCGTGCTTTGTGAAAAATGTGTTTCGCAAGCTACCTTACGTCCATTTTATGGTCGTCATAATCGACCCACAGAGCAGGCTATTCAGCTAATTGTGACCAAATTTCGCATCAGTTTTACTTTATTGAAAATCAATCCACCAAATCATTTCCATGAGTGCGTACCGAAGAGAATATTGCTGCTGTATCCGCCAGTGTTGAAGAAGGTCGCTATATGTCCATCCGGCGCCGATCGCAGCAATTGGGTTTGTGTTATTCGACCACCTGGAACGCAAAGATCTTGTATTAATGCCATACAAAATACAGCTGGTGTAAGAACTGAAGCCAGACGGACCTACAGCAACATCGAATTTTCGGTGAGTGGGCCTTAGAAAAGCTGGATGAGGATCCTTTTTTTTTTTTAGCGAAAAATTTTCTTCAGCGACGAGGCTCCATGGATTTTTGGCTCAATGGATACGTGAATAAGCAGAATTGCTGTAATAGGAGTGAAGACAAGCCATCGGCAATTCAACCAATGCATCCTGAAAAATGCACTGTTTGATGCGGTTTATGGACAGGCGACATCATCGGGCTGTACTTCTTCAAAAACGATGAAGGCCACAAAGTTATGGTCAATGGAGAAAGGTACCGGTACCGTTCGATGATAACAGCTTTTATTTTTTTTTGCAGTAAATGCAATAATTGGACACGGCCGGCATGTGGTTCCAACAGGACGGTGCCAAATGCATCAATTGAGAGGCAAATTTGGTGAGCAGTTAATCTCACGTTTAGGTCTATTTTATGGGACTATGTTAAGTCTCTTGTCTACAGGGACAAGCCAAACACTATCGCTGCTTTGGAAGCCAACATTAAATGCTTCATTGGTGAGATTCCGGCCGAAATGTGTGAAAAGGTGTGCCAAAATTGTACCTTCAGAATGGACCACTTGTAGCCGCGGGCATCATTTTAGTAAAATTATCTTTAAAAACTAAATGGCAGGAATTGGTTTCATTCACAATTACAAAATTTCCGGTTTTTTTTGAGCCAAGCTCTTAAAAAATCACCCTTTATTATTAATTTCACTCTCCATATTGATAAAATCGTTAAACGTTTTTTGGTATACTATTTTAGTGTTACCGTTGCGCTCAAAATAGTACTAAAAAAACCTGAATTTCGACCAAAAGCAACTCTATAACGAACTCAACCACAGCCTTAGAGACTCTCCCTAATGTTTATCTAAGGCAGTGGATATATTCAAAGTTTACTCGTCGAACACCATGCAATTGTTGTTGCCCGAACACGAAAAAAAGAGCTTTTACTCACTCTCACACCGAACACGATGTGCTGGGTGAAATATACACCGCGAACGCCGAGTATTCAGGGTGTCAATGAGTTATTCTACAAAAAAAGAACAAAAATGTATGTAAAATAGAAGGAAAACATGCAAATCTTGTACATCAAGATGCAGAAAAGCGAAGTTGCGAATGGTTTTAGTTTTTAAAAGTGAATATTAAATATATTATTCATAAAACTATTGAAGAAAAATCATATTATTTTCATAATTTTTCAATTATATTATTAATTTCACGCTCCATATTAATAAGATCGTTTAAAGTTTTTTGGTATACCATTTAGTGTTGCCGTTTCGCCAAAAATAGTATTACTTACTTACTTTACTTTTAGTGGCATAACAGCCCATGGAGGGCCTAGGCCGAGCTTTTTCGCATCCACTCATGTTGTGCGTTTTATATTTGTACATGAATGGAAGGGACCTACAGTTTAATGCCGAATCCGAACGGCGAAGTGAAAAGCTTTACATGGCAATTTTTACTCTTGTAGGTTTGCCATTGCCTGCCAAGAGGTGGTGCCGTGTAGAAAAATTATTTTTTTCTACTTTTTGATTTTGCCTGTGCCGAGATTCGAACCCCGGACATTCTGCGTAGCAGCCCAACACACTACCACTACGCCACAGCGACCACAATAGTATTACAAAAATAAAATGGTTTTCGACAAAAAGCAACTCTGTAACGAACACCAATGTAACCACTACACCCAGCACGAGAGTAAAATATGATGTGTTCGTCGAACAGCGAACACCAGTATGCTTACTTACTTTACTTTTAATGGCACAACAGCCCATGGACGGCCTAGGCTGAGCTTTTCGCATCCACTAATGTTGTGCGTGTTATATTGGGACCTACATGAATGGAAGGGACCTACAGTTTAATGCCGAATCCGAACGGCGAAGTGAAAAGCTTTTCATAGCAATTTTTACTCATGTAGGTTTGCCATTGCCTGCCAAGAGGTGGTGGTGCCGTGTAGAAAAATTATTGTTTTTACTTTTTGATTATGTCTGTGCCGAGATTCGAACTCCGGACACTCTGCGTAGCAGTCCAACGCACTACCACTTCGCCACAGCGAACACCAGTATAACCAGCAGCTAAGTGCCTTGTCATGCGGAGGGTCGCGGTCACATCACGGGCACGAGTTTTTGTTGCCACATTATAAAATGAAAAATTGAGAGAGAGAGAGAGAACGATTAATAGCAACACTTACGATTGTATATATTTGCTTGGTTTTTCGAAATAAGACAAAATGCACGTAAAAATTAAAGAGCAAAAAAAAGTAGTAAAAAAGTACTAAAAGTGCGCAAGAACGTAATAGAGACCGGCGATCAAATGATGTTTGTATAACATACTTTGGGCACATAGTTGAAATGCAAAAAGAGAGCGTAAAAAGTGACATGACCGTCTATCATTTGACCGTCTGCATAACATTGCTCTAAGTTAAATCCATGGAGAGATAATAAGGTGAGACATTTATTACAAAAACAAAGTGTTAAAGTACCGTTATTTACCATACTACTCGTATTTAGGGATGTGATTTCCTGCATTTTTTTTAGATGATGATGATGGTTATTTATTAATAGTTTTCCAGAAATATTTGTATGCAATATATTTCTTACGTTGGACTATTTGTATATATGTATAAGCGTGGTTCCAACAAAAAAAAAAGAAAAAAACTAGCGTCTTCAGCAATAAATTTATTACTAAAATGCAAATAAAGAAAAATGAGGCTATTTCAAAAACATTCCAGAAAATAGTTTGCTATTTATGTCATCTTCTACCGTTTTTAGTTTGGATATATCCAATTAGCATTCTAAGTGGCGCTCTGTTCTGAGTTCTTACGACATTTATTATCAGTCATTTAGTACACATACACACTTCATTACAAAGCAACTTTGATCCTCTGTAACTTTTTGGTTCACGAATGAACAAGAAAAGGCTTTCTTAACAAAATTTGAATGATAGTCCCTAGCGAAAATGTTTATTTATTTTTGTCCTGAAATACTCTCGGTAATCTTTTAGAATACGTGGTGAGACATTCAACTTTTTCCCCATATAGGGTGATCCGATCTATGGCACAAGTTTACACTATGTTTGGTAAGTAAAAAATATATTACTCGGTGTATAGGGTACAGTGGATGTGATCGAGTAACGGTTGTTTGTAACGCCAACAATTAGGTGTCGTAGGTATGAAGCAAGCGCCGTAATCACTCCATGCAATGTGTCAAAAAATCCAGTTTCAATGTCTCTTAATCAACGATAATAATTATTATAAACTTACGAACTATTGACGAACTATTGGAATTCGGGTGAAGTTTGTTGCTGACTTTCAGCATTCATGTAAGCAAGATCTCCCTGCGCAATTTTTTAAAACAAAAAAGAACACAAGCAACGCTGTCGCTCTCTCAGATTTACACACAAGTATGCATGTTTATGTATTAGTTAGCCCGACACTGAACTAAAGCCTTGATTTTACCAGCTGTACGAGTATGAAACCGATAATTTGTTTATGAAAATACACGTTTATTTAAGAAAAATTGTTATACATTCAACCTTTAAAGTAATGGCCATTGCTAGCTACACATTTTTCCCATCTCTCTGGCGATTTGTGAATGCCTCGCCAAAAAAAAACTGTTCGTTTATTGAGTCACACCAGTCATCGAGCCATTTTTTCACATTTTCGTACGAATCGAAGTGCTGCTCAGCAAGTGCGTGCCACATTGATGAAAATAAGTGGTAGTCAGATAGAGCCAAGTTTGGTGAATAAGCCGCATGGGGGAGGGCTTCTCAGCTGTACGAAACTACGAATTCACGAGTCTGTTTTGTTCGATGTGATGTTCGATGTGCATTGTCATCAAGAAAAATCACTTTGTATTGCCTAACTTGATATTCCTTAGTCGGGACTCAATGACTCGTGAGTGTTGATGCAATTACTGGCTCTAATGAACTCATTTGCCATTCATGCGGGGGGACAGCATTAGTCTTTGCTAGTTGTTTTTCAATGAAATTCGAATTCTGCAGTGCCTCAAGTTGCTTGCGAAGTCTACACTCTCGCGATCTCTCGGTGCTGTCTCTTTGTTTTTTTTTCCACGACAGCAGAATCTGAATTTTGTTGGGCCTCCCTTTTTCGACGAAGTCAACATTCTCGCTGTCGCTCAGCCGCAGTTTTTGCTGGAGATTTTATCGTAACTCAATCGCCATTTGTTTGTGCCTTACCTAAGTTTTTTTCAGTCTATACTTGGTCATTCTTTCAGCTCTAGAAATTTCTAACGATTTTTGTTGGAAATGTCAAATTTTACTAGAAACTGATGGGCAGCGCCCTCTATCAATCGAGTATGAATTATACGCGAGGCAGCGCTGTCTATCAATCGATAGACGAGCCCTCTATCCAATTATCAAAATCAATTCGTTGAAGCCGATATAATAAATTTGAATGAATAATAAATATTAAGTTATTGATCAATTCAAAAACAAAAAAAAACAAAAAAATTACTTCCATTATAAAGAACATTCACAATTTCTTGGAATTAAGAAGATAATTGTAATAGAATCGAATTTACCCAGCTCTGGCGATGATCTCTAGACGACGGCTAGTTATTACCTAGATACTCATAAAAACTAGTTTGTAAGGCAAAAATAATATACAATTGTTTTATTTTTTTTTTACATTTTTATTAAATTTTTTCCCATTACTCTCGTATTTCTCAGTGAACTGATATTTTGCCATGATTTTGATTTTAATTATGTATGAGTTAATTGTTCATGTTTAGCTTTTTCATGTTTTTAAGATCTGTTCTGTTCGCGTAGTTTTCTCAAGTAGTAATCTTGTTTATTTTATATTTTTATTTTGTATTTCCTTTTGAATATGATTGATTGATGACGATGAATACTAAGAATATTTGAAAACACTTCATTTAAATTTTTTATTTTAGTTTTTGATTTATATTTGTTGAACTCAATTTTATTTAGAATTAATTAAGAAATAAATGTAAATTCGGCAAAACTAAAAAACAAAAAAATGGGAATAAATGGCAATTAAGAGAAACTTATATTAAAAAAAAAAAAAAAAAAAAAAAACAAAAATCTAACAACGATAATTTAAATAATTTCTGTTTTTTAATTTTAACATTATTGTGTTTTCATTAATTTATTGTTACACACTCGTAAAAACAACAATTTATTATTTATTTTAAAGACTTAATTAATTGTTTCTTACTTGTTTTTTTTTTTGTTTTTTTTTGTATGATCAACTTTTGCTTAAGTTTAGGTTTTTTAAATATGATTTTATTTTCAATTATTTTTTATTCGCAATTATTTGCTTACATTTTTAATTTCTTACATGTTTCTGCTTGCAGTGTCTACACTTCTCTTCTGTTTTTTTCAACATACATAAATACATATGCTTAATTAATTTAGTTGTATTTTAATCTTTAACTTTACCATATTTATAATAATTCATTTCACACTTAAGAAGTTTTCTTCTGTTTTTTGCATAATTACAACACAATTACATAAAAAATACATTTACTATACGTTTAATTGTTATTCATTTCTCGCATTACTAAATAAGATTTTTATTTAGTTTTAACAAGTTGAAGATTTTATTTTATTTTCTGTTTTTGCTACGGACTTTTTGTGCAAATGTACCTAATCGCAATATGGCTGTGCTGTGTATAGCTCTCATTGTTCTCGCGGTATGTGTACGTGTGTATGTATGTATGTGTCTGTATGGGAGTGTATTGTGTTAGGAAAATGTCCAGCACTTTCAATATTTCACCATTATTTAACTTTCCTTCCTCTGGTTCTGCTTAGTTCTTAATAACATTTAAAATTTTATTGAATGTTACTTGTGAAATTTTCAAAGTTCTGCTACGTTAAGCTTTTGATATTTTGTTTTGTTTTTTCCTCCTTATCTTTAAAGTCTTACATCGAGACTAGACACCAATAATAAATAAATTTTGCAGTAAAAATTACTTAAATTTTTTTTCTTTGTGCATATTTTTTAATGCCAAATGCCTTTTTTGTTTTGTTTGTTTTTTTTCATTTGACATTTTGTTTAGTTTATTGTTGTTATACAATTTTTAAATTCACGTTCTGAAAAGTAATCTTGTATACGCTATACAGTTTTACATTCAATTTCTTACCTCATTTCATAGTATGCATGGTATGATATATTTTTCGCCTGTTTTTGTATTAAATACACTTAGCATAAGTTCTAAAGAAAAAAAGGATCAATTTACAAAATAAAACACAAAAACAACTAAAATTTAACTTTAATTTAGTTTAGTTTAGTTTAGTTAAGGTTAAGTGTAATAAGCTCATTTGTAGCGAGGGGTCTTTTATTATTTGAAATGGTTTTCCCGTTTCCTTTCAAATACTTTCACGAAAGCTAAGAAGCCAAAACCAATTCGTCTCGCCCCTCTTTGTCGTAGTTTTTTGTAAGTTTTAATTTTTTCTAAATCCAATATTGCTTTAATTTCTCAATAATACAAATAAATACAATGAAAATGGCTCAAGGTTTATTAGTTTAAGTTAGCAAATAACGGGTGTTTTTTTTAGAAGTGTGGTTTTCAAGAAGAAATAAAACGCATATAATTTTATGGTATGGCCAAGAATTTAGCTAAGGATTTGCCATTATGTTTTAAAAACGATTTCGGGCAAGTGGCCGCCGCGGCTGCTTCGAGTAAATTCCAGCCGAGAAGCCCAATTTTCGACCACTTTTTGCAGCAATTGGGCCCGTATGTCAGTAATAACGCGCCGAATATTCTCTCCCAAAGCGTCAATCGTCTCGGGCTTATCTGCGTAGACAAGCGACTTCACATAACCCCACAAAAAATAGTCCAGCCGTGTTAAATCGCACGATCTTGGAGCCCACGCCACAGGCCCACGACGCGATATAATGCGCTCACCAAAAGTTTCCTTCAATAAATTAATTGTTTCGTTGGCTGTATGGCATGTAGCGCCGCCGTCTTGTTGGAACCTTAGGTCGTCCACATCAACATCATTCAATTCAGGCATGAAAAAGTCATTAATCATGGCTTTATAGCGTTCCCCATTGACTGTAACATTATGACCGGCTTCATCTTTGAAGAAATGTGGACCAATGATTCCCTCTGTCCATAGAGCACATGTAACGGCGTCTCAACAATGGCTGGTGGATTATGATCACTCCAAATGCGACAATTTTGCTTATTAACATACCCATTCAACCAAAAGTGATCTTTATCGCTGAACCTTGTGAAAATCACGCGAGCCGAACCATTATTTTGGTAATAAATTTGCACGATTTGCAAACGTTGTTCAGGCGTAAGTCTGTCTATTCATTATGAAATGGCAAACCAAACTGAGCATAAATCAAGTGACAGCTGTCAAAAAGACCAACTTCGAAAAAAGTATTGCCAGATTGAAAACCACACTTCTAAAATGAAACTTACTTTACTTTACTTTTAATGGCACAACAGCCCATGGAGGGCCTAGGCCGAGCTTTTGCTCATTCACTCATGTTGTGCGTGTTATATTTGTACATGAAATATTTGTTTCTAAAATGAAACACCCTTTACACAATAAGCCATGTGCTGAAATTCTACAACGACGGAAATATGAAATCGGCTGGCTGCGTAGAAATAGATTTTTTCGTTTTTTTTTGGATTACGTTCGAAATCATTCGAATTTCCAGCCTCCCTATAAAATAGAGACATGCTTTTAAAATTAATCGGAGCCATCTCTTAACAGCTGAATGATATGCTTTTTCCACGTACAATCGATCATTTTCTATGGAATAGCATCGAATAATCGCTCGTTTATATTTAAGTATTTACCTACTCGTATAAATTATAAATTTTATTTATTTCACATTACGTTTTCAACATTTATGATTTGGTTTCTCTTTCGATTGTGCAATACATTTTTATCTTTAAATATGTAGTATGTAAACGACAATTATCTTATATATAAATACATATGTATATGTGTGTGTTATAAGCTAACGCTATGCATGCCATCTAAGTATAGTAGTGTATGCATAGTTTGATTGTGTGTATTTGCATGTGTATGCTTTATGTGTATTGCTATTGACGATATATCGATTGATAGAACGCGCACTAGTTTTCCTTTTAGAACAAATTTCGAAACGTTCTTTATTCTTTTTTATTTATTTCTTCCAACCGTTTGCAGTGGATATGTGAGTAGGAGAATGCGACCTGGAATGATAACAATTCTGTGTTAAAAAGCAATAACAGCTTAAATGTAAGTATTTGCTAGCTGGGCGAGTTGGAATGGAAGAATTGTATGTGCTAGAAACTGTAGTAAAATTTCATAAAACTCTTTATTCAGGTTAAAAACCATTCTTGAAACTATAAGTATAGATGGCGCGCCATCTTTTATGTCGGTATGTAAATATTGAATAATTTTAACATTTACCTAGCAACCGTTTGACTTAAGTAAACATGTTTTTGATACAATTTAATACATGTTTTCAGTACAATTTTAACCATCGTTCAGTTGAGTTAACTCAACGTCCAAATTGCGGAAAATATCGTGGCCATCTGACAATACTGACAATTCGAATTTGATTGAGCACGGAACAGTGGGAGATTATCGACAAGCCGTTCATCAGCGCCTAAAACGTTCCAATGAACTGGTTGAAACCGTAAGAGCGAGTGTTGCCGAGAACCCACATATGTCGTATTGTTACCGCGCTCAGCATTTTAACGTCAGTGAAACCACATTGCGGCTCATTTTCAAGGACGATTTGCATTTGTTTCCATTTAAAGTGCAATTGCCTCAAGGAATATTGCCGGCAGACCGTCCATGACGCTTGGAATACGGCTCGAATGGTTGACACTGAACCTGATTTTTGGAAGGAAATTTTCATGACCCGCGTGGCTCATTTCACACTCTTTGGCGCCGTTGACAAGCTAAATTCCCGCATTTGGAGAACGGTGAGTCCACACGAGATACATGAAACACCATTGCATGACCAAAAAGTGGCTGCTTGGGCCGGCGTTTGCGCCAAAACCGTCATTGGTCCTTTTTTCTTCAGAGAAGGCGAAACAGTCAATGAGAATCGATATCGATGGATCATTATGTCTGGCCGCAAATGTGTGAAAAGTTCTGGACGGTTACTGGTTTTCATCAAGTCGATGCGCTATGCTACACTGCAATTGAAATAATGCAGTTTCTGCAACGAAAATCCCATGGACATGTGGTGTCAGAAAATTGTGACATTGACTGGCCACCCAGATATCAAGATTTGACCCTTCCGTACTTCTTTTTCTGGGATTATTTGAAAAGCAAATTGTACGACTGCAAGCCTCAGATCATTAACGAGATCAATGCCAAACATTCGTGCCGAAATTATCGCTATACCGCCCGAAATGATCGAAAAAGTTATGGAAACCGCACCAACAAGGCAACATTTTACTTTGGCCAATAACGGCGTGGCCACTTGATTGATGTTGTATTCGAAAACTAGTCCAAATAAATTGTAAAGGACAAAATTAAAGAAATTAAAGGAAAATATTAAAGAAAAATAATTAAAGAAAAATATATATGTCTATTGTTTTTTTCTTAAGTTATTCAATATTCACATACCGACATAAGAGAAGGTGCACCCTGTATAATTATAATATAGTGAAGAGTACAATGAAAAATATGATCGTCCTCATTTAGACTTAAGCTGATATTGTTTTTTACCGCAGAATTTACAGGACATGTGGTGTCATAATCAGAATTGGAAAAGTTTTTGGAATTTGTCAATTTAAAAACAGTCGATATGTGAGGAACCTGTTTAGCAGATTGATGGAGAGAGATTATAAAATTAATTTATTTTATTTATAAAACGAAAAGTAATGATAAATCGAAAAATCAATAAATTAACAAGACCTTCAGGTCCTACTAAATTACTAAATACTCTAAAATTTCATAATCGCTTTGAGGTGGGTTGATCATATCAATCTATTATTGTAACGTTTTTCTGGAATTAGTGTTTTAGTCGAAATTTAAACTAAAGCATCAAGGTATTTCCTGCCCCTTGTGATAAAAAGGAGGCCTGGCGGCACGACCTGACAAGCATGCAAATTCGTAAATCCAAAGCCCTAAAATTGAGTTGCAAAAAAGAAAAATGCAGGCAATCATATGTTCATTTAATGGGAAGACTCAGGCTTTTTGCATTTGACTACATACTACGGCGAGAAGAAATTTCAAAAGGTACTGTTAACCGAAAGAAGGCCACAAAATGTTTTATATAAGAGAATCGGGTTACATCGACTATACACCGACATATAGGTTATTTCCCCCTTATGTGTCTAGCCACGCCTGGTCACTGAAACAAATTGCGAATTGTAGTCTTGCTATATTTCGTGCAAGATTATAGAATAATACCATATTAGAAGATCTAACTTATTTAGGTGATATCTGATAATACAATGTTCAGATAATCGCTCACTAGCAACCGATTTGACTTTGTTACACGCGACAAAGCAGTTATGGGTGAAGGGAGGGACAAGCTTTTTAGTAAGCCTAATGTCTGGAACAAGTTTCCAATGTGTTAGATTTGCATAAATTTTGTAGAGATCAAGCTGAAATCACAGAAGGGTTTGCGTCTAACTAATTTACCGATTAGCAGCTTTATCATCGACACTGCCTTAGTTACTCAGCAAAACGTGATGGGGACTAACAAAACACTCACCAATTTCGAGGAAAAACAAAGCGAACACCAAAAAATGCATTAAAAGCTGCTTGACTGTCAGAAAATTAATGATAATTGAACCTTTTAACCGGGCTGAGAGTTAATTTTTGGCACAACTCTCAATTGCGTATATTTCGTTTTGCAAAACACTGATCCAAGTGTACAATGTTTATAACATTGATCGAATCAGCAAATTTATGATACTTATGATACAATGTGAGTGTATCACTTCGTACAGAAGTGCCTAGTCTGCATATGAGGCATAAACAACTGACATACATACATAGCTTCACTTATGGATCTCCTTTCTATGTAATGGTTACACATACAGCTAATACCTTGCTTAATAAAATCAAGCCTCGAGCTATTTAGGAACGTCAAAGTAAAATGCACACCTACATAATTGTAACAAAGTTCACACATAGTATCGCAGTGCTTATAATTTCTGCAGAGTGGACTCAAATGATAAATGATGGAATTATTTATATGTACCATAATAGTTATCAGGCTAGATTTTCGTATATCTCTATACGAGTGTCAAATTATTGGTAGGTATATCTACGCACAATGGCCTCAAAAGAGACTCTATGAATACTCTCAAATATCTTATAGTCTGCAAAGTAAAGATATTTCTTATTAATGTCTTTTAATCTTTTCCTAGGCCTTAAGTACAATGGGCTACATAGCCTGAGTGCTTAAGGAACTGTCCTGCACTCGTAGGTCAGGCTCTCGGCCTTCTTCACATCCATCCATCCATCAAGGACTCTTAATGTTACAATATTAACAATGTAAATTTGCCACTAATGTATGCAATATAATAAATCGTACTGTGGACACACTTTGCAGTTTTGATTATTTAGAAAATATGAGCAAATGTGTAAGAGACGTTTGAAAATGAGCTATGCTCGATGAAGTTATTTACATTGGTATAGCCTAGCCTAACCCTTTTCTTACTGCATCCATTGCTAACAATCGGAACTATTTATTTATTAATTTGATTTAGAATTTCAATTGTTTAAATTAGATTTTCTTGCGCTCTTGTTTAATCAACATTGTATCTACTCTTTTCGTATAAAGCTGTGATTTTTTTAAATTATTCCAAATATTTTCTTTTACTAACTTCTAACTACGCGTAGTATTTTTGTTTGTCCATTATTACACTTGAACAAATTTTTTAAATTATTTTGTTGTGTATGTAAGTATTCAAATTTGTTGTTGTTCCTTTTTTTAATTACATACTCGTTTACATACTCGTATCATGAGAATCTGTTATTGTAGGTAAAATGATTTAGTTGAATTTCATTGTTAATTCATATTTCTTTTCCATTTTGTCAGTTCACAAATATTTTTCTTCTAATTATTTTTCTTTCACATCATTTACGTTTTTGGTTTGCTTCTTCATAATTAAGTTGATCCCATGCAACATTAAACGTTTAATTTTTCTCTCTTAGATTATTTTTGGCATGTGCAAAATTTAAAGTATAAAAAGTAAATATTACATGTAAAAGGGAAATTAAGGAAATGTTTGTGTAAATTTTACTGCCATTTCCTTAATCAAACCACTCGATAAGCCTAATGACACGGATCCAAGTAGGTATGGACAATTCATAGAGCTGGCATTCATGTGAGCGAGAATGATCTGACATGAATAAGATTTTGATACGTATGTACTAGGTACCCACACAGCCGTGGAATCGCCTCATGAACCATAAACAAGTAATCTTTTTACAAAACATCAACGAGACATCGCAGTAGTTGGCGGGGCATAAACCACATACACTCACCCAATTTCAGTTAATCTAATTGGGTTGGATTATCGATGACATGGCACAATTTCAGTTTGGAGTAAAGCTTGACATTATCGTCTGTGTGGGCAACTATTTTGATGCAAAAGGCAGTAAAATTTTTTACAATAAAACTGATTGGAAACTTTAAAAGTTTTGCAATACATTTTTGAATTATATATAAGTAAATTGTAATAAAACAAAAAACAAAAACAAAAAAACTTTGATTTTAACTCATTTGTTCTTTTACACAAAGCGTTATATGTTTGAACCATTATTATTATTATAATATTATTATAATTAGGTAATATTTGTTTTTATCTGTAGAATGACTATAATAATAATTCCTATTACTTTTTTTAGTTTTCAATTTTCATTTGCATTAATTTATAGGTAGATTTATAATTTAATTTATTTTTCTTGTATATAAATAAACTCTTTGTTTGATGTGTTTGCATTTACGTTTGTTTTCAATGATATTTTTGCTTAGTTATTATTGTTTTTATTAAATATAAAATAAAATAAGTTTTAACAATACAAAAAAAAAAAAATTATACCTATCAATAATTATTCCCTCTTCTTCTTCTTCTTCTTTTAATGGCACAACAGCCCATGAAGGGTCTCGGTCGAGCTATTCGCATCCATTCATATTGTGTTTGTATTTTTTTACATTACTGGAAGGGACCTACAGTTTTATGCAGAATCCGAACGGCAAACTGAAAAGCTTTTCTTAGGCAATTTTTAACCTTGTAGGTTTACTGTTGCCTGCCTAGAGATGGTGCTGTATAGCAAAATTGTTGTTGATTTTTTCTGCTTTTTGTTTTTGTCTGAGCC
Source organism: Palloptera scutellata (assembly GCA_958295655.1). Lineage (NCBI taxonomy): Eukaryota > Metazoa > Arthropoda > Insecta > Diptera > Pallopteridae > Palloptera > Palloptera scutellata. The sequence goes on from OY282451.1 coordinate 50,773,358, forward strand.
AACATTTTAACCCCGGATACTGTAGGACGACCATCTACACCACGGCGACCACTCAATAATATAATAATAGTTATTTAGTAAATAAACAAGGTACAAATAAATAAAGAAAAGTAATAAAAGCATAAAGCTGAAAAATTACGAATATTAAACAAATAACTATAAAATATTTAACTAAAGATTTTAATTAAATTGTTTGTGCATTTGCATTTTTGTATAATTTAAATATGTTGTTTTCTTCATACTTATAACAAAAATTGTTTTGTTTTGAACTATGTAAATAAGTAAATTAATATATAACATAAATATAACAAAGGCATTAATAATTCATAAAGTCGTTAAAAATTATTATTTTATATAACTAAACAATAATAAATTCAAACATGCTAAATGTTTGATAATAATTTAACTAAATAAATAAAAACTTTTACCTTACGCCTACGTAATTGTAAATTGTAACGAAAGAAAAGAAAAACTTTTGTTTTTTCTCTTCTATTCTCTTCTCTTCTCTTTTCATTTCATTCATTTTTGCGTTTGCTCCTTAATGCGTATAGGTGTGTAGGTGTTTTAATGCGCAAGGATGTGCGTACATTTGTATGTAGGTATATCGTTAATAATAATGGTAGCAATTGTAGTATTTAGGAGCTAGTAATATTTCACGCCTTTCTGTTGTTGGTTGCGGTTGTAATTACTATTCTTATTGTAATATTTATAATTTTTACTATTTTTAATTATTTTTGTTTTAATCTGATAATGTATATTTCTTGTATTATGTTGCTATTGTTGTTGTCTGTTGTTGCAATTGTAGTAATTATTTATCGAATTATTTATTTATTATCATTATTATTATTATAACAACTATAATATTCCTTGTTGCTGTTTGCGTTTGCTGTGCTGTGTGTGTTGCTGCTGTTTTTGTTATCAGACTTTTTATCGTGTATCGGTGATATTACTTTTACTGCCAAAGATTTTAATTAACTGAGTCTCATAATCATCGATATTACGTTTCATAATTTCCATACACGGTCCCAGCAAACGTTCGAATGCCATAACCTCGATAACTGTCAAACGAGAAGAGAAAGAGAGACAAAAAAAAGAGAGCAAAACAGAGGAAATTGTAATTAATATTCATTATTTTAAGTATAGGTACATAGAACAAGTATTTTAGTCGTTTTGTATTTATGCATTGTATTAACACATCATAGGCATGCATCACTATTATAATTTCTTATTTATTATAAATCACACACATTTATTTCCTCAAGCTTTTTTTTAGTCGACTTTTTACAAAATTGATTCAGCAAAAAAATTTGTTACCAAACCAAGTGCAGAATTGATTACTACCAAACATAATTATACTTTACAGCGAAAATATAAGTACTAGGGGAGAGGTTGGTACGTTGCCGCAGCGTGGTTTCATTATGTTCCACAGGTGGCAGCACTGTACCACCGACACAAAACGTCAAGAAAAGAATCGCCGTTAACTTTAATATAGAAAGTAATTTGGCGGCAAAACGTGAAAACTCATCGTAGTCGTTCGGCCGGCCGCGTGATATTCCTAACAAGTGAATGTTTTATTAGGTCGTGGAAATTGGTGAAATTTTTTTGAAAAAATTTTATTATTTTTAAACTAAATTTTAAGAATTTATTGGCGATTGTGCCCAAAGCGCAATTCATTAAAAATTTTTGGAGATCACAAGAAATGGCGGAGTACCTGTAAATTGTCGCACCATTTTTTCCATTTTTATGTTATGTTTCTGCCAATTATTGTGCCAAATCGTTATTTTATCAAGTCTTATTTTTTACTTTTCTTTCTTTTAATGGCACAACAGCCCATGGAGGGCATAGGCCGAGGTTTTCGCATGCACTCATGTTGTGCGTGTTATATTTGTAAATTGAATGGAAGTTTTATGCACAGCTTTTCACAGACAATTTTTACCCTTGTTGGTTTGCCATTGCCTGCCAAGAGGCGTAGCGTGTAGAAAAATATTTTTTTCTACTTTTTGATTTTACCTGTGCCGAGATTTGAAGATCGGGCACTGTGCGTAGCAGGTCAACGCACTACCAACTACACCACAGCGACCACAATCAACTCTTATCAACTCTTCGTCATTTTAAATGTACTTGGACGAAAATTATAACGATTTTGAATGACTTTTTAAATTTTTTCTTGTGTTTCTTGGCTTTTTAGTGATTATTTTAATTAAAATAAGAAAAACAAAGTCGGATCGTTGTTATTCTGATGAATTACCGGTTTTCTATACATCTGATCACCTGGAGTCAGAACCGTCAACATCCGGTATTTCGCGAGCCAGTAGCTACGCTTCCGTTATATCAAACATTGGTCCTCTAAAAAGAAGCACCTCCGCAAGAAAAATCAAATTGAGGCCGCAAGGCGCAATACACTTATATTTCAATAGGTAAATGTTGCAATAGAACTATTCAGTGAAAATAAGTGAAAAACTCTTGTAATGTCACTGGAATAATTCTCGATTACATTTTCATATATTAGTAACTTATAAAGATTATTGAAAACACAAAGAAATACCACTAAGATTATTGATGAGGAATCAAGACTAGTTCCGAAACGATCGTTTGATCTGCCTGTACTACATATATATACCATGGTTTTACTCTCTCTATGGGAAAAACGTTCATAATAGCCCATATAAAAATCCATATGTACATATTACAGAATGTTACTCTAGTACCAGGTGTACAAGTATGAAACATACATTTTATACAATCAATCTTCAAAGTAATGGCCATTGCTAGCTACCCATTTAACCATCTCTCTGGTAATTTGAGAATGCCTCGCCAAAAAAAAAAAACGGGTTTTTGAGTCAAACCAGTCATCGAGCCATTTTTTCACATTTTCGTACGAATCCGAAGTACTGCTCAGCAATAAGTGGTAGTCAGATGGAGACAAGTTTGGTGAATAAACAGCATGGGGGAGGGTTTCTCAGTTGTACGAATCTACCAATTCCCAAGTCTGTTTTGTTCGATGTGATGGTCATCAAGAAAAATCACTTTGTGTGGCCTAGCTTCATACTCTTGACGTTTTTGGCGCAAAGTACGGTTCAAACGATTCAAATCGGCCAATTGTTGTTGGTGGTATAGCGCTGAACTGTTTCACCTGGTTTCAGAAGTTCAAACCAGATAGCACCTCGCTGATCCCAGAAAACACAGAGCATTGTCTTCTTTCCGCAGCGATTTAACTTTGCTGTCGATTTGGCCGGTGTTACGGGCTTAACATATGATCGTTTACGTTTGGGATTCTCGAAATAGATCCATTTTTCATCGCCAGTAACAATTCGATGAAGATATGATTAGGCACAAAATTCGACATTTTTATGATCGAAAAAAAATATGTTGTTGTACGAAACTTGATTGTTTATGAACTGAATATTTTTGATAGAACTAAATGTAAAGAAATGGCCCCCAATGATTTGGTTTGACAGAACGTATAGTTTCACCTAGCGACACAGCGATGTCATTACCGGTTTCATACTTGTACACCTGTTCATATCTTCACGCTCCTCCTTATATCACAGATGTATAGTTTTGTTTTTTCTTAGTTTTTGCAAATATAAAGAAGTTTTTGTCAGATTTGGAAACCATTTTAGTTCCCTCATTCTGCAAAACTTACTATATTTTATTCAGAAAACATAGGCTTAACAGCATGCAATATATGGCTAGAGAATCATTGAAACCAACACACCAAAATAATATACAAAATTTGCATTGAGTGCAGTAATAATCTTAAGTTTAGATTTTGGTCGATGTGTTTCTCTGTGTGTGTGTGTGTTTGTGTGTGTGTGTCTAAAAAAAGACCTAATCACCTTGGATTTCCATTTAAATGCGATTAATCACATTTTATACATAGTGTGCTTATAAGTATTTCGTGTTACTCTATCTTGTGTTGTGTTGTTGTCAACTTAAAATATATTTATATAGTATAGCATTAACCGTCTTCGGACCATAGTTACGCATGCGTAGTTGTAAAACAATTTATGATTTTGCATATTAAAATAATTATAGTCTTACCAAAAGAGACAAGTAGAATGTATGCGTATTTGTAAAAGTTATTGCATACATTTAGGCGCCAAGGAAACAAATTGAATGTATTCGAAACCAATGTTTGTGTATTGTTGGCGTTTATCTAGAAAAGCTATTTTGTTTTTTTTTTTTTGTGTGCTATTGTTTATACTCGTATGTTTTCTGTTTATTTCAGAACTAAACGATTTGAGGAATTTTAATTCGCTACTACTTTTTTTTTATTATCTATTAAAGTTTATGATTTGATGATATGAAGAAAGCAATATTTGTTTTAATATCGCATTTTATTAAAAAAATAATGTTATTTTTGTTTTTTAATAAAATGTTTTTTTTAGTTTGAAAGATATGTTTCTCAAATTATATATCGTTAATTGTATTGAATGCGATGTTCAATTGCGTGAAGATTCTCGTGCCAAATTTGCTAAATCTTCTTCATACAGTTCCACATTTCGTTTTAGAACGTCCGAGAGGAAACCAAGAATTCTTTCAAACGCAAATTTATCCAAGACTTGCGTGTATAATGAATACATTATGGGTTTGAGTTTTTCGAATGAGCATAAAAATGATAAAATGATAGATTTATTTATTTTTGATTTTCAATTAAAAACGGAACCATATGTAACACAAAAGGAAAAGATGAACAGAAATAAAAACTACAACTTAAAATCATTCAGCACATTCAAATTATCAAAATGAAGACGTAAATCGTCGTCTAAGTAGCGATATTGGCTAATGGCGCGTTGAATAACGTCGCTGCATTTGCCTAAGAGGCGTTCAAAGCATTCAATATCTAAAACTGAATACACGTATATATGTATGTGTGTGTGTGTATTACATACAGACATACATACAATTAAAAAACAAAACGTAAAGTATTCAAAATAAATTATGGCACAAAATCGTATCAAGAATTGAGTCAACAAGGGATGTAAAAGTAAAATTAAGAAAAACAAAATGAAAAGAAAGAAAAAAATAAAAAATAATAAATTAATTTATAATGAAAAGAAATGCAATAGACATCACTACCTACTAGGAACTACAGAGGCTTAATTTTAATAAAGGCAAGCAAAAATTTCCAGAATAAATGCAATGGTCATTTTTTCACATACTCGTACACTCATGGAAGCAATTTGAATCGGAAGAAAAGTTGAAAAGTTTCTATACTCTCAATTAAAACACATTTTTGTTACGTAATTTCCTGTTGCATTTAATTTAAGTTTTTGTTAATGTTTTCCTAAATAAAATAAGGTCAAAAGTATCCAAGTTCTTTCGAATATACAATATCATAATTAAAACAATCCATAAAATCTGTGACGTTGTCTGAATTACGTTTTTTGTTTGATTTCTACTTCAGAAAAATACTTTGCGCTACAATTTCATTTTCGCTATTGCACTTTCAAATAAGAATCAAATTTTCTCATTTTGCTACCATGAGTGTACATAGTGTATTTAAAATTAAATCAATTTCTACTGCTTGCGCATTTGTGAGTACAACTTACATGCAACTTTGACATCACCCTCTGCATATACGGAAGCGGCCCGTGGTCGATGTGTAACCAATGCCAATTCGCCAAAATATTGGCCTTTGCTCAATTTGGAAATTTCTATTTCACCACCTTCCTGATCCATTTTAACCGATACTTTACCATCCTCAATGAAGTACATACCATCGGCATTATCACCTGAAAGGCATCCAAAATCAAGCAACAAATATTAGATGTATAATTATATTGCGTGAATTGAATGAGTTATGCAGTGCGAGCTTACCTTGCCTTATGATTCGATCACCTTGCTTAAAATGTTTCGTAACCAATGCATCAGCTAAATTCATGCGCTCATAACTCTGTTGATTTAGTAAATGTTTTAATTTCAATTTTAATTTTTTTTAAATATTTCATGATATCTTAATATATGGTACTTGTACTAGTTTGTATTTTAAATCTCACCTGCAACGCTTTCAACATAGGCACACTATCCAGCAGTGTTTCATACATTTTTCGCTTTTTAAATGCGGATTTTAGTAGAATACGCCGGAAAGTTTGACGATCCATGGCCCATAGTAAACCTTCTGTTGTGGCCTGAATGGTGGCAGCTCTAGAAATAATGATAAGAATATTATGGTAATTGTTGCGACTTATTCAGGATTATGTTAACGGAGTTGCTATACCTCATACTTATACAAGTACATGTTATACAAAGTGGTTGGTAAGTATTGCACCATATACTTAGTAGGGACATAAATACCGTTACAACATTGAACACATCCATTCCAATAGTAGAATTGAACGTACCCTGTTATTACCACATGGTTTATGAAAGCTAACCTCTACAGCGTTAGTTTGTAACGGGAATTCAAAATTGTGTCAGCTTTCACCAAGGAGTGGTGGAGTGGTGAGAACCGTATCGCTGTTATAGCACTTAAGGCGTTAAGTGTGAAATGAAAAAAGGGATTAGTCGCATGTTCGTCTACCGGTGCATTAAACTGTTTGAGGAGACTGAAGATATCAAATATATCCACGTAAAGTTCGCACGCCGTAAGTCATCAAAGCCGTCAAATCAAGAATTCAGTAAAATCCACTCCGAAAACAAAAAAATCATGGCCCGTGAGATGAATATCACGCAAAAGTCCACGAGTCGAATATTTAAAAAATACTTGTGACTTGGTGCCTTCAAACGTCGCACCGGACATATGTTGACTACAGCTTTGGAAAAAATAGTGTAGGAAAATCCAAAGGTCTTTTGGTGAAGCACGGTGATAACTTGCACAGAAAAATTTGGTTTACGGATTGAAAAATTTTTAACGTGCAGAAAAAATTTAACAAGCAAAATGATAGAGTGTATGCACGGCCATCTAAGGAAGCATCTGAAATGATCCCACGGGTCGAAATGTGTCATCACCCAGCTTCAGTCATGGTTTTTGGTGGGGCGTCTTTTACGATGGTGTCACTGGCTTGCATTTTTGTGAACAAGGGGTCAAAACTTCGGCCAAAGTTTACCAAGAAACCGTTTTGGAAGCTGTTGTGAAGCAACGTAACCATTCTCTGTTCCAAAACCAGCCGTGCACTTTCCAGCAGGATTCTTTGCCAGCCCATAAAGCTAAGACGATCTAGAACTGGCTTCAAAACAATTTGCCCGCTTTCATTTGCTCTGAAGAATGGCCTAGTCGTCTGGCTGCCCTGATCCGAATCCACTGGCCACTGTATTACAAATTTTGGACATAGTTGGCCACGAAAGATATACCAACATTGATTCTCTGAAGACTGCTTTGATTCGTGCTGTCAGCACTTTTCCAATGCACGAGGTGCGTGCAGCTATTAATGATTGGCCAGTGCGACTTAAGCCTTGCGTGAAGGCCAAAGGCGAGCATTTCGAATAAGTAATTGCTTTTTGTATACAATATACGAGTATATCAATAAATATATTGAAAAAAATTGGTCCAAAAAAATTAATTATTTTTAATTTTATAACATCAAATGTGTGTAACAGTATTTATGTACCTACTAAGTATATAGAACCTTTAAAAAATGCCCCCTATAACACTATAAATTGAGATACATAGTCCTGAGCCAAATATTTTGCTCTCCTCTAAGATTCGTGAAGAGCGATTTCACGCAAGGGAGAGAGAGAGAGAGTCTTGCTTTCAAGGCTACTAAAATTATTGAATTAACAGCCATTTATGCTAGAGTGATAAAGTGCTCGAGCATTAACATGTAGGCAGATGTTCCCCCATGAGTCTGTATGTATGATCTTTGAGTAGCAAATTGTGTTAAATTGGAGATAGTGTTTTCTAGCATGACTAGATTCAATTTCTGATTGAAAAGTAGAATAAGAATCTCATCACAAATGTATTAAAATCCAATTACTGTAAATTTTAAAAATACTTAGTAGACTTTGTAGAGATTGTAAATTTGTTATAGCATTGAAGAAAATAGTTAAAATGACAGCATATGCTTGTGAGTATATGAACGTGAATGCTGTGAACCTCAACACATTATTAACTTGCTATAAAAGCATTTTTCACATGAATGCACGAAGACGCATCAGAAGATTCCTTCGCCATTGTCGTTTAGATACTTTCACTCTACTGACTGACATACATATAAATATATAAAGGGTGTTTTTTTAGAAGTGTGGTTTTCAATCTGGCAATACTTCCTACGGAGTTGGTCTTTTTGACAGCTGTCACTTGATTTATGCTCAGTTTGGCTTCCCATTTCATGATTAATAGACTTACTCTTGAACAACGTTTGCAAATCGTGCAAATTTATTACCAAAATAATGATTCGGTTCGCGCGACGGTCGACAAAATCGCCCAGCAGAGTCGGTAATTCGAGCAACCATGGATCGGTTTCGCACCACGTTTACTCTAGTGGATAATGCGCATCCTCAGAGACGCCGTACAGTGCGCACCGAAGACGCTATTGCTGCTGTGAAGCAGAGTATCGAAGAAGACCCTAATGAGTCCATGCGCCATCGCGCGCAACAATTGGAGCTGTGCCCATCCACTTTATGGAAGATTTTTCGAAAGGATCTTGGTTTGCGATCTTACAAAACCCAACTCGTGCAAGAATTGAAGCCGAACGACCATCAAGAGCGTCGTATGTTCGGTGAATGGGCCTAAAACGAGATGGCCACCGATCCCGATTTTCACAAGAAAATTTTGTTCAGCGATGAAGCTCACTTTTGGTTGAATGGGTACGTTAATAAGCAAAATTGTCGCATTTGGAGTGATCATAATCCACAAGCCATTGTTGAGACGCCGTTACATCCTCAAAAAGTCACTGTTTGGTGTGCTCTATGGGCAGAGGGAATCATTGGTCCATATTTCTTCAAAAATGAAGCCGGTCATAATATTACAGTCAATGGGGAACGCTATAAAGCCATGATTAATTACTTTTTCATGCCTGAATTGGAGGATGTTGATGTGGACGACCTTTGGTTCCAACAAGACGGCGGCGCTACATGCCATACAGCCAACGAAACAATCAATTTCTTGAAGGAAATTTTTGGTGAACGCATTATCTCGCGTCGTGCGCCTGTGGCGTGGTCTCCAAGATCGCGCGATTTAACACCGCTGGACTATTTTTTGTGGGGTTATGTGAAGTCGCAGATAAGCCTAAGACGATTGCCGCCTTGTAAGAGAATATTCAGCGCGTTACTACTGACAATTATTATTACCCAATTGCAGCAAAAAGTGGGCGAAAATTGGGCCTGTCGGCTGGAATTTATTCGATTATTCGGGCCACTTGCCCGAAATTGTTGTTAAAACATAATGAAAAATCCTTATCTTTATAATAAAGCTAAATTCTTGGCCATAACATTAAAATATATGCGTTTAATTTCTTCTTGAAAACTACACTTCTAAAAAAAAAAGACCCTGTACGTACACAGTATGGAAATGTGTACATACATACATATTTACATGTGTGAATGCATGTATGTCAAAACATTGTTTAGTGCAGAACTTGAATTTAATTCAGTTGAATTGATGCAGAATTGTAGTAGGAATTTTATGCTAAGGCAAACGAGCAGGTATTTATAATCCTTTTATAAAAACCAGAGAAACTGAATTTAAAAGGTATTCAATAAAGTTATTTAGTGAATATACTATCTAAGTATCAGAATATTTTCAATGTATAACTGAAGAATGTAATGGCCTTAAAATATTTCGTAACCAATGCATTTTCATTTAATTTGAAAAACACCTTTATCCCACCACGATCATGACTTTTTACATTCATTGGAGTTGTGATACATTTTCATTAAGAACGCACAGCTGTGGACATTACTTAGTGAGAGAACGACATAGTAAACCTTGCTTTTTTTAAGTAGCTGTTTATTTTGCAATTTTTCGGCAGACGTATATGTTTTTAGTGAGAAATTATAAAACAAAATCCATCCGAATTGAAAATATTAGTCGGACTAAAGTATAAGAACGCTTAGAATCTAAGGCCTTAAAAAATAATACTATTTGTTAATATAGGTTTCTGGTAAGTAAGTATATGCAGTATACAGACTATTTTACACTCAAAGGATAACACTTGTCTCTTCAAGAAAATGGAAGGAAGAAAAAATTGCACTCTATATCTACGAAGGTCTATTGTTGAGCTGTGGAAGACTAATTTAGTATATAGTCAAATTGGCGCACGCCTAAATTGATCCAAAACCATGGTACATAATGCTGTGAATCATTACAAAAAGTTTTAATACTAGCAAAATATTCCGAAATCCGGTGCTCCCCGGAAAACTTCGGCTCCATTGCACATAGTAATTAATTCTCAGTTGGATTCCAGGGAGAGTTCATCGAACATTAATCGCGAAATTCGGGAGTCACATTATGTAGAACTGTCATCCAGAACCGTTCGGCGGCGATTACATGAAGTGGGCTTGCATGGGCAAGTATCCCGAAAGAAGCCACTGGTAACTGTTAAGCTTAGACAGCGCCGCATCGAGTTTTGTCGTTCCCATTCCACATAGGTAAGCGAACAATGGCGTTACACATTGTGGAGCGATGAGGCTAAGATAAACCGAATGGGTCAAGATGGAAAAAGGTATATTCGTCGTCCAGTAGATGCTGCCTTTGATCCGAAATATACTACACCAGTAATAAAGCATGGTCGCTGTGGCGTAGTGGTAGTGCGTTGGGCTACTACGCAGAATGTCCGGGGTTCGAATCTGGGCACAGGCAAAATCAAAAAAAAAAAAAAAGTAGAAAAAATAATTTTTCTACACGGCACCACCTCTTGTCAGGCAATGGCAAACCTACAAGAGTAAAAATTGCTATGAAAAGCTTTTCACTTCGCCGTTCGGATTCGGCATTAAACTGTAGGTCCCTTCCATTCATGTACAAATATAACACGCACAACAAGAGTGGATGCGAAAAGCTCGGCCTAGGCCCTCCATGGGTTGTTGTGCCATTTAAAGTAAAGTAAAATAAAGTAATGCCAAGGTGGGCAAGGAGAGTCTCTTTGGTCCGACGATCGGAAAATTCAGTCTCCACGACGAAGCCACCGATAACGGTATGAGACTGATCGACTTCGCCGCGGCACGAAACATGACAGTTAGTAGCACCAGATTCCAACATAAGGATATCCATAAGGCCACTTGGCTGTCCCCTGATCAAAACACACGAAACCAAATTGATCACGTTGTGATCGACGGAAGGCACGCTTCCAATGTACTAGACGTACGCACAATACGTGGTGCAAACATCGACTCAGACCACTACTTGGTTGCAGCCAAGGTCTGCACACGTATATGTGTAGCAAATCGCGTACGGATAGGTACAAAGAGAAAGCTGGATGTCGAAAAGCTGCAATCACAACAGACAGCCAAAGTCTTTGCCAACCAACTTGCACTTCTCCTTTCGCAAAACACCCCTCAACTTGATGATATATGCGCACAGTGGACGCACATTTCCCGCTCTATGCGTACGGCTGCCGAAGAGATGCTAGGCTACCACCGTCGACGGAGAAATATGTGGTACGACCAAGAGTGTCGCGATGCTACTGAAGCAAAAAACGCAGTATACAGAGCCACCCTGCAGTCAGTTGCAACGCGAGCTGCTAAGGAGCGATACAGAAAGTTGAGGAGGGAGGAGAAACGTCTTTTCAGGCGCAAGAAAAGAGATGAAGAAAGACGCGAGTTCAATGATATCGAAATGTTGCGGGACAGGAACGAGGTCCGAAAATTCTTTGAAAGAATAAGACGCCTGACTCTTGGTTTGAAGACCGGGGCCTCTTCCTGCAAGGATGAAGATGGAAATCTGGTGACAGATATCCAGGGCATAATGAGATTATGGAGGGAGCACTTTTCGCAGCTGCTTAATGGCGAAGACGGCAATAATCCCGCCACTGCGGAACCCACTCCGGAAACCCCAATCACTGACGGCGTTGAAGTACCGCCGCCTGACTATGAGGAGGTCTTAACAGCCATTGCTCGGCTGAAAAACAATAAGGCTGCAGGTGCAGATGGCCTGCCTGCTGAGTTGTTTAAGACCGGAGGCGAAGAGCTCAAAAAACGCATGCATGAGCTTCTATGCAGAATATGGTCAGATGAAAGCATGCCAAGTGATTGGAATCTCAGCGTACTCTGCCCAATCCATAAGAAGGGTGATTCCACGATCTGCGCCAACTACCGTGGGATCAGCCTTCTTAATATTGCATATAAGGTTCTATCGAGCGTACTGTGCGAAAGACTGAAGCCCATCGTCAACAAACTGATTGGACCTTATCAGTGTGGCTTCAGGCCTGGTAAATCCACCATCGACCAGATATTCACACTACGCCAAATCCTGGAAAAGACCCGAGAAAAACAGATCGACACCCATCATCTATTTGTCGATTATAAAGCCGCCTTCGACAGCACGATTAGGGATCACTTGTACGCCGCAATGTCTGATTTTGGTATCCCTGCAAAGCTCATTCGTCTTTGCAAAATGACACTGACCAACACCACCAGCGCAGTGAAAATTGGGACAGACCTCTCCGCACCATTTGATACCAAAAGAGGTTTCAGACAAGGTGACTCCCTATCGTGCGACTTCTTTAACCTAATGCTGGAGAAAATAATTCGAGCTGCGAACATCGACATCTCTGGCACTATCTTCTACAAGAGTGTCATGCTGCTAGCATACGCTGATGATATTGACATCATTGGCAAAAACGCTCGAGCAGTCAGTGCAGCATTCTCCAACCTGGAAAGGGAGTCTCGTCGTGTGGGTCTAGTGGTGAACGAGGACAAAACGAAATACCTTGTGTCAACAAACAAAGAGTCACGGCGTCTTGGACAAAATGTCACTGTTGACAACTACACTTTTGAAGTCGTCAAGGATTTCGTTTATTTAGGATCCAGCATAAACACCAACAATAATGTCAGCCTTGAGATCAAGCGGAGACTAACTCTTGCCAACAGGTGTTACTACGGGCTCAGTAGGCAATTGAGAAGTAGAGCCCTCTCTCGACCGACGAAAATAACGCTCTATAAGTCCCTCATCCTTCCCGTCCTAATGTATGGCGCAGAGACGTGGACATTGACCATCAATGATGAGAGACTGTTAGGAGCGTTCGAGAGGAAGATACTCCGTAAGATCTACGGTCCAGTATGCGTGGATGACGTGTTTCGAATAAGATGGAACAATGAGCTGTATGAGCTGTACGCCGACACTGACATAGTCAAGCGTATAAAACTCCAGCGGCTTCGCTGGCTGGGTCATGTTGAGCGAATGGAAGAAAGCGCTCCGGCTAGAAAGGTGTTTTATTCGAACCACGGTGGAGGATCACGCAGAAGGGGACGTCCTAATCTCCGTTGGAAAGACCAGGTGCAGGGCAACCTGACTGCACTTGGCCTTATCAACTAGCGCCAGCGCGCGCATATCAGATGTGACTGGCGAAGCTTTGTGGAGGCGGCCAAGACCGATCATCGGTTGTAGCGCCAGCTAAGTAAGTAAGTAAGTAAAATAAAGTAAGTAATAAAGCATGGTGGAGCTTCGATTAATATCTGGGGCTGCTTCTCATGGAATGGGATTGGTCCAATTTGTCGAATAGAAGGTAGTCTTATAACAGAAAAATACATTGTAATATTGAACAATGTGATGCTACTATGGGCAAAAGAAAATTTGCCGGTAATTTGGAAATACAAGCAGGATAACGACCCCAAGCATACCGCGCACCTCACCAAGCAGTACTTTCTAGTCAATTCTATAACCGTTTTAGATTGGCCATCGTCAAGCCCAGATCTTAATCCAATGGAACATCTATGGGTTGATGTCAAAAAATCGATTGGGAACACAAATATCTCTAACTTGAATAGTTTATACAGTGAAATAGAAACTGCATGGTCTGCTACACTAGGCGAACGTTGTCGTGCATTGATAAACTCGATGCCACAACGATGTAAGGAAGTTCTACTGCAAAAAAAGGATAACCAACACGATATTGATGCATTTGGAGTGAGTTGCAGTAAATTCTCTTCAAGTAATCGCTCCGTTCCTATACTTATGTCTAGGTATAAACTGTAATTTTTTATTTTTTATTTTTTTTGTCTCTTTTGTATTTACATTGAACCATAATTTTTATTTAATTTTTACTTTATAATATAATACCAACAATTTGAAACATTTTTTTTTTCTTTAAAAAAAAATTGGATTGATTATATTTCATTGTTTCTAAACACTACATCATCGTTCTCACACTTATGTCCACAGCTGTATATATATGTAGTGTAATGAATTCAAACAACGTTGCAAAGCTTCGATGATCTCTGAATAATTTTCCAAAGTGTTCCTGTTATAATTTCAAGGTTTCTAAGAAATACTAATTTTACAGGGATTACAAAATTATACAGAAGTTTACTTTGCCATGCATTTTGCAGTTATCACGAAACACTCACTCACCTGGGCATATTATAAAGCAATGCCAATTCACCGAATATACCGTTATTGTCGTAGGTGTGAACATGATTCTCATTCACAATTACGTTATAAATGCCACTATTGTTGTTGGCATTGTTGATGTTGTTGTGGTAATTTATACATGAAAAGAGAAAGAAAACAATACATAAATCCAGAGAATAAGTACAACAAAATGAGGTTTCTTGTTAAAAAGTGATTTTCTGCATTTGCACTCGTGTGTTAAAAATCGATTTCGTTTAAGTGCATTTCAATTGCAAATGCAAATGCATCTATAATATATGCAATATCTACCTACATTTATGGAATATATGTATGTAGCTACAGAATATTGAAGCAGTTGTAAATAAAGGATACATATATTATATAAGTATGTATCAAAAATAAAAATAAAAAAAAAAACAGAATATAACATGACGGAAGTTATTAAGTAATTTATTTTCCAAAAAATATTGGCTGTTGTAAAAGAAGAAAATATTGAAATCTTTCCGGATGGAATTTTTCTATGCATTAAAAACGCTGAAGTAAAGGGTTGTGCTTTTATATATTGTAATGTATTCCAACTTATATACCAGGTGTAAACGTATGAAACCGATAATTTGTTTAAGAAAATTCACGTTTATTTAAGAAAAATGGTTATACATTCAACCTTCAAAGTCATTGAAGGCCATTGCTAGCTACACATTTTTCCCATCTCTCTGGCAATTTGTGAATGCCTCGCCAAAGGGCGAGTCAAACCAGTCATTGAGCCATTTTTTCACATTTTCGTACGAATCGAAGTGCTGCTCAGCAATAAGTGGAGGAGGGCTTCCCAGTTGTACGAATCTAACAATTCCCGAGTCTGTTTTGTTCGATGTGATGGTGCATTGTCATGGGAGTATGTTCAGAAAATATGGTATGAGACACCCATAGACACCTGTCTGGATTTAATTAATAGTATGCCAAGGGTAGTAGCGAACTTAATACATAATGGTGGTGCATACACAGGATATTAGTTAAATGAATCAAAATATCCAATATTTTTTTATTAACACTTTAAATTACTCTTTTTTTTATAATAACTACTACAAGTGTAACTATTTCTTTGAGCAGTCGAATAAGTATTTATTGATCTCAGATTCTTTGTTATTTATACTTTATCTAGTAATGAAGTTTATTTCTCTTTATTTATTTATATCCACTGAATTAATGGAAATATTTTTTTTTTTTTTAAATATTGAATAAAACCATTATTTGTTATGGTAAAGTTGAAAGTGTTCTTTGTATCTATTATATTGAGCAGTGGTGTATGTTGCAATATTTTTAAATCCATCTGAATTACTCTTGTTTGTATGTTTCCCATTTTGTTGTAAAAAAAGGTTATGTATTTTATATAAAGTACATATATGGAATTGTTGATGAAATTCAAAAGTGGTAAATTTTCTCAAAAAAAGAAATAGTTTTTTGTTATATAAATGTGACAATATTTCAAATATTTGTCTGGCAACATTGTGCTCAATGTGCGTTAAGCTTCTGCTCACAAAATAAAATTGTAAGCGCCTATTGATTCAGCGGACGCTTACAACATTATTGGAGCCAACCATTGCAATGTTATTTTTAACGCAGTCCGACCGGCCACTTGCATAATCTTGACAGTTTCTGAAAAATGTTCGATTTAGTTAAATCAGAAATGCCTAAATCCTAAAAAGGCCATTAGTATTCCAAGAAAATGTTGTAAATATTCTAAAATGTTCTAAAACATGAATAATTATTTTTATTAATAATTTGTCCTGCAAATTAAGAAACTAGAATAATAAGTATCTTAAATTTTTTGGCATACCATATTATACCTTCGCACTCATTTAGATAAGTGAAACACAAATTTTGCCTGGGAATTTTAATTTGTTTCATGTTAATTAATTAGATTAAAGAGGCAAATACTTTTTTGTTCCTCAATGCTTTGCTGACGCTTGCTTTCAAAAGCATAATACATAATCACGCGCGTATCTTGTGCGCATAATTGGCATTCAAGTTAGATAAAAGAGAAAACAACAAGAATGTCAACATTTTCGCATCTTTAACAACAAAAGCGAAAAGGAAAACATTTGCCATCACATCTGCTGTCGGTCTCATGCTGGTGTGATCTTATGTTGCCATAATGAGCTTCGACGTTCAAGAAGTAACTTATTTTAATGCCAACGTATTTTCATATAATTCAGCAAAGGAAGACGGATTAAATGTATTTATCTTTGCCTTTGTTTGTTTTGAATGAGCACATATAAATGTTTTTGTTATACTTAAAACGCTGGTAACATCACATATCGTATATTAACCGAAAAGAACTACAATTAAATGCGGAAGTGATAATTAATGTTACGTATACGACCCGTTGATATCAAGGAATACAAAACCACCTTTATTATGCTAAATGGAACTGTATAATCATGCTTTAAAATTAAGAGCTCATTTGTCAGTATTTTATTGAAAACTCGAAAGTACTTACGATTCAATAACATAAAAATTATCGCCATCATCACCCTGACGTATGATGAAATCATTCGGTTGCACTCGCTTCTCGAACATTGCATCCAGTACTTGATTCATCTGCAAAAGGGGGGGTGAAAAAATTAAGTATAAAAACAGAATATCTAATGATTGGGTTGAAAAATGTCATGAAAATAATAAACTAGTGGAATATGTAAATTTATGCTGGCAGTAAAAATAAATTGTTTCAAAACAGACAAATGAAGAGCAATTGTAGTAGTAGGAGGAGCATGGGTGGTCGCTGTGGCGTAGTTGGTAATGCGTTGGCCTACTACGCAGAGTGTCCGGGATTCAAATCTCGGCACAGGCAAAGTCAAAAAGTAAAAAAAACAATTTTTCTACACGGTACCACCACCTCTTGGCAGGCAATGGTAAACTTACTAGTGTAAAAAATGCCTAGCTTTTCGTTTCGCTCTTCGGATTCGCCACAAAACTGTAGGTCCCTTCCATTCATGTACAAATATAACACTCACAACATAAGTGGATGCGAAGAGCTCGGCCTAGGCCCTCCATGGGCTGTTGCGCCATTAAAAGAAGAAGAAGAAGTAGTAGCACGAGTAAACACAAAATGTTAGCATTTGATATTTTTTTGGATTTGGAAATTAAAATGAAATTTGAATATTTTAAAAACTTGAAAGTGTTTATAAAAATTCCAATGAACAGAAATTATTAATTTTGAAATTAAATAAATTTATAATAATTAAGTTAATATTTGCGCGCACCAGAAATCCAGCCGCGAACAATTTGTTTAATGAGTCAATAAAATGAATTGCTTGCATGCCTGCTAAATAAGCACAACCAAACTGAATGAATGAACGAATGAATGAATAAATAAGAGTTAAATAGTTGTCACTATTTATATCCACAGGGCGAAATAGAAATATTCACATTAAAAGTATCTATAAAATTTGAAGACTTCTACATTAATAAGTTCTTCTAGCAATTACATCATGTTTTCTATGTGAACGTAACCAACCCATTTGTAGATACGTATATGTATGTTTGTATGTAGTATGTAAAACCCACCTGTTCTTGATCTAATGAGCGGAATAATAAAACATTCCTCACTGATTCAATAAGACGTGTACGTTGCTCATCTGATTTCGGGAAGATAGCTCGGGCGCCATCATCATCATCAGCATCGTTTTCAGGATCATAAGCTTCGGCAAAGACGGATTTGCGACGTGAAGTGAAGCGACGGACGGGTTCTGCAATTAATAAACATAAAGAGAAGAGAATTATAAGTTGACAAAGAAAATTACAAATTATGTTTGAATGATTCATAAATTTCAGCATACTATATATTTGTGGTAACTATTTATGTATTTATTATTTATAGGAATGTAACTAACTAATATGTAGAAAGAAGAATGTTACACATACGCTCTGTGGTACCATTGTTGCTTGTTTAATTGCCTGCATATGCATGCATTTTTGTAAGCATTATTCGTGCAAATCATTAATACAGCAATTATTGTAAATATCCATTAGGAATTTGTTAATGCAAATTTGTAATATTTGTAATTGAACAGAAAATGACACGTTATAAAATGGTATGCATTTTGTTCAAATTTACCTATTGATTGACAATAGTTAACACATGTTCATTAGTAAGTATTAATTTCAACCTTACAAATCAAATTTTTCTTAGGATTTTAAAGCAATATGAAGCTTTTATTATCAGGCAAGAGAAACTTACATGATATATTTTTTAGAGTGACATCTCTCACATGGTAAAGTCTTGCGATTAACTTTACAGCAATAAATTTTCATAATCAAATAAATAAATCGTTTAAAAAATCTTATGACTAGCATATGGAAAAATTAAAAATGTCACCCTAAAATGAGCATTCTCATTATACACACACTTGTACAAAAAAAAATTAAATGAAATGAAATACTTATTTAAAAAATATGAAAATTCACAGAGGCTCTGGAGAAAAACACTTGTAACCCAAAGCAATGTATACAGTGTCGGAAAATCAAATAAGAACACCTTGTTCTGAAACCAAAAACCTTAAAAAAATATTTCTCTAGGCTAATGTTCAATTTAAAAGGTATTTACTTTTATTCATTTATTCCATAAGTTTTATTTTTTCTTAAAACAAAAACAAAATCAATTTAGTGTAAAGAAATAAATTTAAAAGTTATACATGAAATCACATTTCAAAAGGACAAAGCAATAATAACACTTCAATTAAAAAAAAAATGTATAAAATATTGACTCAAATTGTTCACTAATGCTAATATTTTGTGGAATAGTCTTTGTTAGTTAAAACCGCCCTACACCTTCTAGGCATTGATTCCACCAGAGACGCGCAAGTAGCCTGGGGTATGGAATACCACGCTCTTTGAATGCTTTGCCAAAATTCATCTTTGTTTTTAGCTCTGGTCCAATATCCCACAAGTTTTCGATTAGATTATGTTCAGGAGATTGTGAAGGACAGGTCATAACGGGAAATCCATTATGGGAAAACCAATCTCACGCAAGGCTTGAGGTGTGCTTTGGGTCGTTATCCTGTTGCATTTGCCATTTCAGGGGCATTTCCCATTCAGCATAAGCAAGGAAATCCTCTTGAAGGATGTTTACGTAAAGAAATCTGTCCATCGTTTCTTTTACCCAATACAGAGGGCCCACACCATACCAAGAGAAGCATCCCCATACCATGATGCTTCCACCTCCGTGCTTAAACGTCTTCCTAGTATATTTTGGGCTCAATTCTGCATTTTTCGGGCGTCTAACCTAACGTTTGCCATCACTTCCAACAAGATTCACCTTGTTTTCGGCTGTCCATAATACGATAGGCCATTTTTTGCATTAGTTGAACCATCCCACTCAATGTGCGCTTCAGCGAACTCTATGCGACACTTTCGATGTCTTTGTGTCAACATTGGTACTTTTCGTGCTGTACTCCCATACATTTTTTTCCCCATCAAACGTCTCCTTACTGATCGAGCATAAATTTGAACCCCTGCCTCCTCTCTAATTGCGGCAGCTGCCTTAAACGGATCGCGTGCTGCCAAAATTTTTATGCGATTGTCACCTGCACTTGTAGTTTTGCGGGGTCTACCAGAGAGGTAATGAAATTTTTGAGGTACTTAATAAAGATTGGTGGACAAATGTCGAGGATCTGCCAATAGTTTTAGCTATTTGGCGGATGCTTTGTCCCTCATTTCGCAGTTTTTTCACCAAATCACACTCCTCCTTGCTACAGTGCTTTGCTCGACCCATTTTGCTGTGACATTACGGAATAGTTAACATTTAATTTGTTGAATTACCTTCAATGCTATCATTTAAATGCTTACCAGTACAAATTATAAACAAATTTAAGTTTTCTTTTTAAAATATAAATTTTTTCGTCTGCTGTTCTTATTAGATTTCCCGCCTTCGAATGCTTCGCTTCAACTTTTTAGTTTGGGAATCCCTAAAAAATATGTAAATGTAGTGTTGCCACCTAGAAATTTATAAAGTATATACCATACCATTTTCTTCTCTATAAAAATTGTTTGCCATAAGCAGTCCGATAAAAAAAAAATCAATGGAAGTTTTATAGGGCAAGGTGTTCTTATTTGATTGTCGGACACTGTACTTACGTATGTACATATGTCTATACACTCATGTACAAGATGTAAGCATGTAAATACTCGTACATCCATCATATTTGTGGCATCTCATGCAAGCAACGACACCATGCACACCACAGCGCCATACGAGTACAATTATTAATGAAGCAGAGTCAAAATCCAATGAACGAATGCCACCGAAAGCATTTGCACTTAATTGCAATTAAAGGCGAATTAAATTTTCATATCGCTGAGCAACACAGCAGATGTTTTTTTTTTTTTTTTTGAATATATTTTCATTTGCCTCGAGCGCCACAACCACGATCAATTAAGCAGCTTTTTCTTATTTTTGCTGTATTTCATTTAATAAATGTAGTGTAATAAATGTGCGCTAACAAGTAAACAACATACACATACATATTTAATCGTAAGTATGTATATGTGTGTCCGTAGCTAAATACTTAGTACGTACTTGTACTTCGAATACGCAATATGTGCGAGCATTAAAATCACAGCATCGCATGGAAGCCAGATTCTTGTTTTCATATTTGGGTGTGTTTCATTTTGGGTGGTGCGTAGCAAACATTACAATCACTTTATAATTGGGCATTCAAATTTTCAAAACTATTCGGGTGTGAAAACTATGAAAATTATGTGCAACTTTAGGTATTCGTGTATGTGAGCGAGTGCGTGTGTAGTTTTACATATTTATATGCGTACACACGAAACACCAAGTACATACTGAGTGAATCAATGAATGAATGAATTTTTGATTCGATTATGCAATTTATAGTGACAGAAAGATATTGTTGCTTGTGCCACCTAAGTGCATCCACATGTTAAAATGCCGTCATCGTAGTTTACAGCATGCATACCTACAGACACACTCATTTGTGTTTATACCGTCAAAACATGAAAAATGCTCAAGAGAAGCTTGCAAAGTTTTCAGCGATCGATAACTGCATCAATAACTCAAGCGCAAGTAATCGATATGTTCATATGCACTGCGAATAAATTACTTTTCGCTTGAGAGTTGCATAATATGGAATTTTATTCGATGTACACAACTTATATGCGCATAGAGAGAGACCACAGAGTGTAAATTGCTGCATGTAGCAAGAATATTACAGACTGTTATAAGGAGTGAGATCGAAAAAATCGGATAACTTTGAAAGACCACTGCTTTGAAACTCTTCATCTGAATGAAAAAATTCAAACAGTAGGCTTTGCGCGTTGGAGAAATTCTGATGAAATAATACATCACATATTTTTTGACTTGTGAACTGTCAGTTGAGTTATGGCATCGGAAGTGGAAAGACGCGATTTAGTTGTTGAATTATTTCGAGAAAATCCGCAGTGCAGCCAGAAAACCATTGCAAATAAGGCGAAAATTGCACAAAACACAGTCTCGATGATTCTTAAAAAATTTAATACAGACTTAACAGTTGCTAGATAATATGGTTCGGGAAGGAAATGCGGTTTCGTGTCTCCACAAAAGGCGAAGAAAGTCGTTGCGAAAGTCTCTTAGAGAAGAATCCAGCGTTGTCTAATCGAAAATTGGCGGAAAAAGCGAGTTGCAGTGAGTTTTTAGTTCGTAAAATTAAAAAAGATGCGGGCCTTAAAACATACAATGTGCAGTCAGTAACCGAGAGGAACGCTACTAAAGTAGGAACTTGGTAGCCCAGAGCCGAGCTAAAAAGTTGAAGACAGATTTTTTTCCAAAAATTCGATTGTTGTTTTATGGACGATAAAACGATGAATACGTGTTTTGTATAAATTTTCTCAATTGCCTGGTGTCAAGAGTTTTACACCGCAAAGAACATACATTTCCTGTGTCTGATTTACATTTGTAGGCGTTAAAACAAGATGATTCGTTATTAAAGACCAAGAAATCTTGTTTAGGTTAAAATCCCCGAGAACACAGAGATGATCTTCAGAATTATTGGCAAGGTGAACAGCATTATCCACATGAGCAAGATACAGCGAGTCAGCACTATTTGTGGAATAGTGGAATGTAAAAACACTGATGAAGAGCATACAGTAATTGTCACACACATACACACACACGCACATAAATGTACAAACACGTAAGTAAATTTACAAGCAAATACTAAATTATAAATGGAATCACTTTCATATAAATTAAAAGATAATTAAATTACGCACACAATCTCTGCAAAAACAATCAACAAACAATAAAAAATGTATTTCAAAATTAAAATTACTACAATTAATTTTATAAAATGGCTGTGTGCTTTGAAGAAATAATTTATTTTCATATGAAATACATACATAAACAAACACGCATAACACAGGCGCACACACACACACACACACTCGTATGTAGTTATGTTTTATATATATATATATATATAGCTTACCAACGAGCAATGACGTACTACTAGCAGCAGACACTTGTGAAGTCATATTTGTTGAATGTAGCAGCAACTAGTTGAAAGCAAATTTTGAAAATTGTTGCAAAAACACTCACATACACGCACATACACAAGTACACATACACAAGTACACACAGTCACAGTCATCCGAGTGTGCCACAGGGTTCCTTTCTTGGGCCTACACTGCGGAACGTAATGTATAATGGCGTCTTAAAGATTGTGCTTGCCACACTGGTCGGTTATGCTGATGACATTGCACTGGTTGTGGTAGCAAAGCATATTAATACGCTGGAGATGATGTGCAGTGACGCGGTGTCAAGGATAATGAAATGGCTACGCAGTGTACATCTGGAGTTGGCAGCTCAGAAAACGGAAGCTGTTCTCTTGAGTTCCAGGAAAGTACGCGAGGTCGTCATTAAATTGAGAGTGGGGGAGCTTGAGATTATTTCTTAACCGTACCTGCAGTATCTTGGTGTGCTGATCGATGCCAGAATGACACATAAGGAGCATTTACTGGCAGTCAGTGAAAAGGCTTTAAAGGTCAACGGTGCACTCTCCCGGATAATGTCAAATATTGGAGGGCCGCGGTCCAGCAGACGAAAACTCCTGGCACGCGTTACAAGCTCGATAATGTTATATGCTGCGCCAGTGTGGGCTGATGCAACGCAAACTCCATCGTACATTGCCGGGATCCGGGCGACCTATCGCTGCAGCGCACTAACAGTTGCAAGTGCATTCCGCACAGTGTCGGATAAAGCAGACGGTGTTATCTCAGGCATGATACCGATAGACATACTAGCATGAGAATGCCGTAACATTTATATAGCAGACCCATATGCATCAAAGGCAGAGGAGCGACAACACAGCAGCTACGCTGGGAAAGGGCGAACGAAGGCAGATAGACATTTGCTTTTATCCCGGATATTGAAAGTTGGATTACTCGTCAACATGGTGAAATAGATTTTCACATGACGCAGCTACTTAGTGGATATGGTTGCTTCAAATATTAACTACACCGCTTCAATTAAGTACGAGGAAGAGCCGTTCTGTCCGATCTGACCTAACGATATTGAGGACGCACGATATATCCCCTTTTATTGCCCGCGTTTCGACGCCGAACGAACCGAGATAAGGGAAGCCTTGGGGAAGGCTCCCACATTGGCTAATATTATTAATCACACATTCGCCACACACTAAATAAGTGGCAAGCAGTCTAGACAGCGGCAGCAAGAATAATGTCTGCACTTCGCCGCATTGAACGTGATCGTAATATGGAGCGCACCCGTCTGCGCAACGTAGGCCTGAATGCCATTAATTCAGGCAACCCTTAAGATAGCTAACTTGACTTGCCAAGAACTGACGCTTGAGCAGTAATGCTCTGACGGACTCCCGACGAAATACTTAACGGTGGTGGTGGTGGGAAGACCTACCGTCCGGACATGTGAGGTGGTTTTAGTAGGTGGGGCTCTCACACTGACTGAGGCTTTCAATGCTTTCCTCCTCCAAAAACAAAACAAACAAAAAACAGTAACAGTCACAGAACTAGAGAGATAGAAATGCGTATAAATTTGATACATGCATGCACGCATGCAAAAATACCACGAACACATACACATACACTCACACACACACATAAAATAGACAATCTGACAGGCTTGGAAATGGAGATGAAGTTGCACTTAAAAGCTTAATTAAATTGTGTGCAAATGTTAGTGCACTTAAGTTGGTATGTAATTGTGTTTGTATCTAAGTGCGATTGTGTGTGTGTGTGTGTGTGTGTGTAGCTAGTGTGTGCATTTGCAGACACAAACGTAATTTATACTGACTACTTGAATCAAACCTGCATTCAGATTAATAGGGGATCTAGAGATTATGTTATTGTTATAAGTTTACTTGCAAGAAAAATTCTTCAATTGAAACTCAAAACTTTAAGATTTTTCCTTTTAAGATTAATCGATAATCGGAATGACTTGCATGATAAGTTCGATAAATTTCACAGGCAGGAAGGTCTTGATAATGCCGATCAGAGCGGAATTCGATAGGAATTAAGGAAATGTAAATATGCCGGCTAATCTAGAATCTAGTATTCAACTTTTTAGATGAATAATGAAAGATTAAGTTGAAAATTCAAGGCAGACAATCTGTGACTTTCTTTCTTTTATTTCTTTTAATGGCACAACATCCCATGGAGGGCCTAGGCCGAGCTTTTCGCATCCACTCATGTTGTGCGGGTTACATTTGCACACCAATGAAAGGGACACCTACCGAACGACGAAGTGAGAAGCTTTTCATAGCGGATTTTTACTCTTGTAAGTTTGCCATTGCCTGCCAAGATTGCCTGGTGCTGTGTAGAAATATTGTTTTTTCTACATTTTAATTTTGCCAGGGCCGAGATTCCAATCCCGGACACGCTGCGTAACAGTCTAACGCACTGCCACAGCGACCATATCGGCATTATCGATTGATTTCCACAAAAGCGAAGAAAAAGCGCTGAAACCCAGGAAACCAAGGGATGCTGTAGCAAGGGATGCTGTTTGCACGGCCGCATTTACAATTTTTGTTTAAGTGCACTAATAAATTATTTCTACTTTGTTATTATTTTTAGTTTGTTTGTTTTTTTTTTCTTATTTGTTTGTTTGTATCATTGCTGTTGTTGTCCGGGCATACACATAAAGAAATAAAACATAGAAAAATTTAAAATTAAAAGTAGCATCAACGCAAAAAGTGCACTCCATTTGTGTGTGTGTGTGTGTGATGCTCGATAAATAATTGAATTTTTTATGATTTTGTTATTTTAATTGCTGGCTGTTGCTTTGCTATTTCAAAGTAGAACAAACACATAAATTCTCACGAGTATTAAAGAAAATGGCAGAAGTACAAAATAATAATAATAAAAAATCCGCAACTATAAAAACAGCAAGAAAGCCTGGCTTGAAAAACTTCAACCAATTAAAGTGTAAATAAAAAGTATACAGTAATAAAATAATAATAAAAAGCAAAAAATAAATATACAACACGGCAAAACAAGTGTTAAAAACGTAGTAAAAGAAAAATAATGGGGCAAAACAAAAGGGCACATTCTCGTTTGCTCCTATTTTGTACGATGAATGATGGTGCGTTGAGTATTTATGTTGGGTCCTGCCCGCTGTCGCCGTCAATTTTCTCATTCCCTTGCCTCGGATTATCACGAAACGCATCGAGGCGCAACAAAGTGTGAAATGTGCACACAGAAATTGTAGTAGTTAAGGTATGAAATTATGTATGTAATTATGTAATTACTAAAGTAGCATGAAAACGACTGTACGGTTATAATTCAAAAGGAACCTAGAACAATTTTACCATTTTTCATTGTAATTGGAAATTAGCTAATTTAGCCACAGGATTACGAATATTCGCAATATTCAGGTGTCAATAAACAAAGGGGCACTTGAAAATGAATAGTGTGAAGAACATACTTAACAAGAAGTTGCTTTCAAACAGTGTCGGGCAAACCAATACATAAACATGCATGCTTGTGTGTGTATCGGAGGGAGAGAGGGCGCTGCTGTTTCAAAAATTCCGCAGTGGCATCTTTCCTGCACGAACTTGCTCTCAAACTTCGCCCGAATTCCATTGTTCGTCAGTAGTTCGTAAGCTTCACGAAGACGTTTATAGTGTACGTGTGACAGCATTGCGTCGGCAGAGAATGTGAGGAGCCTATTCACATGAGAATAGGAAAATCAAAATTGCCTGACACTGCTTTAAAACAACGAAGCATATACTTGCATTTCCCATAACACGCGTGTATAGGGCAACAAAATACTGCTTGCGCAACGTCGACACACGTATTCTAATAGCTTCTTCGTGTGGCTTTAGATCGTGCGCTTTCGGCTGTTGCTTTGTTTGTTTTAATTTCGGCGAAGCAAATCAAATTAGTTGCTGCTCAGCACTTATAAAAGCAAGATCTTTCTGCACAATTTTTTGCAAATACAGAGACAAACGTCTAGTTGAACTTTGTTTTTCTCTTCTTCACCCACAAGTGGAATATGTGATAATATGTATGTATCCATCACTGCTTTAATGTGTGTGGTTGTTAGAGAAGAATGAGATAGAGACCAGCAGCAGCACTGAAACGAAAGAGCTGCAACATCCCACCTATTCTTCTACGTTCTGTAATCCAAATTATCTTACATTTGCTTTCTTTCTTTTTTTGAGCTCAAAGATGATGGGTGTTAGTATTTAATTTAGTATACGCTTGTCTTTCTGAAGTATAAAAAGTGCATTCGGCGATTTTCACAATGAGTGAAATTATTCAACAAAAAGTTCCATTAAATTTTGTGTCCGGAATCAAATTTCTGGTGCCGAAACGTTCAGAATGTTGCAAAAGGCCTTCGGTGATAATTGTATGTCGCGAGCAAGTGTTTTTGATTGGTACAAATTGTTCAAAGATGGTCGAGAACGCGTTGACGACGAACCACGTCCAGGACGGCCATCAACATCAACTGATGATCAAAACGTCAATAAAATCAAGGAATTGGTGCTCAAGAATCGAGAATCGACGATTAACAGTCAGAGATCTTACTGGCATCGTTGGAATATCGGAAGGATCAGTGAAAACCATTTTAAAACATCATTTGGGCCTAAGAAGAGTGAATGCACGATTGGTTCCAAATCACTGCAATGGTTTTACGAGACCATTTTGCCAAAAATTCGACTGATATCGTTCCGCAACCACCCTATTCGCCTGACTTAGCACCGTGTGACTTTTGGCTATTTTCTAAACTCAAAAAACCGCTTCGTGGACACCGTTTTGAGTCAATTGAAGACATTAAACATGAATCGCTAAGCGCATTGAAGGCTATTCCGGAAATTGACTTTAACAACTGTTTCGAGAATTGGAAAAAACGTTGGCACAAGTGTATTGGGGCCGAGGGGGATTACTTTGAAGGGGACGAAATAGATTTGGAAGAATGAATAAAAAAATTTGAAATTATGAACAAAGTCTTACTAACTTTTGCCCACAGTAGTATGTATGTATCCATCGCTGCTTTAATGTGTGTGGTTGTTAGAGAAGAATGAGATAGAGACCAGCAGCAGCACAGAAACGTAAGAGCTGCAACATCCCACCTATTCTTTAACGTTCTGTAATCCAAATTATCTTACATTTGCTTTCTTTCCTTTTTTAAGCTCAAAGATGATTGGTGTTAGTATGTAATTTAACCTAGACATCAAGTTAAAAAGACAGCCAAGCAGCATTTGGTTCATAATGTTTATGTTTGTCTTAATTGAGATCATCTCTAAATTATTCTGAGATAATCTCAGCAAGCAATTTCAGTCAACTGAACCTTATGTTGGGTCCCTGGAGTAAGTAGAAGGGAACGCAGAAGCAGACAAGCTTGCTTTATTTAAATGGTGCAGTAGCTAAATTCATGGGACATGAATTCTATTGTGGAATGGAAACAGCTCTAATTTCGGGAGTAATCAAGTTTGACTTTTCTTTGGTTTTAGACACTCCTTTGCTGTTGAAAGAAGTGTGCATGATGAATGGAGTCGAAAGTTGCCCATATTTACGAATTACTTGCCAACGCTGCTATCACTTTACCACAATTGTGTTCGATCTTTTTTCGGTCGTTTGTTGGCTTCTGTAAGACATGATGGAGCACTCAGAACTGACATCCATAGACCAGACAGCAATACCCAATTTCTGGAGGAAGACGGCACCTAATAAGCAGAACTTCGTACTTTCAGCATCAGACTAGACGGAGAAGAGATACGTAAAATAAAACTTATAGGCCACGGAGTAATAAAAAGTAGCCTCTAAAAATTACATATTACGGTACGTTAATATCGAGACCTAACCGCTAAACTATTGAAACGAAATTTCTTTGATTTTGCGTTTTTTTGGTGCAAAACGATAATCTTGTGAGCTCAATGTGGCTCAACTAATATGACCAATTGAGTATTTGGTTAAGCGTGATGCCCAGATATTTGACTTCATCCATCAATAATATTGTCATGAATGAAAAAACGACCAAGATTCAATTTACATCTTCTAGTGAATGGAACAAGGATTACTTTACTGGAATTTATTCATAGGTCTTCCATGGTACACCACTTTAAGACCAATCGGAAGCCAGATTTCATTATCACTGTAATAGTTGGCACTAAACTTTTCAGTGATGATGATTGCTAGATTATCTGTTTAACCAATGACATTTTAATCGGAGACCGCTTGCAAAAATCTGTGAATAATGTTTAGAATCGGGCTATTTTCTAGTTTGTTGGAAAGAATCTTTTATTGTTCCTCTTCATTAAAATGGTGTAAAATCTAATATCTAAAATTATAGAGGAATTGCTAAATTAAGTGTGATAAGAGTAGATCTGGTCGCTGTGGTGTAGTGGTAGTGCGTTGGACTGCTACGTAGAGTGTCCGGGGTTCGAATCTCGGCACAGGCAAAATCAAAAAGTAGAAAACATAATTTTTCTACACGGCGCCACCTCTTGGCAGGCACTGGCAAACCTACAAGAGTAAAAATTGCTATGAAAATCTTTTCACTTCGCAGTTCGGATTCGGCTTTAAACTGTAGGTCCCTTCCATTCATGTACAAATATAACTCGCACAACATGAGTGGATGCGAAAAGCTCGGCCTAGGCCCTCCATGGGCTGTTGTGTCATGAAAAGTAAGTAAAGAGTAGATCTATAACGAGGAACCTTTTATAATTCGCTATATATGTAATGAATGGATTTATTAATAACCAACAAACTGATGTTATATAATTAAACTGATTTTAGCAAAGCATTTGATAAAGTCTACCATGGCCTTCTGATTGAAAAACTGGGTTTGATTGGATTTCTGCCCTTGCTTTTTAGATGGATAGAGCCATACATACTATGTCACTAACAGAAAACAAAAGGTGATTTTCCGAAAAGCCGTTTCAAAAAGCATTGCTATTACTTTCGGGGTTCCTGAAGGGAGCCATCTGGGTCCCTTATTATTTCTTCTGTTTATCAATGATTTGCCAGCTGCTATTCGAAATTGTAAAATTTTAATATAGGCTGATGATGTTAAGGTTATTCTTATCTTACAACTCTAATTTTTCAAAATGATGCCGATTAAACTTGATATTACTTAATCTTGATAAATAATGTACGATAAGTTTATGAGATTTACAAGGAGACAACCTACATATGTGTGCTTAATACTCTTTACAGTATCAGACTCTGAATCATGTACTGACATTTGTTGATTTGGGTGTGACCATGGACCCTGAATTAAATTCTAACTTTCATATCAACTCGTGTGTTAACAAAGCTAAAAGTAATTTAGGATTTGTTAAACGATGGTCAAAAGAATTTAACGACCCTTATACAACAAAAACGATATTCGCTTCACTTGTTAGACTCATCCTTGAGTATGCATCTCCTGTCTGGAATCCTCAATATACATAATTGCAACATAAGTAAAATTGAGTCGGTTGAAAAACAATTTCATACTTTTGCACTTAGTAGGTTTTGTTGAAATCCTCTTTAGAATATTGCATCATATGAACATCGATTAAAACTTATTAATATACCAACATTAATAAGCAGAAGAAAAATGATGAATATAACATTTTTGAAGATTACTTCTTTAGAATCAGTTTTATATTTACGAGGGTGTAAAAGATGATCGTGGCAAAGCGGAAATTGTCACGGAAATAAATGACATCACTCTCTACCATCAAGTATGAAAAACACGAGGAGGCATAAGTATATAAGTACACATAAGTGATGGCAGCACATATCCATCCACTATGCGCCCTCTATCAATCGATAGAGGAGTAATCTATTCCTTTATTGATTGATAGAGTGCTCTGATTCGCATTTGATACATACTCGATTGATAGAGGGCGCTGCCCACCAGATTCTATTAAAATTTGACATTTCAAACAAAAATCGTTAGAAATTTCTAAAGCTGAAAGAACTAGCGATTGTAGACGAAAAAAAAAAACGCGTTGCACAAACAAATGTCGATTGTGTTACGATAAAACCTCCAGAAAAATCTGCGAGAATTTAGACTTCGTTCAAAAATGGAAGCCCAACAAAATTCAGATTGTGCTAACGTGAAAAAAAGAAAAACCCTGCACCGAGAGATCGCGAGAGTGTAGACTTCGCAAGCAACTTGAGGCACAACAGAAATCGAATGCCAGGGGAAAACAACTCGCAAAGACTAATGCGGGGGAACAGAGTGAATGGCAAATGAGTTCATTAGAGCGAGTAATTGCATCAACATTCATGTCATTGAGTGCTGACTAAGGTCCGCAGATGCAGCACCAGGCTGTAATTGAGGTCACCGAATTCACAGCTTCTCAACGAAAGAGAGCAATGCTTTGTGAAGAAGATTTACTTGAAAATTTGATTGAAAATGTTTTTATTTAAGGAAAGAAAACAACTCGCATCAGAACAATAAAACAGAGACGAGATTTTCCAAGTTTCTAGGCAACCTCATAACATTCGCGAGTTCTCAGACCGGCAAGTGGCAAATTTTCCACCTGTTGAGATCATACAACCTGAATATTTTGATGATGGTGGCGATTAATGAATTCGCTTACAATATCAATTTTAGTTTAGAAAAAAATATTACAGAAATCTCTTCAAAAGCCAGTAAATCCCATAAGAGAAAGTAAGCAATCAACTAATCCTTCACTGATTGGTGACGGTAATGTAATAAAGTATAAAGTTCTTAGCTTTAATTAATTTCAATAATGATTTGAGCTCTTAAATTGTTATTTATTTAAACGCTTTTATCCATAACATTTTTAAAGAAATTACAAAAAGTTCAATTCCATGTAGAAAGCAAATTATAAAATATTAATGGGAAAACGTGTGAAAAAGAGAAAAATGCAGTGAAAAAGGATTATTATTTAACGAAGGCAACAGCAAATGGTGCTGACAACCTTGAACAATTCGTGACTAAAATTAAGAAAGGGACTAATAAGGGATAAAAAATTAAGAAGAAAACGAGGCGTGTCAACAAAAGAGATTGCAAATCTTTTTATGGATATTTCTGAAGCATAACGACGAAATGATGAAATTGCGTGAAAATAACACTTAAAAAATTAAATATAAAATATTTCATGTATGTAGGGCAACTTGTACGCGGTAAATGGTGTGTAACATGTGGGCACAAATTTTAAGACAACAACAACCAACAACAATAACCAACAACAAGTAGCAGAGCAAATCTTCAACGCCCAATTCCGTCCTCATGCACTAACAATCCCAACTCTTCAACTCAAGTCAAACTCAAGTTATGGTAAATAGGTGCGTCACATTCATTTGCTGTCGTTTTGTCGTTGGTTTGGTATCTATTTGGTTAATTAAACTGTATTTTAAGCATTTAATTAATCACTTTATGCCGTCGCTAACTTCAAGCGATACCAAAAAAAATTTTGTTGTTTGTCTTTACTTTTGTTTTAATTAAGGCGCGCGCGAATAGAAAAATATTAAGGTCAACAGGTTGACAAAATTAAAAATGCGCAATAGTTAAAAATGTGCGCCACAAATGACAATCGCACAGGACAATCACACCCTAAAGTATATGTTAATTAGTTTTTTATGCTAAATAACAGTTACTTAGTAGTAGTTAAGTAATAGCAGTGTTGTAGCAAAAACGAGATAATTAAGTTAACAAAGTAGAGCACAACACACTTCACTGTACCGCGCGTATAACAATTTGAATTGCAAACGAATCGGTAAGAATGACAAACGACGACTGTCACTGTCGCATACGGAAATGAAAGCCCAAAGTCAAATGCAAAGAGAGTGAGAGAGTATTGTTGAATAGAAAGCAGGATAACCGCAAACAAATTCAACAAGTTATGCAGACACACACACACAAACACACACATTACAATATACAAGAGTGTATCCCAGCAAACCAAATTTTTCGACTTTGTCGGATCGTCATCTAGATGGTAAATTATACGAATTGCTGAAAAGAAATCAATCTGAATATGTTCTGAATTTCACTTTCGAGTGAAATTTAAATTGCAACAGTGCAATTCATATGAAGGAAATTTGAATTTGTCTCTCGAAAGTTCAATACAGAACATGGTTGCGTATACATATTTAGTATGATTTGTGGAAGAGGAAGAGAAAAAGTAGAGAATATAGTATATAAAACAAAGTCGTGAAATATGTTTGTAATTTCATAACTCAAGAAAGGAGCGCTCGATTTGCTTGGGGATTTTTTTGTTGTGTGGAAAATCCCATAAGGGGCGTGGCCACTACATCTATATATGCTATAACTCGGCTTCCTTTGAGTATTTATTTTAACGAAATTTGGCACAGGGCTTTTTTGTGTTCAACTCTAAACTATATGTCACATATGAAGGTGGTTGGGCGAAGCGCCCATACGATTCAATACTTAAAAATGATATAACTCGGCTCCTAATGAAATTTGGCACAGGACTTGTTTGTGTTCAACTCTAAGCTCCATGCCACATAAGAAGGTGGTTGGACAAAGGGGTGGCACCGCCAATACGATTCAAAAATGTAACTCGGCTCCTTTATTCGTCAACATTTATATTTCAGTTAGCTTTGACATTTCGGAAACTGTCATGTCATTCGTTGCATTCGGGCATTTTCTGATATTAAATTTGAGCGCAAATTTTAGGTTTGCCATTGACTCCCAAGAGATGGTGCCGTGAAGAAAAATTGTTTTTTTTTCTAAATTTTGATTTTGCCTGTGCTGAGACTTGAACCGCGGATACTATGCGTAGCAGGCCAACTCACTACTATCTACACGACACCGACCACAAGCCATCAGATTAGTTATGAAAAAAAATAATGCCCAATGTAATTGAGGCCACAATTCTTAAAGGGAAATTTAGAGGAGAACATGTTTTGCTTCAAAGAATTCCTATCGACACCCCGATAAAGCTCAAACGTTTGCATTTCCGGTTCCGGTTAGGTCGTCCTTTGCCATGACCATAAACAAATCTCAAGGACAATCATTGCAAATCTGTGCTTTGGACCTCGAAAACGGTTGCTTCTCCTACACGGTCAGTTATTCGTTGTGGCATGTTTGCGTGTCGGGAAGCCAGCAACTGCAAGAATGATGGAACAAAAAACATTGTTCACTCTTTGGCATTGCAATAAACAAAAAATATTGTTCATATTTTTATGCTTCAATGAAAATTTATTTTAATTTTTACTTTACTTTTACTTTTTAATTAATATTAAAACATGTTAAAAGGTTTTTAAAAAATATAAGGACCTAACACCGAAGGAAAAAATTCTTTGAGTAAGTAATAAATTTGTTTTTTTTTTCTTCAATACTTCAAATTGGATCTGTTAAGCTAATTTGTAAGACCCCCATCGGGATTTTGAGCACTTTAGTTATTCTTTTAAATGTTTCCTGCAGAGTTAAATTACAAGTGAAAGATTTTATCCAAGCTTTAAAAAGGAAAAATATATTTCAAATTATCTTGTAATAAATATAAAAATGCACTTATACTATTTATGGTATATAACAGAGACCGGCTCCAACAAACTATTGTGATCGAAGGCTGGGAATGATTGTTAGTAAACCATGTCAACCTCTCTGAACTCTGAAAATCTATAAGAAATATTGTAATGCATTGGTTTGCATTTTTTTTTTCTTCTGGGTTCTAGCATCTACATACATACATACATACATACATAGAAAATACTGAACTGGTAGTATTTAGTAGCAATAAAATGAAATGTAAGTACATAGTGAAGAGACAAATGAAGCACCCACTAGGAATTATTGCCGTGTCAGAGGTCATTCTGTGCGAATTTTCATCATCAGAATAAAACATTATGAAATGTGTATAGTTATCGGATTTAATCGAAATTACAGCTCGAAAATCATGAATCGAAGTACAAAAACTTGGAAGCCAATGCCAAGAAATATAATTGAAATGAAAATTATATTTTTATGTACGAGAAAGTTTATGTATGGTGGTCGCTGTGGCATAGTGGCAGTGCATTGGAGTGTCCGGGGTTCGAAACTCGACACAGGCAAAATCACAAAGTAGAAGAAACAATTTTTCTACACAGCACTCACCACCTCTTGGCAGGCAATGGCAAACCTACAAGAATAGGTAGGTTCGGATTTAGCATAAAACTTTAGGTCCCTTGCATTCATGTACAAATAAAGGGTGATTTGTTGCTACTTGGTTTTTGACGTTTATATTTCTGACAGTTCACGCGTGATTCTTGACATGTGTCAAAGTAAAAAATGCTCAATTTGGTTTGCCATTTCATCATGAATAGACTTACGCCTGAACAACGTTTGCAAATTATTGAAATTTATTAACAAAATTCGATCCGTTTTTTTATTGCAAAGTTGTCTGCAGCTAAGGGGCTCATTTTTGGTTCAATGGATATGCGAAAAGCTCGGCCTAGACCCTCCATGGGTTGTTGTGCCATTAAAAGTAAAGGATATGTGAATAAGCAGAATTTCCGTATTTGGAGAGTAAAGACCAGCCACAGGCAATTCATCAGCTGAAAATGCAAGAATTGGACTCGGCTGACATGTGGATCCAACAGGACGGTGCCACATGCCACACTGCACGTGAAACCATGCATCAATTAGGAGGAGAATTTGGTGAGCAGTTAATGCAGTTCCACGGCCACCAAGACCGTGTGATTAGACTATTTTTTTGTGCAGCTATATTAAATCTCTTGTCTACAGGGACAAGCCACGAAAAAAGATTGCTGCTTTGGAAGCCAACACCAACATTGAACGCTCCATTGATGAGATTCCGAAATGTGTGAAAAAGTGTGCCAAAATTGGACCTTCAGAACCACTTGGACCACTTGAAGCGTAGCCGCGGGTAAATGGCAGGAATTGATTTATCGATCCAAATAAAATTTTCATTGTAAAATTTCTGTGTTTTTTTGAATTATCAAAAACCAAGCTCGTAAAAAATCACCCTGAATAACGCGCACAACATCAATGGCTGCGAAAAGCTCGTCCCAGGCCCTGCATGGGCTGTTGTGCCTTTAAAAGAAGAACTTTATATACGTATAGTATGTAAGTCTAATGTAACTACAAATCTGATACAATTTGTTTAAATTTTATTTTGCATTATTGTATTACTCTTTGCAACAATATAATCCAATAATAATTCCCACCGGGTGTGTAAAAATCAATTAGAAATGTTTTACATTCATTCACTCGACCACACAGAAAGCCACATTCACAGAAACCCACACTTGTTCAGTCATCCACATGCTCCACTCCACAGTAAAAATAGTAGGTATTACAAACTGGTTAATACTCTACGGAAATCGATGCACCGCATCCTACTTCACACCAAAGACCAATTTCCGTCCGCAACGGAAATGCTGGGCGACGCCGGCAATATCCTTAGCCTGGCTATGATGTTGAAATTCAGAGAAAATAAATAAAACAAAAAAAGATAAACGCAAGAGATGAGTAAATATTATATATGCATATTGAGTACATCCTTTTAATGTCACTCAATGACAGCAAATACATAGTAACAGCATCATCAACAACATCATCATACCCCAGACCCCAGCGAGCACCTGCTCCACAAAGGACCGAAAACGATTCAATATACCATATGAGCACATTCATATTTACATACTATACATACTATACATATGTACATACCATATACATACCATATAAATATACTACAACATAAAGAGTCAAGCAAACGCAAACCCTTGAACAAAAAAAAAACCCAACACAAAACAAAAATTTTTGTATGTATGTGTTTGTTAACTCAAGTGTAAAAAATATATACGTGTATGTTCGTATGTATGTGCATATGTGTGTGTGTGTGTGTGTGTGTTCTTTCGTAACGTGGTCCAAAGAATGATGCGCCCTTATGCGACGACCATAAATAAATTCCTGTATGTCCATGCCTAGGATAGCTACATATACAGCCACACATACACCAACACACATACGTACACTATGTACAAATGACAAAACATGAATCTAGCAAAACACTGAACAATGTCATTCATCGTGCGCTTCGTTTAGTATTTGGTTTGCTCGTACATACTTATAATATATTTAAGCATTTAATTTTTATGCTTCGGATTTCATGAGCGCCATTAGTTCATTTCATTTACTACATCTACTGAATTTGTGTGCACAAAAAAGAGCAAGGCAAACAAACAAATGGCAGAAAGACATCGTCAGCATTATCATCACATGAGAGAAAAACTTCAATTTTATTATGTTAAATACTTTTTGAACTGATGAAGGAATCCATGAACTGATGAAGGAAAAAATGAAGATTATTATACTAACACGTTCATGTAGAACGTGTGATTAAGATTGAAAGTCATTTTTGGCAAGTCCAAAAATGACTGCGAAACACACAACTACTTGCATAGGGCATTATGTAAGAATCGTTGAAAATGACTACGAAAATTGGACATGGGATAAAATTCTTCATTAAGTACTTACTTAGTAGGGACATAAATACTGTTACACACATTTGATGTTATAAAATTAAAAATAATTAATTTATTGGGACCAATTTTTTAAAATATATTGATTTATATACTCGTATCTTGTACACAAAAAGCAATTACTTACTTATTCGAAATGCCTGCCTTTGGCCTTCACGCACGCCTTAAGTCGCACTGGCTAATCATCAATAGCTGCATGCACCTCGTGCATTGGAAAAGTGCTGACAGCACGAATCAAAGCAGTCTTCAGAGAATCAATGCTGGGGTATCTTTTGTGGCCAACCATGTCCATAATTTGTAATCCAGTGGCTAGTGGATTCGGATCAGGACAGCCAGACGGCCAGGCCATTCTTCAGAGCAAATGAAGGCGGGCTAATTG
Source organism: Palloptera scutellata (assembly GCA_958295655.1). NCBI lineage: Eukaryota > Metazoa > Arthropoda > Insecta > Diptera > Pallopteridae > Palloptera > Palloptera scutellata. The sequence goes on from OY282451.1 coordinate 50,811,133, forward strand.
TTTTTGAAGCCAGTTCTGGGGCGTCTTAACTTGGCTGGCGCAGAATACTGCTGGAAAGACCACGGCTGGTTTTGGAACAGGGAATGGTTTAGTGGCTTCACAACAGCTTCCAAAACGGTTTCTTGGTAAATTTTGGCTGAAGTTTTGACCCCTTGTTCGCAGAAATGCAAGTCTGTGCAAGTCAGTGACCCCATCGTAAGAGACACCCCACCAAACCATGACCGAAGCTGGGTGATGACCCTTTCGATCCGTGGCATCAGTTCAGATGCTTCCTTAGATGACCGAGCATACACCCTACCATTTTGCTTGTTAAATTTTTCCTGCACGGTAAACATTTTTTCATCTGTAAACCAGTTTTTTCTGTGCAAGTTATCAGTGTGCTTCACCAAAAGACGTTTGGATCTTTCTACCCTATTTTTTTCCAAAGCTGCAGTCAACAAATGTCTGCTGCGACGTTTGAAGACACCAAGTCTTTTTTAATAATTCGACTCGTGGACTTTTGCGTGATATTCAGCTCACGGGCCATGCTTTTGACGGCTTTGATGACTTGCGGCATGCGAACTGTACGTGGACAGCCCGACCGGTGGCAGTCTTTGATATCTCCAGTCTCCTTAAACAGTTTAATGCACCGGTAGACGAACCGGTGCGATTAATCCCGAGTGGGCGAAGCATTTTGAAAATATCGCCTTTTTTCATTTCACACTTAAAAAGGTCTTTAAAAGCGTTACGGTTCTCATTATCTGACCACTCCATGGTGAAAGCTGACACAATTTTGAATTCCCGTTGCAGACTAACGCTTTAGAGGTTAACTTTCATAAACCATGTGGTAGTAACAAGGTATGTTCAATTCTACTATTGGCATGAGTGTATTCAATGTTGTAACAGTATTTATGTCCCTACTAAGTATATATTTGAATAAGTTTCAAACGAAAAATTCGATTGTACCAGAAAAATAATGCAAATAATGTATTTTCTTAAGTACATATTAATAATGATGATTTTAAGACAACCTAATATCGTATACCGAGTGGGGAGAGTTGATGTCATGCCCATGAGATATAGTACTTAATAATTCGAGGTTGTTTTAATAGAAAATATCCTAAGTTTACCTTAGAAATTCAAAATAAATATCTGCAACTTTTCAATGGTAGCTCATGGCCAAATTTTTTGGCTAATCTTGATAAATTTTACTGACTGAAGGACAAATATTTAATAAAGAAAATAACAAAAAAAAATTTCAATAAATACTAAGATATTTGTTAAATATAAGTAAAAAAAATGAAAAATTCGTAGCACCACTTGACGTTAAAATGACAACACGTTCCATTTATCACATGCTAAGCATCGCTGAGCAAAGACAAAAGCATGCGAGTGCACACACACTCTCATACACACACACACACACACACATATATGCATACAAGTGTCTGTATGTATTAGGTAGATGGACACAACAAAGGATAACACAATGTAAAACTATAAAACAAAAAAAACGAAAATATAAAAACATTACATAAAGTAGGTGAGCTAAAGGTGGTGCACCTATTTTACAGTGTACCGATACAGTTTGACCTGTGTTTTGTTAGGCCACCCAGTGGGAATCGTATGAAGCAGTGGGTGTCGAAATCTTAATTGATGTTCATGACTGAAATTATCTAGGAAGTACAATCTCAGTTATGGTATATACAGACGAAACTTTAATCAGTAACCACGACTCGTGAGCCTAAAATCAATACTAGGCTGTGCAAACAGCAGATAAAACTAAGAAATTTATATCTTTACATAAAAAGGATGGATGCCACGATTTCCAACTTGGCGTATCTATGGGAAATACAAGGTAACTAATGTTAGTACAAACAAAAAATGTTATAACCAGGGGTATGAAGTGAAACAACTTGAAAACGCTCTACTCTAGCAACTTAATATTCCCATATTTTTATTCCCTTCAAATCAAAAATTAATCGTTATAGCTTTAATTTTCATTGCTCGAGACATTTCCCCTTCTTGTCATTATATACAACTATATTCAAATCTCCTCCATTCGAAGAACACCCAACTTGATGATATATGTATGCGCGCAGTGTACGCACATTTCACGCTCTATGCGTACGGCTGCCGAAGAGATGCTAGGCTACCACCGTCGACGGAGAAATATGTGGTACGACCAAGTGTCGCGATGCTACTGAAGCGAAAAACGCTGTTTACACAGCCACCCTGCAGTCAGTTGCAACGCGAGCTGCTAAGTAGCGATACAGAGAGTTGAGGAGGGAGGAGAAACGTCTTTTCAGGCGCAAGAAAAAAGATGCAGAAAGACGCGAGTTTAATGATATCGAAATGTTGCGGGACGGGAACGAAGTCCGAAAATTCTTTGAAAGAATAAGACGCCCGACTGATGGTTTAAAGACAGGGGCCTATTCCTGTGGTCGCTGAGGCGTAGTGGTAGACACGCCGAGTGTCCCGGGGTTCGAATCTCAGCACAGGCAAAATCAAAAAGTACAAAAAACTATTTTTCTACACGGCACCACCTCTTGGCAGGCAATGGCAAACCTACAATAGTAAAAATTGCCTATAAAAAGCTTTTAACTTCGCGTTCGGATTCGGCATTAAACTGTAGGTCCCTTCCATTCATTATACAAATATAACACGCACAACATGAGTGGATGCGAAAAGCTCGGCCTAGGCCCTCCATGGGCTATTGTCCTATTAAAAGTAAAGTAAGTAAAGCCTATTCCTGCAAGAATGATGACGGAAATTTGGTCACAGATGTCCAGGGCATAAAGAGAGAGCACTTTTCGCGGCTGAATAATGGCGATAACGGCAATAATCCCGCCACTGCGGAATCTACTCCGAAAACTCCAATCACTCACGGCATTGAAGTACCGCCGCCCAACTATGACGAGGTCTTAACAGCCATCGCTCGACTGGAAATCAATAAGGCTGCAGATGCAAATGGCCTGCCTGCTGAGTTCGGAGGCGAAGAGCTCAAAAAACGCATGCATGAGCTTCTATGCAGAATATGGTCGAATGAACCGCTGGAACCTCAGCGTACTCTGCCCAATCCATAAGATAGGTGATTCCACGATTTATGCCAACTACGGTGGGATAAGCCTTCTTAAAATTGCATATAAGGTTCAAACTGCTTGGATCTTACCATATCAGTGTGGTTTCAGGCCTGGTAAAACTACCATTGACCAGATATTCACACAACGCCAAATCCTGAAAAAGACCCGAAAAAACAGATCGACACCCATCATCTATTCGTCGATTATAAAGCCGCCTTTACCGATTGCACGATTAGGAATCACTTGGAAGCCGCAATATCTGATTTTGGTATCACTGCAAAGCCCATTCGCCTTTGCAAAACGACGCTGGCCGACATCACCAGCGTAATGAAAATTGGGGCAAAAGTAAAAATTTCATAAAAGTCATGCAAATGAAAAGTTTTTGCACAAAAAACCAATTAGTTTGTCGACCATTTACTTATTTATTTATGATTGATGATTCATTTGTAAAATTATTTCCGAATTTGACAAGTTCATGAGTACCAAATATACGAGGGAAATGTTTCAACAAGCGGAGCGGAAAATCCTACGAGTAAGGATGGGAATATCGTTAAGAAAAGTTGTCAACAACTTATCGACAAGCCCGAGGAATTGTCTAAAATATTTCATATGAGAAATTAAACGTCGAATGTTGATTTTTAATGGTTTTTATTTGAAAGCCAAATTGATGTATGTATAGACTTAAAAATAGTGGTCGCTGTGGCATAGTGGTAGTGCGTTAGAGTGTCCGGGGTTCGAATCTCGGCACAGGCAAAATCAAAAAGTAGGAAATATAATTTTTCTACATGGCACCACCTCTTGGCAGGCAATGGCAAGTCTACAAGAGTAAAAATTGCTATGAAAAGCTTTTCACTTCGCCTTTCGGATTCGGCATTAAACTGTAGGTCCTTTCCATTCATGTACAAATATAACACGCACAATATGAGTAGATGCGAAAAGCTCGGCCTAGGCCCTCCATGGGCTGTTGTGCCATTAAAAGAAGAAAGAAAGATTTACTGATCTGGATTTGAAAAGTAGAATTATAGGCTCCAGTATTCCTTGCTTCCAACTAAATTAAATCAGGCAAAACCAGGATGCCAGGATTTCGAGGTGTTGCTATGGGTGCCAATGGGACTCATGGTAAAATTGTGCAACCAGTTGAGGAATAGCTATTGCATTACAACCGTTAAGGTGATTAAATTGGTGTATAAACGCTATGGTAGCTAAACATGTTCAAAGAAGATAGCGCAAGGCTATTAATTTTAGTGAAAACGTCCTCCGAAAACGCTGTTACGTCTTCCTTGATTAAACTACAGACACTATGCGCTATACTTGGTCATAAATTCTAGCAATCTTTAATACTGGTTTTTATTAGCCCATTGATCTATAACAAAAAATTAAAAACATAATTACAAGTATGAAACCGGTAATGACATCTCTATGTCGCTAGGGAAAACTATACGATCTGTCAAACCAATTCATTAGCGCCATTTCTTCGCATTTAGTTCTGTCAACAATATTCAATTCATAAACAATCAAGATTTCATGCAACAACATTTTTTTTCGCTCGTAAAAATGGCGAATTTTGTGCCTACAAACTACGATATGCGATATGAAGAAATCTAGTTTGGAATCTTATCGAATGCTTGTGGAAGCTTACGGCCAGCAAGCTCTAGGCAAAACACAGTGCAACGATTGGTTCGATAAATTTAAAAGTGGCGATTTTGATGTGAGAAACAAAAAAGAACGTGGAAGACCACCGAAAAAGTTTGAAGATGCTGGACGCCGAATTGCAAGCTTTATTCGATGAGGATGATGGTCAAACGCAAAAACAACTTCCAGAACAATTATGCTAAATGTGATCCAACAATGCATTTCTGAACGTTTAAAAGCCATGGGATTGATTTAGAATGTGGGAAGATGGGTGCCGCATGAATTGACTGAAAGACAGCAAGAAAATCGAAAAACCACCTGTGAAATGCTGCTCGCCAGGTACAAAAGAGAGTCATACCATATCTTCATCGAATTGTTACTGGCGATGAAAAATGGATCTAATTCGAGAATTCCAAGGGTAAACGATCATATGTTAAGCCTGGTACACCGTACACCGGCCAAATCGACAGCAAAGCCAAATCGCTTATTAAAGGAGACAATGCTCTGTGTTTTCTGGGTTCAGCGAGGTGTTATCTAGTTTGACCTTCTGAAACCAGATGAAACAGTTACTGGTCAACGGGGCTTTGCCCCAAAAACGTCCAGAATATCAAGCTAGGCAACACAAAGTGATTGTTCTTGATGACAATACACCATAACATCGAACAAAACAGACTCGAGAATTGGTAGATTCGTACAGCTGAGAAGCCCTCCCCCATGCGGTGGAATCTCACTACCACTTAGTTGGTAGTAATGGGGCACGCGCTTGCTGAGCAGCACTTCGATTCGTACGAAAATGTGAAGCAATGGCTCGATGACTGGTTTGACTCAAAAAACGAACAGTTTTCTTGGCGAGGCAATCACAAATTGCCAGAGAGATAAGAAAGATGTGTAGTTTGCAATGGCCATTACTTTGAAGATTGAATGTATAACCATTTTTCTTAAATAAACGTGTATTTGCTTTAAAAAAAATACCTGTTTCATACTTGTACACCTGGTAAGACATTTCTATTTTTTTATTGTCGTATTTGTTACTATTTCTTAGTAAAAAACACTTTCATTTTTACTTATGTATCACTGACTTTTATTAATTTGTCTTAATTTCTAGCGCACAGTTACGACAGTTATTTTCGATCGTAGAAAAAAAGCCGACGAATCACAGTTTCTCTAGAATCAAGAATAGCAAAGTTACGAATGTCGAAACTACGATGAAACAATTCCGTGTGTCTAGAATACCAAAGTTACAATTCGAAGGACGCTTTTTTTATAACGATGGAATTCTGGAATATTGGTCGTTGTTGTTGTGTAGAAATTGTGTACTTTCTGAGGAGAGTTTATGCAAGTTTCTTGCTTAAAGGTATACGACTGTATACCTTTAAGCAAGAACTACCGTAAGGCGTAGTTCTCTTTACCTCGCAAAAGCGAACTCCTGGGAACTTCGATAAGCGATATGCGGCATAAAACGTAACGCAACTCTTAAATTCGTCTGTAGTCAGAATTATTATTTTTCACAATTGTGTTAAAAGCAAGGGATTGCACAACAGATCAACTTACATACTTAGTAAATATGTAAGTGCAAGGTCTCTATTCAATATTTATTAGATGTTCCAGTGCGACGCTTGAAACTCTTTTGCCACTTTATTGACGTCACTTGATGGCGATAGCACCATATGCACATATATTATGAAATTTGGTTTCAATTCATACTAACCACCCTGTGTTATAAAAGAATACGAAATTATTACTACATTTTCTGTTTATTCTATTTTGTGTGTATGTTGATGTGTCTGTGTGTGTGAGAGAGCTTCGTTTGCAAAACACTCAATAACGGTAATAAAGTTTTTTTTCATCTCATTTTTCACTCAATCAATTTTCTACTGAGAACCAGAGCAACACGAGAATGTGAAATAAACGACATGAAGAGTGGTGAGTGGGGTTAGTGAAGAAGACAAGTGAAGTGAGGCGCTCTTGACTAAGTTTGGCCGAGTGTAAAATAAACACAAAAGCTTGAAACGTAATGCGATTGGATACGATATACATAAATGCATCTATTTTTAAACGAGCATAAAAATAAACCCTGATTGACCTATAATGATAGTGAACATAATGCAAGATACCACAGATTCTGTATAAAATAATTATGTATGTAAGTGGAAGAGGAAAGAGGAGCCATGTCTAAATTGATTATTTCACTGGATGATGATGAGCACATATTCGCTTTCTCTTCCTATTTCAGTTTTTAGTTTTCAGTTTTAAGTATGCTAAATATGTATACAAATTATTCTGTACCAATTCCATGTGGAAGTCATAAATTTCTTGTATAAAATTGGAATCCTAGTTAGTTGATTTTGCTAAACATTTCGATCTACACGCTTTGAATGTCTACGGCCTATTTTTAATGACATAAACCAACAAACAACTTCCGTAATTGCGACCATGACATTCATTTAAATGCCAACGGTTACAATTGGTTGAAATTTCAATTACTTATGACAAAATTTAAAACAAAACACAAAGAAAAAGAAAAAGGTTCAACATTTAAATTTCCAACTTGAAATGCACATACAACGTAGAATTCCACTACAACCAACTTTACATTTTTTTGCACGCTACATTTTTTATTTCACAAAGTTGCAATTTTATGTGCTTATAAAACTGTACTATTACAAAGGGCATACCATATGTACGTGGGGGTTATGGTTTTCACCCACCCGAATTCTCATATGTAGAGTAAACACTGGTAGGGTATACAACCATTATAAATAGAGTTAGATTAGGTAGGTAAAGCAAAGAAAAGGGGTAGGTATGTTTTCAGTGGAGCAACCATTCATTCGCATGTCCTTCCAATTATTGCTTGCCTCTCTACATTGCTAAGTTTATACTAGAAAATTTTCTTAACAACTTATTATCCGAGCCCGTTCAAATTACTCGCTCAGCTATGAAACATTTACGTTCAGTGGATATTTTTTAAATAGGTACTCAACTTACCTTCTTCTTGTGATATGACACTGCCATCGGGCGAGTCGCTGTTCCTGTAGAAGTTTGCCGCTGCCTGACGGCTCGCCTGTATTTTGTTAAAGTATTCTACAGCATAATCGACCACATCGCCGGGCTGTTCCAGCAGATATGCTATCGAGAACTCTAATAGTACCGTTCTGAGTTCATCGGGTACGGGAATTCGCTGCTTGACGTCGTTTGTTGACATGTTTTCGTCTGCTGCTTTACTGTAACAGAAGAAAACAGAAAGATATAAGAAAATGTATAAGAGAAAAGGGACCAATTTGATTTAAAATAAAAAAAAACATGCAATTTATGCAAGGGGAGGTAGAAAAATATATAATACATAGGTACACTCAAAAAAATGTGGAGTAAACAAATGTACTCGTTTCTTTGGGTAATCCTTTTGATTTGTTGGGTTTCTTCACAAACAATTACGAGTGTGTGAATCTACACCAGAACTTCATCACCACACTGGAAAATTTTTTTTCATGTTTATTAAATTTTTTGATTCTTCAAATAAATAATATTGCGGGTTAACTCACTGCGGAGTAAATACTTACAATGTAACTTTTCCAAAAGTTTGTATTAACTCTTTTTGAATAGTTTTTGTTTTGAGGAGTAAAACTTCGAATGAAATGATTTGGTCACACTTACATTTCCATTAGACTTGTTTCACAACTAACATTTACTCCGTATAAGTTTCTAACTTACTCACTGCGGAATAAATGTAACTTTTCAGATCGGTTACAATAATACATACTATACATAGTATAAGTGAACTTAAAAACGATAAAAGTTGCAACTTCTATTTACTCCGCATAAAATAGTAAATAAGTAACTCAGTGCTGAGTAAATGTTACTTTTCAAAACGGTTGAATTAACACATGTTACTCGATTTTTGTTTTGAGAAGTAGACTTTAGTATGAAAATAGATACTCTCACTTTTCTGAGGGATATATTTTGATTTAAATTGTTCCTCAACTTACATTGACTCCAAATAGGCTTGTAATTAACTCACTGCGGAGTAAAAGCAACTTTTAAAAACAATTGCATTAACTTACCATATGTTGTTTAGTTTATGTCTTGAGGAGGATTATGAAAACAAGTTGGTCATACAGGAATGAAAAGTTGAACCGACTCAAGAAGAATATAATAGAATTTATACAGAACAAGTTTAATTGGCTATTTTTCGGTATGGTTGTTACTTTTTTACTGAAAATGGTATAGTTTTTCAAGTCCAAACAAGAAGATTATAATAGAATTTATTCAGAACAAGTTTAATTGGCTATTTTTCGGTATGGTTGTTACTTTTTTTACTGAAAACGCTATAGTTTTTCAAGTCAAAACATTATTCAAGGTTTACATTTTTACAATTAAAAATTACTACCGAAATTCTGAGTCGGTGTTTGCAGATTTAAGAGCGCTTACTTACTCCAATTTTCGATCGTAATAATCGTCCCAATCAGACAGGCTGTGTGTGCTATAGTGGATAAATTCGAGTCAACATATTCACTATTGAACGTTCCTGTGTCGGTGATTCAACGCACCGGACGAACTATCGAAAAGATTGCAGCCGTAAGTGCTTCGGTTCAAAATGAGCCAAATCAGTCGATTCCACGCCGTTCACAGGAATTGAGAATCTCTAAGTCCACAGTGTGGCGAATTTTGCCTACACCCTTCCAAGATCAAATTAACACAAGAAGTGGCGGCTCGTAAACAATTGAAACGCCTAAGCTTATATGTTATCGCTCTGCAAAAGTTTGAAGAAAATACTGAATTTCATCGAAAAATCATCTAAAGCGATGAAGCTCACGGGGTTACGTTAACTTGATGGTTTATACTAACAAGTCAACACAACGTTACAGGAGCTCAGGTAAATTATCGAACGCGTAATTGCCAACGTTCCGGCCGATATATGTGAAAGAGTGGTGGAGAATTGGCTCCAATTAATCGATCGCTGCAAACATGCTAGCGGTGGTCATCTGAACGATATCGAATTCTATATTTAAATGTAACATGTGTACTACCTATCACATGGAATAAATTTCAACCCGATATCTCAATTATTCTGTGTTTTCTTGAAATACAAAATTGTTACGGCCCTATTGAAAAACCCTTTATCAGAAAACTCATATTAAATTGCCATATTTTTTTGAGTGTACGTGAATAGTGACAAAATTTTGCAAAAATTTCTCATTTCCGTTGTGACAAATTCAACTTGAAATGTGATTAACTTTTTTTTCTTCTATCAACAACGAAATTGATTGATATTCTCCTTCGGCGACTTTGTATTTGTTGCGTTCGTGACTGAAGTGCGTCCATCCGGCGGCACTTGACATTTGTGGCGCTTGAGAAGCTTGCGCGCCCATAACATGAACTTATTGGTGGTTGTCGCTATAAATACATAGCACATCGCTAAGTTGTACTCCACTCACATAATTCATGTGTCAGTATCTAGTGGGTAACTATCTCTGTATTAGGTAACACATACGAGTACTTACATAAATACTTTTGGTAAGCAGTATGACCTAATAACGACTCATAAGTATACATGAATATAGTATGTATATGTATAACGCGATTAATATGATTTATATTGACAATTGCACCGCAATTTTTATCATTTACATACATTCCATTTTGGTTAACTTTAATAGAAATTGTTATCTGTGTGAAATGCTTAAATGCTAAAAAATATGTCAAATTCCACTTGAGAATTTAAGTTGGAATACATTCGATATAATGATAGATTGTTAATTAGTGCTAAAAATAAATGCACATACTCGTAGATACTTACATACACTGGCGGTCACGAAAACCGCACCACCTCAAAATAACTTGAAAATACGAAAATAATGATTTTTACTCGTACGTTGGGTTATATTTTTTTTTTTTTTTTTAAATATTATTATGATTTTAAAATTATGGAAAGTGTAAGAAAGGTGGTCGCTGTAGCGTAGTGGTAGTGCGTTGGAATGCTACGCAGAGTGTCCGGGGTTCGAATCTCGGCACAGGCAATAGCAAAAAGTAGAAAAATTAATTTTTTCTACACGGCACCACCTCTTGGCAGGCAATGGCAAACCTACAAGAGTAAAAATTGCCTATGAAAAGCTTTTCACTTCGCCGTTCGGATTCGACATAAAACTATAGGTCTTTCCCATTCATATACAAATATAACACGTACAATATAAGTGGATGCGAAAAGCTCGGCCTAGGCCCTCCCATGGGCTGTTGTGCCAATAAAAGTAAAGTAAAGTAAGAACGGAAAAATATTACTGGAGCTCAAAAACGTATTATTTTTGACAAAAACGTAAATACAAGGAAAAATCGAAATTTTCAAGAAAATGTAATTTATTTTCATAATATTCAAAACTAAACAATATCTATTTGTCTTTAAAGTGGTTTTCAAGAACTAACATCAAACTACAAAAAAAAAATATCAGTAGGTTGTTGCTCCTCCTTTAGCCCGTATTACAGCCATTATCCTAGACGGCATCGAATCAACCAAAATTTGTAGGTTATCTTTGGTAATAATTAACTTTTTTTTTATTTTCAGGCTTCTGGTCAGCAACTTTGCGCGCTTCATAATATGTCATAAGTGCTCGATAGGATTCAAATCGGTCGAGTTTCCCGGCCAAGTCAGACGTGAAATTGCGATGTCCGTGAATATTTTTACAAGCTGTAAAAAAATGGTTTTATTTTTAAATATTCTGTTTTTAATTTTACATTCTGTAAGAATTAAACAAAAGATAGCATGCAAAATTTACCGATTTTGCACGGTGGCCGATGTCCGTGAATATTTTTACAAGCTGTAAAAAAGGGTTTTATTTTTAAATATTCTGTTTTTAATTTTACATTCTGTAAGAATCAAACAAAAGATAGCATGCAAAATTTACCGATTTTGCACGGTGGCAAGACGCAGAATCGTCCTGGAAAATTGCGTTCATACTGCAGGATAAATGCTCTTCAAGAGCTGGCACTAAGCTTTCCTTTATGACTTGCCCATATTTTTCAGCATTCATAGTTCCTTCTAAAAAGTACAAAGGACCACACCACGTACGTAGTAGGAAAAGCATCCCCAAATCATCTGGCTCTGTGGGAATTTCACTGTTTTTACAATACAGTTTTCTTTATAACGTTCACCATTGGAACTGCGCACGTACGGCAAATCATCGGCGCATAGCAGATGACCAGATGAGATTTCGCCACTGCTCCAGTGTCCAGTTTTTATAGTTTTTAGCCCAAACTAGACGCGCTTTTCTAATTTTTTCAGTCAATAATGGCTTTTTGCAGAACGCCTTCCATATAAACCAGCTTCTCGCAGTCTGCTGCGTACAGTTTCAACACTAATATTAACGCAATGATAGGTTTCTAGCTCGGCGCGAATAGTTACTGCACTTTTAAATCGATCCTTTGTGCTAATATTTTTTATAAGGCTATCAATTCTGTTGCTGCTTGCACGTTTAGGACCAGATCTTTTTTTCCTCTCCAGGGACTGCATAGTATTCTTTTTTTTTTTAAACTGACAATTGTGAAATGTGAGCAACCTAATTTTTCAGAAATTTTCCGGTAGGAAACTCCTTGGTCCACTACTGTAAGTACAGCGACTTTTTTGTCATGTGTCAGCTGCTTATATTTTGCACTCATTACTGCACTTATTTCACAAAAACCTCTTCTGCGTTAAACAACATTTGGAATAATTTAAACCGGGAAATTCCCTTTATCGTAGCAAGAAAAAATAAGTAACTTACCCAAATTTTTACATATTAAAAAAGTGTTGCCAGTGCTGCGGTTTTCGTGACCGCCAGTGTATGTTAATTAGTGTATTAGTGTATCAGTGTATTAGCTAATTAAAAGATTACTTATACCATGCATGCACGCAATAAAGTGAATTAAAATTGAGTAGCTTGTTGTATGGTTGAGGTGGGGTGAACAATTGAGTAGTTTTCCCTCACATCAGATTCGTTATGTTTGCTGGGATATCACATCAAATGCAACCCATCACCCCAATGAACAGATGTGAATGAGTGAGTGAGAGTAAGTGATTGAATGAGTGCGTTTATAAAACATCAACTAATTTTTGTATGACATTCATAAAAATCAATGCAACCGATCACATGCAATAGCAAAATTGCAATAAAAAAAGAAATTACCAGAAAAATTGAGGCAAACGCATCAAAACTGCATACAAATCAGTATGAATAAAATGAAAAACATCAACAAAAATGAAAATGAAAATAAATGAAAAAAAAACATAAAAATGTCAAATGAAAGCAGCAAATGTCAGACACGTTTGTATTGCAGCACACAAAACGAAAACAAAAACGAGTGAATCTGACACACTTGATGGCAGACAAACAAACAACCAGACAGACACGCAGGCAGATAGACAAACACACACACACTTTCACAAGGAAACCCTGCAGTGCAAAATTTAGTTAGTGTCTCAAATTGCCTAATATTTTACCTATTCAAAAACGAGTAGCTCAAAGCTGAAGCAGGATTGAAGACTTTGGATTGAAGTCACTTTGAAGACTTTTTCGATTTTTCTGCTTGCATATGCAAAAGCAAAGAATTTTTATGTAATAATATTATAAAATTCAATGAAAAAATGTCTTGTAATTCGCATATACTTTACAATTTTGTTTACTTATGTACAGTGTACCAGTAAAATCTTCGTACAGCAGCTAGTTCCAGATTTATTCATAAAAAACAGTAATTTTCTATTATCGGGCGCTTTAAATATGAAGGCGTGGTAGAAAATAAGCTCCAATAAGGACTGCCTGCAATTCCCATACATGAAGAACGGCTGGGAATCAAGCATATGATTACCACTGATCCATTCACAGAACATTAGTACAGAAGTCCTAAACCAAACCAACCAAAAACTAGTCCGTCCCGAAACTGTTTGAAAAGCCCTGGTTGATGGCACGTTAAATGCAGTAAATCGCAAAAAACATTTGGACTCCGCTCGTCAATATCATCTCAATAACATCTCTCGAGTTCTGGCGTTATATTCCCTGATGAGTTTAAATACAACATTTTTGGGACCAATGGCAGAGAAAACCAAGAGTGGAGAAAACCGGTAGAAGCTTACAACCCAAAAAATACCATAATGGTATGTGGCTGTATGGCTTCCAGCGGCGTTGGGAATTGAGAAATACATATGTACATTATTAAAGGGATCATGGATCATCGTACAGGTATCGATATTCTGAAGAAAAATTTGAAGAAAAGAACTGAAAAAACTGGGTGAATCTAAAGAGTTTTATTTTCAGCACATGGTTCACAACACTAACATTTACTTGACTTACAATACTCAATATTTGCTGAAAACACCGATTCAGAGTCCTGTTCTCAATCCCATTGAGCATATGTGGAATATGCTTTAGAAAAAATGATCAGGACTCATCGCATCAGAAAATATCAGGACTCATCACATCAGCTCGTAACCTCAGTTAAACCTGTTCCTCAGGAGGAATGGTCGAAAATCAAACTAAGCTAACCGTAAAATCGACGCCAGACTGCCTTAAAACCGTTATTAAGAATAAAGGATACCCAACCAAATAATGAAACTAAATTTTCTATAGTTTTTAAGTATTTCCCATTAATTAGTTTTTAAGTAGACCAAGATTTTATTGGAGGCAAATGAACGACTTATTTTAGTTTTTAGTTAATAACTTTTGAATCGACTGAAACGGATTAGCGGTCATAGTCGGCATTGATAAAACTGAAGTTCATTGTGGTAAAGGCATTATCTTTATCGGTGTCCTGTGTGATTGCATTCCCTCTCTTATTCTCCCTCCTTCTTACTCCCACCTATCAGTCTTCCTTCCAATCAACACAATGCTCACAATGCTTTGCATTCATAGGGACACAACACCCTGTGTGTTGTATAGATATAAAAAAAGGTTATGTTGCTGTATTGATAAAAAAAATTCGAATAAGCAAAGCTGCATTAAAACTTTTTGCAACAAATTACTATTTCTTATAAATAAAACTGGAACTAGCTGCTGTACGAAGACTTTAGTGGTACACTGTAAATGAATCTTTTAAATAAGGGATCTATGATAAAGACAGAAGAAGCAAAGTTGTTAGTTGTCTGCTTTTTTGAATTTTTGTTCCAATTTTTGAATATATAAGGTGGAGTAAAAGTACTGTCATAACATGAATGGGCACCCATTTTGCTAGAAATTAAAATAATTGGGCTCCGTTTTCACGGAAAGTTTACCTGAAGGTGTAAAATTGATGATATTAGGTTGCAAAAATGATATCGTTCAACTAACCACCTCCTCAGTTGATGCACATTTGTACTTGTTTTACGAAATTTAGGGCAAAACATCATCTGGCTCCAAATTGGTGATTTTTTGTTGGCAAGATTTATAGTTTGTTATGGTAAACGCGGGATTTCACGAAGAGTGGTGGCGATGTCAAGATGGCCAGTTCAAATCGCCAAAACGAGAGATCACACTGCCCAGAAATCGGTGTTTCATAATTTCAAACGTTGGCCATTGCTTATTGTCACCTAATTTTTTATCTGCCTACAACATAAATGTCACATCACAATGACATTTGACTCTATTTGCAAAAATTATGCCACATTCACACATTATGACATTACTTTTGCCTCACCTTGTATGTGCCTACAGATGTAGAAGCGATATTTGTTTTAAATTCTGAAAATAAAACTTTTTTGTTATACTAATATATATATACTGTATTGTCAATACTGACTCTGAAAATTTATAGTCCACAACTA
Source organism: Palloptera scutellata (assembly GCA_958295655.1). Classification (NCBI taxonomy): domain Eukaryota; kingdom Metazoa; phylum Arthropoda; class Insecta; order Diptera; family Pallopteridae; genus Palloptera; species Palloptera scutellata. Next base: position 50,826,583 of record OY282451.1, read on the forward strand.
GTTAATTTTAAACTACTTAGTAGTTTGATACTATATAAAAACATTCTAGTTCAATAGCTAGCTCAAAAGCCATTGAGGATAAGGACAAGTGTCTTTTGAGGGACATCAGCGTGGAAAAAAAGAGTATGCTGCGTGTAAATGAGATCGAGGAATGAACTACCTAGTTTTGGTGCTTTTTCAGCTAGCTAATTAACTAGTTTCGAGCTAGTTGGTTGGAAATGCAGGGAAACAGACACGGTATTTGATGCAGCAGTGTAGGAAGGGAGGTGGCTATGGCAGCGTTAACGCAAAAAAAATTATATATATATAAAATGTCACACACATACACACACACACACCTCACACACACATCACACACACATGATAACAACAAGACCCTGGAGTATCTGTGCATACTGTCATGATGCTGAAGTACATGTGTTGACAAACTGCCAAACAGACAGAGAAATAGACAGACGGACAAGCAGACAGACTGACATATACCTATGTACATATGTAGATAAATAGACTGATAAGTAAATACACAATGACGGACGCCTTTGTGTGAGTAATTGTTGTTGCTGTTATTGCAATTGTTGTCATTGCTGTTTTCGCTATTGTTGTTGATTTGTGTTGACTTTGGCATCCAAAACGAGAACATTTTGCCATAGATTGGATATTGTGAAATTTTTGCATCTTATCGTTGCAGTTGTAATTGAACCGACGCATAATTAAATATGTGTGGAAGTACCAAAATGTTTGCGGTCATTGGAGATATTGATTTTGTTTTCTATTTTATTTTATTTTATTTTATTTCTAATTTACAGTTTAGATAAAATATTTGTTTCATTGGCAAACGTCAACGTGAACGTTGAACGACTTTCATTAAATGGCAACATTGACATTGATTGCATGAGAGAGTGTATCATCGACTTCAATGACTAATATAACCCAGTGAACAATAGGTTACTACTAATACCTTAAACCAGCTAGTCTTAACAATTGTGGACTCCCTGCGCTCTTCGTTCTTCGTCTATTATTGCACAATTCATTTAATTTTAAAATTTATGATTATTTTCTACGTGACATTTTTGCTTATCATAGCTGCTAATTGCACAGAAGGAATTTGAGACAAAAAAAAATTGGAATAACTCGAAATGAAGCGATCGTTTATATTTCAATACATCTATTGCTGGTATTGCCGCATATCGCAACACATAAAAATATAAACAAATTTTACAAAGAAAAGTAAACGAAATAGCTTTGAAGCTTTTTTGTAACCACAGCGTCAGAGGGGTCTTGCGGATAAACCCCTCTTCCTAATGAATTAAAATTAGCTATAAATAAAAGATGATTTTTTAAGAGCTTGGATTTCGAAAATTGAAAAAAAAACACAAAAATCAATTACTGCCATTTACTTTTTAAAGATAATTTCACTTAAATGTTGCCCGCGGCTCCGCTTCAAGTGGTCCATTCTGAAGGTCCACACTTTTTCTTTCACACATTTCGGTTCGATTTCCAAATCAGCAATCGTGTTTGGCTTCTCCCTATAGACAAGAGACTTAACATAGCTTAAAAAAAAAATAGTTTAACGGGGTCAAATCACACGATCTTGGCCAATTGATTGCACCAAAATGTGAGATTAACTGCTCACCAAATTCGACTCTCAATTGATGTATGGTTTCGCGTGCAGTGTGGCATGTGGCACCGTCTGCTAGAACCACATGTTGGCCGAGTCCAATCCTTTCATTTTCTGTTATCATCGAACGGTACCTTTCGCCATTGACCGTAACGTTGCGGCCTTCATCGTCTTTGAAGAAGTACTGCCCAATGATGCCACCTGTCCATAAACCGCACCAAACTGCATTTTTCGGGATGCATTGGTAGCCGCTGAATTGCCTCTGGCTGGTCTTCACTCCAATTACAGCAATTCTGCTTATTCATGTATCCATTGAGCCAAAAATGAGCCTCGTCGCTGAAGACAATTTGGCGATAAAAAAACGGATCTTCATCCAGCTTTTCTAAGGCTCATTCACTGAAAATTCGACGTTGTGGTAGGTCGTCTGGCTTCAGTTCTTCCACCTGCTATATTTTGTATGGCATTTATCCCAGAACTTTGCATAAAATCTTCCAGGTGGTCGAATAACAAAAACCCAGTTGCTGCGATTGGCATCGGATGGACATATCGCGATCTTCTTCAACACTGGCGAATACAGCAGCAATATTCTCTTCGGTACGCACTCTATGGATACGATTTGATGGATTGATGTCCAATAAAGTGAAACTGGTGCGAAATTTGGTCACAATGAGCTGAATAGCCAGCTCTGTGGGTCGGTTATGACGACCATAAAATGGACGTAGCTTGCGAACACACATTTTTCACAGAGCACGAATTTTGATAGTACCATAAATTTCAATAATTTGCAAACGTTGTTCAGCCGTAAGTCTATTCATGATAAAAAGTAGCAAACCAAACTGAGCATTTTTTACTTTGAGTCATGTCAAGAATCACGCGGGAACTGTCAGAAATATAAAGGTCAAAAACCAAGTAGCAAATAATCACCCTTTAGTTTAAAAGTATTTTGATTTCAATTAAGTTCAAATACTTTTTATTTTTATTTTTTATTGATTCATTCAACAAACAGGGTGTACCCCTATGAATGCAGAGCATTGTGTTGAATGGAAGGCAGTTTTTTTTGATAGGTGGGAGGAAGATTGAGAGAGGGAATGCAATCACACTGGACACCGATAAAGACATAGACATTGACATTGTGGCAAGTGTTATGCCTTTACCACAATGAACTTCAGTTTATCAGTGTCGACTATGACCGCATATAGCGCCAAAGGCCAAGCTTTTCGCATCCACGCATGTTGTGCGTGTCCTATTTGTACATGAATGGAAGGGACCTACAATTTTATGACGAATCCGAACGGCAGAGTGAAAAGCTACTTAAACTTAAACTAAAACAAAAAATACCTAATTCAATTTTGAATTAATTTTCCCAGCCACACTCCAATGAGTGTGAGCACCATTTGTGCTAATAATCTATTTTGTAATACCTTCAACTCATCACTTCCACCGATTGGCTTTGGTTTTTCATCATCTCTACATTTCTGCCCACATCAAAAACTTCATCTTCTGTTCCTCGACTTTCATCGTCTTTACATAAAAGTGAATATTAATTTGTTTCGCTTTTTTTTATATTATATTTATGCAAATTATTTGTAAGCATGTACATAAGGATAACTTTTTACCAGAATTTATATTTTTGATCATTTTCAAAATTGAATTTTTCAACATCACAACAAAACGAGAACTTACTCGTCGAGTCGGAGCAGTAAAAAGTAAACCACAAAATCAGCTGAATTGCAAAAATAAAACTTTTTCAATTAAATTCATTAATATTCAATGCTTACGTTTTTATACAAATACCAATGTCGTCCCGTCCCATCCCATCCCATCCCGCCCCATTCAAGCCCTTTATCCAGCCCCCATCCTCCAAGTTGCTTTAAAATACCACAAAGTATCAGTAACCGCGCTGCCGAGCAAATATCCGCCAGCGTCTTACATTTTACCCACTGACAACAACAACAACAACAACAACAACAGTTGTAAATTCTTTCTTCCCTTCCTCGCACTCTTTATTTTTATGTATGTATGTATGTATGTATGTATGTATGTATGTATGTATGTCTGTAGACATTTATAGGTTCGTATCATCTACATCTCTCTACTTAAATAATCATAAATATAATAATAACGATGTTGATGATGATGTTGATAATGATGTTGATGATGATGTCTATGATAATGGTGGCAATTTTCAAAAGTCGCTCACGTTAATGTGTAGGTGTGTGAAAATACACGCATACACGCATGTACTTACTCGTATATACATACCATCTGTCTATGCATGTATGAGTCAAGTGAAATTTTCAAATTTGAACTTCAAATAACTAAATACAATTTCCTTGGATCTTTAATTTGCTGAAATACTTACTGTGATTCTTGGTATGGTACTTTATTTTAATTATTCTACTATTTATTTAGTGGATGATTGTGGTTTCTGTGGTGGTTTTGTTTTTGTTTTTGTTCTTTGCATGCAACACAATATTATTTTTGATTGCATCAAAAAATAATTTCGGCCAAAAAAGTAATTACAAAGTAATAAAAACAAAAACTTCATTAATTTTGATTCTATCAATTTTTGATATACGCCCTTTTACTTTCACCTATACTAAGTATATGGGCACTTCCAAGTATCAAGGAGATTTCTAAAAAGTTTTAGTTTACGATGGCAGAGATTAAATAAATGCAGAAAGGTTGGAAGACAGTAATGGATATGAAATAAATTATAAAAAAAATCTGTTAATTAACACAAAACAGGAAAAATTGTAATGGAATGAAACAAAGATTTCAAACATTTGGAGAATGCTGATATTCCGCCAAGTAACCACCATCTATGAATATAAATTTACATAATTAAACTCATGAAGAACTTATTTATGAAAACAGAAAAGTCACTGAAACGTTTAGCCGCTATACACTAAGTGAAACGTCTTAGGTATTTTATGTATACTACTGTGGGCAAAAAGTAGTAAGACTTTTTAATTTAAATTTCGCGCCATTCATCAAAATATTATTTTTTTAAGGTTGGTATGACTGTCGGTGACATCTGTGCCAAATGTCACATCAAAATAATCATTAGTGTTTAGTATACGCTTGTCTTTCTGAAGTACAAAAAGTGCATTCGGCGATTTTCACAATGAGTGAAATTATTCAACAAAGAAGTTCCATTCAATTTTGTGTGCGGAATCAAATTTCTGGTGCCGAAACGTTCAGAATGTTGCAAAAGGCCTTCGGTGATAATTGTATGTCGCGAGCAAGTGTTTTTGATTGGTACAAATTGTTCAAAGATGGTCGAGAACGCGTTGACGACGAACCACGTCCAGGACGGCCATCAACATCAACTGATGATCAACACGTCAATAAAATCAAGGAATTGGTGCTCGAGAATCGACGATTAACAGTCAGAGACCTTACTGGCATCGTTGGAATATCGGAAGGATCAGTGAAAACCATTTAAAACATCATTTGGGCCTAAGAAGAGTGAATGCACGGTTCCGGAATGGTTCCAAAATCACTGCATTGGTGTTACGAGACCATTTTGCCAAAAATTCGACTGATATCGTTCCGCAACCACCCTATTCGCCTGACTTAGCACCGTGTGACTTTTGGCTATTTTCTAAACTCAAAAAACATAAAAACGCTTCGTGGACACCGTTTTGAGTCAATTGAAGACATTAAACATGAATCGCTAAGCGCATTGAAGGCTATTCCGGAAATTGATTTTAACAACTGTTTCGAAAATTGGAACAAGTTGGCACAAGTGTATTGGGGCCGGGGGTGATTACTTTGAAGGGGACGAAATAGATTTGGAAGAATGAATAAAAAAATGTGAAAGTATGAACAAAGTGTTACTAACTTTTGCCCACAGTACTGGTACAGTATGTACCAGTTGTACAAGTATGAAACCGGTTTTTTTGTTGTTGAGAAAATACACGTTTATTTAAGAAAATTTGTTATACATTGAATCTTCAAAGTAATGGCCATTGCAAGCTACACATTTTTCTCATCTCTCTGGCGATTTGTGAATGCCTCGCCAAGAAAACTGTTCGTTTTTTGAGTCAAACCAGTCATCGAGTCATTTTTTTCACATTTGCTGTCGAATCGAAGTGCTGCTCAGCAAGTGCGTGCCCCATTGATGAAACTAAGTGGTAGTCAGAAGGGGCCAAGTCTGGTGAATAAACCGCATGGGCGAGGGCTTCCCAGCTGTACGAATCCACCAATTCCCGAGTCTGTTTTGTTCGATGTGATGGTGCATTGTCATCAAGAAAAATCACTTTGTGTTGCCTAGCTTGATATTCTGGACGTTTTTGGCCCAAAGCACGGTTCAAACGGTTCAAATCGGCCAATTGTTGTTGGTAGCGTTGACCAGTAACTGTTTCACCTGGTTGCAGAAGGTCAAACCAGATAACACCTCGTTGAACCCAGAAAACTCAGAGCATTGTCTTCTTTCCGAAGCGATTTGACTTTGCTGTCGATTTGGCCGGTGTTATATGATATGAACATATGATCGTTTACGTTTGGGATTCTCGAATTAGATCCATTTTTCATCGCCAGTAACAATTCGATGAAGATATGACTTTCTTTTGTAGCTGGTTGTTTTTCGATTTTCCTGCTGTCTTTCACTCAATTCATGCGGCACCCATCGCCCCACCTACAAAATCAATCCCATGAATTTTAAACGTTGAGAAATGCATTGTTGGGTCACATTTGCCATAATTGTTCTGGAAGTTGTTCTTGCGTTTGATCATCATCCTCGTCGAGTAAAGCTTGCAATTCGGCATCCAGCATCTTCAAACTTTTTCGGTGGCCCTTCCACGTTCTGCGTTTCTCACATCAAAATCGCCACTTTTAAACTTATTGAACCAGTCGTTGCACTGTGTTTTGCCTAGAGCGTGCTGGCCGTAAGCTTACACAAGCATTCGATGAGATTCTTAAGCAGATTTCTTCAATTGGAAACAGAAAATCAATGATGTCCGCATATCGTAGTTTGTAGGCAAAAAATTCGACATTTTTATGAGCGAAAAAAAATGTGTTGTTGTATGAAACTTGATTGTTTTTGAAGTGAGTATTGTTGACAGATCTAAATGCGAAGAAATGGCGCCAACGATTTGGTTTGACAGAGCGTATAGTTTTACCTACCGACACAGAGATGTGATTACTTGTTTCATACTTCTACACCTGGTAAAGGGTTTTTCAATAGGCGACTGGCGAAGCTTTATAGAGGCGGCCAAGACCGATCATCGGTTGTACTTATAGTGCTAAGTAAACTACATTATTTTGTATGTATTTAAGTACAACACAGAATAACACAGAGATATCGGGGGTTGATTTTTATTCCAGGTCTAGTACACATTCTACATTTAAGTATGGAATTCGATATTGCTCATATGATGACCGCGAGTACGTTTGGAGCGATCGATTCTTTGATGGCAACTTTCCATCACTCTTCCACACATACCAGCCGGAACGTTCTCTCTCCTTCTTCCTCCCACCTTTCAATCTTCCTTCCAATCAACACAATGCTCTGCATTTATAGAGGTACACCCTGAATATATCAATAAAAAAAAAACCTTGGCAATTTCACCTCTAACAATCTTGACTTGTTGGTATAACCCAAAGACTTAACGAAACCCCAGCAACGGAAATCAAAAGGGCATTAAATCGGATCAGCGAGGTGGCCATTCGGCCGGACCATTTCTCGAGTTTACACGACTGCCGAACTTCCCCTTCAATAGATCAAATGTTTGACCAGATGTGTGGCATGTGGTACCATATCACTGATGTCAAGTCCAGCCAATACTTTCCAAAATCAGTCTTCCAACATGGTACGATAGCTAACTCCATTGACCGTAAATGGGCGATCTTTTTCATCGATGAAATAATACAGTCCAATCACACCTCTGGCATCGAATCCATACCGCACGGTCACTTTTTGCGCATGCAATGGGGTCTCTTGAAGCACATGTGGGCTTTTTGCTGTCCAATCACTCATATTTTGCTTATTGAAAAAGCCATTAAGCTAAAAATTAGCTCCATCGCTGAAGATGATTTCTCGACGAAATTCAGGATTTTCTTCAATCTTTTGCAGAACCCAAACAGAGAAGCTTGAGCACTGTAAATGATAGCGAGGCATCAAAATTAATCCTAAACAAAACAAACACTCAAAGAGAAACAAGGAAAGCCTTCGGGAACCAGCTTACATTAATGAAGTTACTATATATCATTTTCAAGTCAGCTTAAATACCTTGAAATAATTCTAGATGAAAAATTAACTTGGAGTCCTCATCTGGAAAGTAAAATCCATAAGGCAAGAGTGGCGCTTTAAACTAGTAGAAGCCTAAATGGAAAATACTGGGGACTCAGCCCAAAATTCAGTCCTTGGATTTAAACAGTGATTGTTGGACCAATTATAACATACGAAGCTCCAGTATGGCACAAAAAGGCTCAGCAAAAAAAACAACTAAAGAAAAACTCTGTAAAATACAGAGGCTTGCCTGCGTCTCAGTTACAGGAGTCATGTGTGGTTCTCATGTGGTTCTCAACAGCAGCACTAGAAGTCGCATTGGGCCTGCCATCACTACACCTAGTGATCCAATAAGAGGCGCTGAAGTTCACTGCTAAGCTCATGTTGCAAGACATTACACTCTTGGAAAAAAATTGACTAAGGAACAGAACAAAACCTTAACATCACAATAAATGATTCGTGGCTACCCCGACTACCCGTGGCTACTGCTAACACAACCTTTAAGAGATACTTGGGACAAGGAATGTCCTCGCGGAAACGATGAAGTTGGAACGGGAGTTTATGGAATTAGCCCGGGAAAGGATATTATTGCGAGTATGAGCCAAGGAAACTACATTTTTCTAGCGATAGTACACGCAATTGAATTATGCCTTAGAGAATATGAAGAGAGGCCGTCCAGTAAACGAAACATCTATACACATTCGGACAGTAAGTCTGTACTACTGCCCTTGAACTCTTTCAAAACCTATATGAGAGTGCCTTAAACTATCAAACTAGCATCACAAAATAGAGTCCATCTAATTTGGGTGCCTGGACACAGTGGTATTGAGGGCAATGAAATGGCTGACAAGCTAGCCAGAAAAAGGGCATTCGGATCCATATTTGGACCAACCCCATTCTGCGTTGCATGCAGTTTTATAAAGCTCAATCACATGACAGAACAGAAAGGTCCAGGCACGACACTACAGGCAACAGACAGTCTAAATCATTAATACCTAATGTGTCAATCACAGTTAAGAACAAAACAACTCTTGATGTTAAACAGAAACGGAATCCGAGCAATCACAGGATTTCTTACTGGACACTGCCCAGTTAGGAAACATCTTGCTAGCATGGGAATAACTCGAGACGAATTCTGTAGATTTTGTCACGACGACGAGGAAACAGCAGAGCACATTATGTATTATATGGCACTGTGACAAACTTACAAGGCTTAGACTTCTTCATCTTACTATTGCATACCCAATTACGGTTAAAGTGAGTGATGACTCCCAGGGATATCTTACCATTTTTAAATGCTATAAGCCTCGGAAGAGTATCCTAGGATATTCAATGGGCTTTTCATAATAGAACTTTTCAGGCCGCAGTGATTTGGTGCCAGGTGCCCAGCCCCTGTGGCAATCTAATCTATGTAATAGCACTGTCTGGTGGGACGATTATTACGACCGATAATTGTAGTAAGCGCTCTTAAAGTTGCGATCACCGACTCACGTTTTGAATGACGTTTGGGCACTGCGAGAACAAACAAAAATTCAATGCTGCATTTGTGTTTAAATACAAAATTGATATGTCCCTATTGAAGAACCCTTTACTTGCACTAGTTCGGATGTTCGTTGGAATAAATACATTTTTGACGTGCCGAAAGAAGCAGCCAAGTGCCTCGGCTTTCTTAGCCGGTGTAAAAAGTATTTCACTTCGACTGATCTCCGCATGATCTACACCACCTATACACGTCCTAAACTGGAGTTTAATTCGCATCTATGGACTGCGCAACTGGAGTTCCAGGACAGTATCCAACATCGAGCGATAAAGCTAATAGGAGAAAGTAGAGAGTCCAGCTCTATTGACTCCTTGGAACATCGTCGAAACGTGGCTCGCGTCTCTCTGATTTACCGTTACTTTCACGGTAGATGCTCTGCTGAGATGCGAAAGCTGATGTCGCCAGTTCGTGTGTTCAACAAAACTACACGAACAGCAAGCGGAACTCATGCCACGTAGACACGGTGTTTCACCGCTGTATGCATTGCAGAGAAGCTTTTATAAGCTTCCTACAAATTTAAAGCAAACTATAACTACTTCTTCCTGCATCTTCCTCCCACCTTTCAATCAAAAAAAAAAGGTGAGACTTAATAATTTTAAGTTCTGTAAATGCAGTTTTAAAGCCAGCATATGTTGCAATTTTAAACAGTGATTACTTTTGGGTAAAGTTTTGTAAATGTATTTTTGTCGAATTTTCAAAGTTGCCCTACGAAAAATCGTACAGATTCTTTCAAAATGTGTTAAGAATAAGCTAATTTTTGTTTTCCAATGAATCACAATGCAATGATTGATGGATGGAATAAGTAACACAGTAGTGATACTTAGTTCTTTTGCGATTATGTGTAATGGCCCAGCTTCACATATTCTGCAAGTACCTGTTTCAACCTGGTGGGACCATCAAAAATCAGTATAAACTGTTTTTATTGCCTATTCGCTAATTTTAACTTAACATAAACGTAATTTTAGTATGCGTCACGTGATGAAAATCATAGCTACAGAAGCAGTAATCAGCAACTCTAACACCATATATGATACATACATGCAGCTAAATACTGTTACACAAGATTTAAATGGAAGTACAGTGATGGCAATGATATCGTATTCGCAGTCGAACATTTCGAACATCATTAGTATGCAGAGTTGCATTCAGTGTACAGTGTTCAGCAGGGAGTCATAATCAATGCACGTACGATGATGTGCGGCGACTGGTTACTTAAGTGCTGTCGTCGTTGTCGTCGTCGTCGTCGTTGTCGTCGTCGTCGTCGTCGTCGTTGTCGTAGTGTTGTATGGTAGAATTAGCAACAACAACAATAACAACAAAAAAGTCACATGTCACTCGTTACCATAAATTACTGTGATCATTACGACGTTTAATTTATTCGAATAAAAAACAATTCAAAAAAAATCTAGTAGAGAAGGTAAGTTGCTTATTTTATTATACTATTGGTACTAAGTGCACAAGTGTGACTGTGAAAAATAAAGGTAGAAAAATTGAAAAAAAAAAGCAACCTAGACAGCCTCAGCGTAATCTATCCGTAATGGGTCAAGGTGGTTTGGCTCGTGCAAAATGCACAAATGCGTTTTCGCCGTCGACTGGCTGGCTACGATTTTTATTTTTTATATGCGGCTCAGTGTTTCAGTTAGTAAGTAGATACAGATATTTATTGGCCATTTTAGTGCACATAATCTTTTGATTGCAGGTGTAATTATTGTAAATAAAAGTAAGTTTTTGAAATGAAACTTATTTACGTAGGTTCAAATACTTAGAAGGAATGCAATGAGAGAAATATGACTACATGTACTCTTACTCTTTATAGAATAGGCCGGCCTCTGTCGATAGAATTGTGCGGGTATTTATGGTAAATAGGTATATAGTACATACGAGGTATGATCAAAAAATAACAGTTATTTTCAATTTTTTCAAAAAGTACTTATTTATTCATCAACAACTATCTTGTCCCCTTCAAAGTAATCCCCCTCAGATATAATACACTTATGCCAGCGTTTTTTCCAATCCTCGACACACTTCTGAAACGCGCTTTTTGGTATCGCCAACAGCTCCTATTTCAATCGTAGCAAAACGCTTTCCTTTCATCGGTGTCTTCAGTTTTGGGAAGAGGAAAAAGTCAGCGGGGGCCAAGTCCGGTGAATACGGTGGTTGAGGCATGATAACGGTTTTGTTTTTGGCCAAAAACTTACGCGCAAGCGACGTTGTTTTTGCTCAAAATTTAACAATTTTGGAACAATCTTCGCTGCCGCACGTTTCATGCCTAAAACATCTGTAAAAATTGCTTGGCATGAGCCGAACGATATGCCAACATCATCAGCAACCTCTCTGATAGAGATTCGACGATTATCCAAAATCATTTTCTTCACTGCGTCAATGTTTTCATCGGTTGTTGACGTGCTCGGGCGACCAGGACGAGCATCGTCATTGACATCTTCTCGGCCTTCCTTAAACCGGTTATACCACAATTGAACTTGTGTTCTGCTCATAGTAGACTCGCCAAAGGCCACAGTCAACATTTCAAATGTCCTTGCGCATTTAATTTCATTTTTTACACAAAACTGAATACAGTTTCTTTGATCCATTTTTTCGAATAGTAAAAAAAAGAAGAGCACACCAACAAACGACTAACCTTTTTATCTGTCAAAAACAAACTGACAATCCAAAATGGTTGGTATTGCCAACATATATAACAGACATGTGTACCAACATAACAGAAAAAAAATGCGAAAATCGAACATACGTAACTCACGAAATTTGAAAATAACGGTTATTTTTTGATCACACCTCGTATATCTAGAGGCTGTTGGTGTGCGATAATGAGACGAAACAGGGATCGAGGAGGTAGAGATAAAGTGCAAGCATATAAGACCTAAAGACGTTGTTTCACTTCATTAGCGTGTAGCGGCTACACGTTTCAGTTTCTTTTTTTCATTCGTTAGATAATCCTTATGTACCGTAAAGTTTCAAATAGTAATAGAATGTAAGAATCAAGGGAAGCGTGTTAAGCGTGTCAGACTTAAAAGCCTCGTGTGTGCTTCGACAGTGTTCACAATACTAAACAAATTAAGTAATTACAGTAGAAGTCCAGTATAACGAATGCCGATATAATGAAACTTCGATATTACGAACAATTTTTTTCAAGCCAATTAATGACTCTATACATATAACGAATGGTTGAAAAATTAGGTATTCTATATAACGAATGATATTTGCTTATCATGCTTAATTTTTTTTACTTTGCATTTCCGATATTGCTAAAAACAAATTGCACCCGATTTTTTGTTTTCTTTTGCGCACGTACAAAAACTAAATATTGTTTTTTCACTTATATGAATTTATATTACTTACTTACTTTCAATGGCACAACTACCCATGGAGGACCTAGGCCGAGCTTTTCGCATCCACTCAAGTTGTGCGTGTTATAATATTTGTACATGCTTGGAATGGACATACATTTTAATGCCAAATCCGAACGGCGAAGTGAAAAGCTTTTCGTAGCAATTTTTATTCTTGTAGGTTTGCCATTGCCTGCCAAGAGGTGGTGCCGTGTAGAAAAATTTGTTTTTCTACTTTTTGATTTTGCCTGTGCCGAGATTCGAACCCCGGACACTCTGCGTAGCAGTCCAACGCACTACCACTACACCACAGCGACCACAAATTTATATACTCGCAGAATAATTATCTATGTAGTACTTCACAAGACTCATGTTATTTCCCTTTTTTTGTTTTTGTTTTATTCTGATTCTAAAGTTCTGGTTTGATATTTTGAAATAAATAAATAGTTTGCAAAATGTATTAATTTTTGTTATTTTGCTTATTATTAGGATACTTATATCTTATTATTCGTTATTTTCAACGAATTTTCGATGTAACGTAGTATTACGACCCTGAACATTATATTGTTCGTTTTACTGGACAACCACTGTATGTGCATTTTCATTTTTATAAACGTGTTGCATCATTAACATCGCCATAACAAAGAGATGCATGTGACTAAAGCACGTGGATATGATGAAAATAAATAAAAGACAATAAAAATAAAGTGCAGCCGAGTCGCGGAGGAAACACGAATCTACACAACTTTCATGGAAACTATCTGCGAATACTCAGAGTGCAATAAGCAACGGAACGATACAATCCTCGCTGGATATTTATGTTTATTGTTCTCATAGAGAAAAGTCTGGTTATGTTGTATATTCTACTTGTTTGTTTTTTTTGTTCTTGTTATGTAAGCCTTGCTCGTTGCATCACACATACACACACACACACACTGGGTATGCATATACCCAGTGCCTTGCGAAGGAATGTCTCAATTGGCGGTGCCGCGAGGGTCTATCAGGACAGAGTAGTGACTCAAGGGGTGGTTTTAGTAGATAGCTACACTGGAGTGTGAATCGTGCATACTGTGTGCTGCATCAGGCTGCCAGTATCTATGATGATTTCCCCTTCTTCTTTTGCTTTCTTCTTTTAATGGTACAACAGCCCATGGAGGGCATGTACCGAACTTTTATATTTGTACATGAATGGAAGGGACCTACAGTTTTATGCCGAATCCGAACGGCGAAATGAAAAGCTTTTTATATGGATTTTTTACTCTTGTAGGTTTGCTATTGCTTGCCAAAAGAGAGTGGTGCCGTGTAGAAAAAATAGTTTTTTCTACTTTTTGTGCTGAGATTTGAACCTCGGACACTCTGTGAAACAGGCCAACGCACTACCAACTTCACGACAGCGACCACTGAAAGACGCTACAAAGACAACACAATGCCAGGAGTGTTTGAGACCCCGTTTGCTAGAGAAAATACCGCAGACGACCTTGTTCTCTAGTTTAGAACCATCTGTATAGATATCAGTAGAATACTGAATGACCACCTGAATACAATTCAGGTGGTTTCTACTGGGAATATAGATTGGAAAACTTGTGGTTTAGATTGGGAGTAGAGTTGATATAGTCTATATTTGTACTTAAGTACAGACAGGTCCAGGTCAGGACTAGCGCGATCAGGCCCTGAGTATGCAGCTGAGCACCTAGTTGATTGCTCAATCAGAAGAAGAGAGTAATTAATACAATTGTAGTTATTCTGACTTTATCCTGTGATTCTAGGTGGACCAACTTTTCAGTAGTTAGCCACTAGAAGACGGCGTCATATAGAAGACCTAACCTAAAGATAACATAACCTCTCTGAGGTTAGGTTATAATCGAGAGTTTGCTTGTGGAGGTTAATATTCTAGACACGGCTTTTGATCTAGTGATACTTCCTTACTTAGCTGGCACGACAACCGGTAATCGGTCTTGGCCGCCTCTATAAAGCTTCGTCAGCCGCCTCTGCTAAGCGCGCGTTGGCGCCAGTCGATAAGGCCAAGTGCAGTCAGGTCGAGCTGTACCTGGTCTTTCCAATGGAGTGTAACAACAATAATGGAAAAAGGAAAGAGTGGCTTTTGAATTTAGACTATCAGCAAATGAATTTTTTCCAAGTATTACTTGCAGCACAACTTTCCTTTTATTTACAGTGTGCTGAAGAGTTTTTTGAATCAGCTGATTGCAGAAAATACTTCGACCAATCGGTGTTCGAGATGGTGATGACGTAGACGGTGATGAGCAAAACGAAACGTTTTTCCAACTAGGAGCGATTTCTTTCATTCGCTCAACATGACCCAGCCAGCGAAGCCGCTAGATTTTTATACGCTTGACTATGGCAGTGTTGGCGTATAGCTCATACAGCTCATCCTTCCATCTCATTCGATTCACATTGTCCACGCAATATTGGACCGTAGATCTTACGGAGTACCTTCCTCTTTAACGCTCTTAACAGCCTCTCATCATTGATGGTCAATGTCCACATCACAGCGCCATATATTAGGACGGGAAGGATGAGGGACTTATAGAGCGTTATTTTCGTCGGTCAAGAGAGAGAGAGAGAGAGAGAGAGAGAGAGCTCTGCTTCTCAGTGAGACAGCTCTAACAAATACCTATCAAAATTACACTTTGGCTGTGTTGCAAGAAATCTATGATTTCCGTAGTGACATGAATTCAGATTTTCCCGGCCCATAGTTTAAGTAGTAATTTGAAATTTAAATGAGAATTGATGGATTGCTAATTTGGTATAGGTAGGAACCTAAATATATAATAGAGATGGCCAATGTAAAATGACGCCGCCTCACCCATATCATTCGAAATGGATTTCAACTTTCCAATCAATGTAATTGCGAAGATTTTAAAGAAAATTATGCATTCTGTTCATTACTTTAAGGCTTTGATGATTGTAGGGTATAAAAATATTCAGCAGCCACCGAAATACCATAGCAATGGAAATTGGGGCGAAAATTGTTAGTTTTGTGGCTGAATGCGTGTTCATACACAAGTGTGTGTGTGTGGTGTGTGTGTGTGTGTATGTGTGTGAAAACTTAGGTACATATGTATGTATGTGTAAGTACGGCTTGTTCATATCCTAGGTACAAGTTTTTTATGCTCATAATGTTTTACGATAATTTTTATGGCTTTTAAAATTGCATCAGCGCGCATGTGGCAGGTTGAAATATTTTTATGTTGGTTGAACACGAGCGCAACATGCAACTCATTCAACGAATATCCACACAAATAAATACATAGAAAAAAGAAATTATGAAAAACTAATGTTTTTGTTACTCTTATCAATTGCAAAAGTAAAAACCACAAAAAAATGAATGTGGAAAACAGTAGCAGAAGGGCAACACGTTTCCATTTATGAATTTTGGTTGGGCGATAAGTTTCCACCAACTTTGTGTGCGCACACATTTCGATTGCGTTTTTGGGCTTGTCGTTTGTCCACAGTTTAGTGCATAGTAAAAATTGTGAAAGCTGGTCGCAAGTTGCGTGCATTATTTGACAAAGGCAAAACATGCCTTCACCTCCCATTTCCCTCTCTGTAACTTTTTAACTCTACTTACTTTTCATTTGTTGTATTATTTGCACGGGTTCGATCACTTGCCATATTGATGACGTGGTTGCCTGTTATCGCTGATAAAATGGCAAATGTAATTTCTAAATATTTTCTTTTTTTGTAAGTATAATTTGCTTTGTTAGTTCTTTGATATCTTCTTTGACATCGTCAAACGTAAATTGAGATTATGTTTTTTCGGGGAAAAAACTGAATTTTACTTAAATTTCGACAATTGTCAAAAAAAAATTGAAAATTTAAATAAAATAATACAAAATTTTTCACAGTGCTTTTTGAAGAATCCATCAATGCTTTGAATGTACAATAGTAGCATAAAAGTATGCAGCCTACGATTCAATCGATGAAAGTCTCATGTAAATCGAACTTATGAAAAATTGTGAAAAACAATAAATAGCTTAACTTCAACCTTAAACTGAAGTCCCCAACTCTCAACAAGCTCATGTAATTTTACTTACTTTTAATGGCACAACAGCCCATGGAGGGCCTACGCCGAGCTTTTCTCATTCACTCATGTTGTGCGTGTTATATTTGTACATGAATGGAAGGGACCTACAGTTTAATGCCGAATCCGAACAGCGAAGTGAAAAGCTTTTCATAGCAATTTTTACTCTTGTAGGTTTGCCATTGGCTGCCAAGAGGTGGTGGTGCCGTGTAGAAAAATTATATTTTCTACTTTTTGATTTTGCCTGTGCCGAGATTCGAACCCCGGACACTCTGCGTAGCAGTCCAACGCATTACCACTACGCCACAGCGACCATTTAATTTTACCCGTTTACGAAAACAGGGGACGCTACATAGATCTCGGGTTTATCTGTATTTACTTTTAGCTTCTACTGAAAATCTATGTTCCAAATTCCTAATTTTGCCTTACCCAAAAGTAATGGGATCTCGCTTAGCCTTAGCAAATATCTAGTGCTAGTAGCGGGTAGGGTGCGGATTCCTCATGTGCTCTCTACTGCTGTAAGAAAGCCTTCTATGCCAGATGAGGTCTTCAACTTCGAAACATGTTCTGACTTCAATACAGCAGCGATGGAGCCGAATTTTCTATACGGTGCCGTGGCTAACTAGTGAAAAGTTGGTCCACCTGGAATCACTGGATAAAATCAGAGTACCATAACTGCAATTGTATTAATTACTCTCTTCTTCTTGTTAAGCAATCAATCTAAGCTCAGCTACACACTCAGTGCCTGATCGCGCTAGTCCTGACCTGGACCTGTCTGTACTTAAGTACAAATATAGACTATATATCAACTATACTCCCAATCTAAACCACAAGTTTTCCAATCTATATTCCCTGTAGAAACCACCTGAATTGTATTCAGGTGGTCATTCAGTATTCTACTGATATCTATACAGATGGTTCTAAACTAGAGAACAAGGTCGTCTGCGGTATTTTCTCTAGCAAACGGGGTCTCAAACACTCCTGGCTACGTGTTGATCTTTGTAGCGTCTTTCCGTGATCGCTGTTGGGCAGTTGGTAGTGGGTAGGCCTCGCGCACAGAGTGTCCAAGGTTCAAATCTCTGCACAAAAAGTAGAAAAAACTGTTAGGCAATGGCAAACCTAAAAGACTAAAAATTGCATATGAACAACTTTTCACTTCGCCGCTTCGATTCGGCATAAAACTGTAAATGCGAAAAGCTCGGCCCAGACCCTCCATGGACTGTTGCGCCATTAAAAGAAGTAGCGTTTTTTTGTTATCATTGCAGTGTCTTTCAGTGATCGCTGTGGTGCAGTTGGTAGTGGGTAGGCCTCGCACACAGAGTGTCCAAGGTTCAAATCTCGGCACAAAAAGTAGAAAAAACTGGCAGGCAATGGCAAACTTACAAAACTAAAAATTGCATATGAAAAGCTTTTCACTTCGCCGCTTCGATACGGCATAAAACTGTAGATGAGAAAAGCTCGACCTAGACCCTCCATGGACTGTTGCGCTATTAAAAGAAATAGAAGAAGCCTCTTTCAAGCCAAAGTAGCAAAGTGGCAAAATAGCAATCGTCTAAGTTTCTATTACAATATTTGTAATGACACGAATATTTGCGTTTAAGTAAGTGCATTGACAGCCAAGCTGCAATCAAGTCACTTTCTGGTGTTTTAACTACATAGCACAGCCTGCTCTTGACTACAAATCTTCTCTCAACATCTTATCGAGTAATTCACAAGTTCACTTAAACTTCACCAAGGCAACTGATTTAACCAAATGCAACAAGCTGCTTTCCGATATCTGACCCTACGGCACCGTCGGTATATCTCTCACGTCTGTTAAATTGGCCTTTAAGCAAAATAACCTTAAGGAAGCAAAAAGACCGTTGGTAGCAGAGCAGAGCATACTTGTGGACTTACTTTGGCTACACACTGAACATTATAAGTATGTACTACACATGTATTCAATCATCTTAGCAGAAACTCCAACAGCACAAGGACTTCGGCGCTTACGGGACCCTGCTTAATGGAGAGATATGCTGAAAGATTATGGCTTCCATTCAATGACTTCTGTCAAGGTTGTGGATCTGAAGAAGAACAGGAAACAATGACTTCTGTCAAGGTTGTGGATCTGAAGAAGAACAGGAAATAGTCCTACACTTCCTATGTGAATTTCCAGGAGGAGACTACAACTTTAAGGGTCACCTCTCCTTCACTAGTCTCCTCGAGTCTTATCAACCATAAATGTGAAGGTCATAGCCAGATTCAAGTTTTCTTTTTTGCCTATATTAAGTTATTTAGTTAGACCAAGTGTGATGGCTCTTCGCGATTTCGTAAAATTTAACTTGTGTTTTAGCAGTGATAAAGTGAACAACATGAGCGTTAAAATAAGCCAGTTATTGTTATTGGAAAGCATTTATTTACTGTGTAAAAATGTTTAAAAATAGATTTAAATGAAAATATATTACCCCCGCTCCCGACAATTTCCTGACAACTTTATTTTTGTGCATCCACTTCTCGAGGAATGCGTAGGGCAATCTACAAGTGCAGTCAAGATAATTACAACAGTTTAATTGACAACGAAAATATAGGTGCACTATGGTTGAATTGAAGAACCAAGTCAAGAAAGTTGAGAATAATTAGAATTAGCTTACTTTAGATTGTACTTCTTATAAGGCGGCGACATGCCCTGGCGAATACCGCTGAACTTACCTAAAATGAAAAAAGGAAAAAGTAGTCAATATTCAATTTATAATGTTTATAATCTCTTATGTATAATTAGTTTTTACTTTCGAATTTACATTAAGTATAAATATAATTTTGTTTTGGAGGAAGATTTGGAGGAAGACAACCGGAAATTGTTGGTGGTCGCTTAAAACCGTCACTGATATTATTTCTATTTATACCAACATGTGTGGAGACTTTCACTCTCATTAGCGATATCAAATATCAAAATAAGACCGAGATAAACACACACAAATTCCAAAAACAAGAATACCGAAATTGCCTAACAAGAACATCTGCTGTTCTGTCAAACCACAGCATCACCGCTCCGTAGAAAATGATCAAAAAGCTAATGATAAAATATACCGCCGCCAGCTGGATACATTTTTCATTAACAAGCTACATAAAATAATCAACGGAAATTTTTCTCTTCTTTTGCATTTATGCTATTATTTTTGTTGTTGTTGTTGTTGTTGTTTTTATTGCCGTGCGCATATTTAGTTTACTATGAATATTAATGCCACCACGAAGGAATGAAATCAAAGAAGGGAACATTGCTCAAGGTTCTTTCTCTGTGATATCACATCGCATCCCATGGAGGATCTAGGCAGAGCTTATCGCATTGCATTATGTTGTGACAAACGCAAGGATATTGCTGTTTTAGCCTAAATCCGAATGTCAAAATAAGAGGTTGCACCCTGCTACGAAAACAAACTTTACAGTTACTGTTTTCCTAGTATTGAATATCGTTTTTACTAACTACACCTAACTAGTAAAGCATAAGCACCTGTCACCTCATCCCTATACATTCATACTTACATATATGTATTTATGTATTAATATACAGGGTGCTCCCTCATTTATGTCGGTAACATTTGTAAACATTGAATAATTTTAACATTTATCAACCGATTGACTTGAGCAAACATGTTTCTGAAACATCAATTCAGTACAATTTGACCAATGAATCGCTTCACACCGAAACAACACGTCGAAAAAGTGACGCTGTACATTAAAAACAGTCGTTCAGTTGTGTTAACTCAACGTGCATATCGTCGAAAATATCGTGGCCAACAAGCGCTGCCTGACAACACTATGCGTCGTCTGGGGTCGAATTTTGTTGAGCGCGGGATGGTGAGAGATCGTCGACAAGCCGTTCATCAACATCCAAGACGTTCCAATCAACTGGTTGAAGCGGTAAGAGCGTAGGTACATTTATCAAGGTTCGTTCGTCACCGCGCTTAGCATTTTGGAACCACCTTGCGGTGCATTTTGAGGGATGATTTGCATTTGTTTCCGTATAAAATGCAAATTACTCAAAGAATATTGCCGACGGACCCTTCACATCTGTCCGTCCACGGCCAGACAGTCGCTCGAATCGTTGACACTGAAACTGATTTTTGGAAGGAAATTTTGATGACCGACGAATCCCATTCCACACTCCCCACCGCCGTTAACAAGAAAAATTCCCGCATTTAGGGAACGGTGAATCCATACGAGATCCATGAAACACCTTTGCATGTCTAAAAAGTGACTGCTTGAGCCGGCGTTTACGCCAAAACCATCTTTGGGTAATTTTTGCTTCAGAGAAGAAGAAATAGTCGATGGGAATCGTTATCGGTAGATGTTGGCTAATTATTTCTGCCCACAAATGTGTGAAAAAGGTCTGAACTGGACGGTTATTGGTTCCAGAGAGTCGGTGCGCCATGCTACAACTGCAAATCAAACAATGGCAGTTTCTGCAACGAAAATTCCCTGGACGAGTGGTGTCAACAAATTGCGACATTGACTGGACACTAAGGTCTCCAGATTTGACCCCTCCGGACTTATTTCTGTGGAGTTATTTGAAAAGCAAAGTGTACGACAGCAAGCTTCAGACCATTAACGAGATCAGTGCCAAAAATTCGTGCCGAAATTATCGCTATACCGCCCGAGATGCTCGAAAAACTGATGGAAAACGCAGTAAAAACGACACATTTTGCTTTGGTCACTAACGGCGGCCACTTGATTGATGTTGCATTCAAAAACTAGTCCAAATAAATTGTAAAGGATCAAATTAAACAAAAAATAAATACATCATATATGGAAAAATGGAAATATTCACATACCGACATAAAAGATGGCGCACCCTGTATGTATTTATGTACGTATATAAGGGCGAAAAACTGATACATTTGATCATTAGGAGTCGAGTTCCATAAACCGTTTTGCGATTGTGATGCCATAATGACTCTTCTATAATGTAAATATAACTCTTCACGGCGTTAGCATAGCTCCTCAAAACTTAACAAACAAAAAACTTGTCTGATTAACCAAGAAAATGAATTAGTTGAAGTATGTATTTAAAAAGCTTTAAGAAAAATCCCTTTTTTCTTCAGTCTATTTCTGTTTCAATTATACTTTGTTGGAGTTCTGTATACTGTTTGCTGCTCTGACTGAAACGAGTGACTACGACTGAAAAGAGTTAATAGCTGCCAGAAAGGAGTACAGTTTACTCATCGATTTTTTAAGTGCATTACTCGTATCTAATAGATAATTTCAAATTTATGATCATCAACATTTATTATACGAGATATGTGTAATCGTATATTGTAGTCGCTGGTAGTGTGCTGGATTGCTTTGCAGAGTTCTCGGGTTCCGATATCGGCACAGGCAACAATCAAAAAGTAGAAAAAACAAATCTTCTACACGGCACCACCTCTTGGCAGGCAATGGCAAACCGCCAAGGGTAAAAAATGCGTAAGAAAAGCTTTTTGCTTCGCCGTTCGGATTCGGCATACAACTGTAGGTCTTCCCAATCAGGTACAAATATAACACACCCAACATGAGTCGCACAGATAGCTTGATATAGAAATATAGCAATGTTTCAGAGAACTTAACATACTGAGATGAGAAAAGAGACAATTCATTAAATTCACACCAAAATATATAAACAAATAAGTAATTTCCATCTTAACTTGACTTAGGCTGGTATTGCTTTTTACTTGCTTTTATGCAAATATTGTACATACTACTGTGGGCAAAAGTTAGTAAGACTTTTTAATTTAAATTTCGCGCGGAAACCCATTCATCAAAATATTATTTTTTTAAGGTTGGTATGACTGTCGGTGACATCTGTGCCAAATGTCACATCAAAATAATCATTAGTGTTTAGTATACGCTTGTCTTTCTGAAGTACAAAAAGTGCATTCGGCGATTTTCACAATGAGTGAAATTATCCTTCCCGTCCTAATGTATGGCGCAGAGACGTGGACATTGACCATCAATAATGAGAGACTGTTAGGAGCGTTCGAGAGGAAGATACTCCGTAAGATCTACGGTCCAGTATGCGTGGACGACGTGTATCGAATAAGATGGAACGATGAGCTGTATGAGCTGTACGCCGACACTGACATAGTCAAGCGTATAAAACTCCAGCGGCTTCGCTGGCTGGGTCATGTTGAGCGAATGGAAGAAAGCGCTCCGGCTAGAAAGGTGTTTTATTCGAACCACGGTGGAGGATCACGCAGAAGGGGACGTCCTAATCTCCGTTGGAAAGACCAGGTGCAGGGCAACCTGACTGCACTTGGCCTTATCAACTGGCGCCAGCGCGCGCATAGCAGAAGTGACTGGCGAAGCTTTGTGGAGGCGGCCAAGACCGATCATCGGTTGTAGCGCCAGCTAAGTAAGTAAGTAAAGTAAGTGAAATTATTCAACAAAGAAGTTCCATTAAATTTTGTGTGCGGAATCAAATTTCTGGTGCCGAAATGAAACGTTCAGAATGTTGCAAAAGGCCTTCGGTGATAATTGTATGTCGCGAACAAGTGTTTTTGATTGGTACAAAATCAAGGAATTGGTGCTCGAGAATCGACGATTAACAGTCAGAGACCTTACTGGCATCGTTGGAATATCATCAGTTGGAAGGATCAGTGAAAACCATTTTAAAACATCATTTGGGCCTAAGAAGAGTGAATGCACGGTTCCGGAATGGTTCCAAAATCACTGCATTGGTTTTACGAGACCATTTTGCCAAAAATTCGACTGATATCGTTCCGCAACCACCCTATTCGCCTGACTTAGCACCGTGTGACTTTTGGCTATTTTCTAAACTCAAGAAACCGCTTCGTGGACACCGTTTCGAGTCAATTGAGGACATTAAACATGAATCGCTAAGCGCATTGAAGGCTATTCCGGAAATTGACTTTAACAACTGTTTCGAGAATTGGAAAAAACGTTGGCACAAGTGTATTGGGGCCGAGGGGGATTACTTTGAAGGGGACGAAATAGATTTGGAAGAATGAATAAAAAAATTTGAAATTATGAACAATGTCTTACTAACTTTTGCCCACAGTAGTAACTTCATATTAACTAGGAAAAAGAGATATTTTGAACAGCGTAACTACCATAACTACATCAAATTGATGACAGCATCTGTGGCCCTTATCGGTGTGCATGTGTGCGTCTACATTTATGCATGAGTGGGTAAGTGTATATGTGTGTGTAACTGTTCTGTAAGTACCATGTAGGGAAACCAACTGGTTTAAAATTAGTCGATAAACTGGTTTACTGAAAACGACAACTAGTCACACATTTGCTGTCATTCTTTATTGCGAATTGGTTTCTTTAAGATTGTGTTCTCCTAGGTGCAAGTCAATTGTTCAGGCTTACATATCCTCTCAACTAGTTGGTGGATATATGTTCTTGGAATAGCTTGTCAACCAATTATAAACTTTAACTAGTTGGTAGATAGATGTTTTTGGAATAGTTTGTAGACCAATCGAATTGTTACAGTCTTGCAACCAGTTGTTTATGGAAAAAATTGAAGGCATTTTTCCGCTCGTGAACAGTACCCTACTGAAATTTAAAAATGTTTGTTGTATAAATGACATTTAAAAAAAAAATTAAAAATCAAAAAAAAAAGAAATTAAAATTGGGAAAAAATTTAAAACTTTTTATTTGTTGATTTCTATATTTAGCTTGAGGATTTTTGTGACATTTTAAAATCCTTATAAGTGAAAAACATTATAAAGTAGATGAGAATTGCAAGACAATATTTTAACTAAATATTTTGTATTATTATAGTGACTGTGGTCGCCGTGGCTTATTTGGTAGTGCGTTGGCCTGCTACGCACAGTGTCCGGTTCGGGGTTCAAATCTCGGCACAGGCAAAGTCAAAAAGTAGAAAAAAAAACATTTTTCAACACGGCACCACCACCTCTTGGCAGGCAATGGCAAACCAACAAGAGTAAAAAATAGCCTAAGAAAAGCTTTTCACTTTGCCGTCCGTATTTGGCATAAAAATGTGGGTCCCTTCCATTTATGTAAAAATATAATACGCACATCATGAATGCATGCGAAAAGCTCGGTCTACCGAACGGGCCCTCCATGGCCCGTTGTGCCTTTAAAATAGAAATGAAAGAGGAAGGGGTTGTTCATCGCATTTGTTTGTTCGGCCGCTTTAAAAACTAGGTGTTGCATAACTATTTGAAAAACTAGTATGGTAATTTTGGGGGACTAGACTGGTTTGGTCCTACAGGGTACCTACAAGTTTGCAATAACGAAGTGTAGTTAAGTACAAGTATCTACGACGTCACTAATTTTATTGTAAGTAAGCATAATTTAATGAAATTAGGTCGAGTTAATATTGCATAGAGGAGGGTAAAAGGAACAAGAAATGAAATAGTTGAATAATGTTAGAATACTAGAGGAATACCAACAGAAACAGCAGGAGTAGAAGAAGTAGAAGTAGAAGTAGAAGAAGAAGTAGAAGTAGAAGAATGACTATACTCGTAAGAAATACCTAAACAACGGCTCACAATGGAAAAATAAATAAAATAAAATGTCATGAGCACAACTTAAAAAAAATGAAGGTCTTTATATAGTACATATTTTATTTACACATGGAAATAAATTTGGTGATAAAAAAGCGATAAATAATAAAAAAGAAACCATCCACACACACACTTATGTACACATAATACACACATGTATACATATACATATATAAATAAGTATATAGTACGTAAGTTAGAAGCCATAAGACAAATGCCATAGGCGCAATTTAAGTACAGGTGAGTAAAAACTAGTAAGTATAAAGTATGTACACACAGGCAAACATAGATACATACTTACATAACGACGTGTTGTTGTTGCCTTACTCTCCACCATTGTGGTAAATAGTACATATATAAAGAGCAGTATATTCATTTATTTTTTATTAAGTAAGTATCAAATATCAAAATAAACAAAATTATTAAGGCTCCACGCTTAGCCTTAACGTTAAACTTTACTTATGCTTTGTCCTTCGTCGTCTGAAATAAGTAGTTTCGTTTTTTTATGACAACTTGGAGAATTTGTATATACAGGGTGGAACATTTATAATTTGGAATTTGATTTTGTTTGGTGTAAATAAGAAACGAGTAAGTTGTTTTCAATGTCTTCTTCTACTTTTAATGGCACAGCAGCCCATGGAAGGCCTAGGCCGAGTATTTTTTTCAATGTCGTTTTATCATTCCAATGAACAATCCTGCCGGTTAGTTGTGGAAAAAAATTTCATAATAATCGAATCTTCTGTTTGTTTTTGATTGCTACTGTTCTGTTTACGACTACTACTATTACTATCTAAGGCGATAAGTCATGAAGAACATATCGTCTCGTGCTACGCACCCAACAGGAAGCGAGCTGCTTCCCAAATGACAGATTCCTCTGCGTAACTCATACTTTTGCAGAAACGACGAATTCATATAATAGATATGTAGTAAAGGGTGATTTTTTAAGAGCTTGGTTTTTGTAAATTGAAAAAAAAAACCCTAAATTTTACAGAAGTGAATGAAATTTTTATTTGGATCGATAAATCAATTCCTGCCATTTACTTTCTAAAGATAATTTCACTTAAGTGTTGCTGCCCCCGGCTACGCTTCAAGTGGTCCATTCTGAAGGTCCACACTTTTACACACATTTCGGTTCGGCCGGAATCTCACCAATGACGCAATGACGCGTTCCATGTTGGTGTTGGCTTCCAAAGCAGCAATCGTGTTTGGCTTGTCCTCATAGACAAGAGACTTAACATAGCCCAACAAAAAATAGTCTAACGGGGTCAAATCACACGATTTTAGTGGACAATCGACTGCACCCAAACGTGAGATTAAGTGCTCACCAAATTCGACTCACAATTGATGCATGGTTTCGCGTGCAGTTTGGCATGTGGCACCGTCCTGTTGGAACCAAATGTCGGCCGAGTCCAATTCTTGCAAATTTTCGGCAAAAAAAAGTCTGTTGTCTGTTATCATCCATTGACCGCAACGTTGCGGCCTTTATCCTTCATCGTCTTTGAAGAAGTTCTGCCTAATGTTGCCGCCTGCCCATAAACCGCACCAAAGAGTGAATTTTTCGGCATGCATTGGTAGCTGCTGAATTCCCTCTGGCTGGTCTTCACTCCAAATACGAAATCCTGCCGGTTAGTTCTGGAACACAATTTCATTCAAATGACTTCCTCGGCTGGCCTTGCATATGATCAACCCAGTTTTCCCAGTCTATTTTCTACTGTATGGAGCTGTACTTGACCGACGACTGCACCAATTTCGTCCTTAAGAGCCTTACTCGTTGCTGGATGGTTAGCGTAACTTTTATCTCTAACGATTCCCGAGAAATAATTGTCCCACGGAGTCAAATCGCAAATAAACAAAAGATCGATTCTTGTACGCCTTGTGTGACCCATGGCGCGCCATCCTGTTGGAACCAAATCTTCTAAAATAGGCCAAAAATAATCACTGTAACGTATTTTCCTTGCCAATGATATAGCCGGTCCAAAACCCACACCAAACATTTACTCATTGAGAGTGCATTTGCTCCTCAACAATGGCGCATGGAGTTTCTGAGCCCAAGATGCGACAATTTTGTTTATTAACGTGAGCACCGAGGTCCGAGTGAGCTTCGTCAGAAAAGATGATTTTTCGGTAAAAGTTCTCATCTATGTCCAAGCGTTCCAGAGCCCAATTAGCGAACCGAAAACGTTTCGGGTGGTCATGTGGCTTCAACTGTCCTATCTATTGAACTTTATACGGCTTTATATCGAGGTCTTTATGTAAATTTGGCAACAGAGAAGTAAGTTGATGCGGTCTTCGTGCACATTCTGAGCAATAGTAGCAATATTTTCTGTTTTCTGCACTCTGTAGAATTACGAAAACTTATTGTTTTACCCAATAAACATCCAGTTTCACGTACAAGCTGCACAAATTGATCCATAAATTGAGTTGAAAGCGCACTTTCTGTAGAAGATTCACCATTCTGAAAGTAAAGTTCAAGAAGCGTAATCCCATTTCGTTAACCGCAAATATAAAACTAATTTTCTAACAGTTGTCACACTTAACAAACCAGTAGTTCAAATTCCAAATGCTAGATGGACCACCCTTTATACATAAATATGTATAAATAAATATATACAATATATTTTTTTTCTTTTTTGTGTGTTAACTTCTGAGTCTTGACGTGCATAATAATACATAACCAAATTGGTGACAGCAACTGTTGTTTTTGTTTTGGTGTTGTTTGATTTTTGTTTTATTGGACAAGTATTTAAGTTCTTGAATATTTTAAAATTAATTTTTGTTATATTATAGTACCACATTTTGGTATGTATGTACTTTGTTTCGTTCCTTTTATATGTAATTTATTTACAAATATTTGTTTTTCATCCCTTTATTATTGACAATTTTTATCACGGCGTTTTGGACAAAATGTCACTGTTGACAATTCAACTTTTAAAGTCGTCAAGTATTTCATTTACCTAGGATCTAGCATTAACACCAACAATAATGTCAGCCGTGAGATCAAACGGAGATTAACTCTTGCAAACAGGTGTTAGAGAAGCAGAGCCCTCTCTCGACCAACGAAGATAACGCTCTATAAATCCCTCATGCTTCCCGTCCTAATATATGGCGCCGAGACGTGGACATTGACCATCAATGATGAGAGACTATTAGGAGCGTTCAAGAGGAAGATACTTCGTAAGATCTACGGTTCAATAATGCGCGGACGACGTGTATCGAATAAGATGGAACGATGAGCTGTATGAGCTGCCGACACTGATATATTCAAGTGCATTCAAATCCAGCGGCTTCGGGTCATGTTGAGTGAATGGAAGAAGGTGCTCCGGTTAGAAGAGTGTTTTATTCGAACCACTGTGGAGGAACACGCAGAAGAGGACGCCATAATCTATGTTAGAAAGACCAGGTACAGGGAGACTTGTACCTGCACTTGGACCTACTAATTGGTGACAGCGCGTGCATAGCAGCAGCGACTGGCGAAGTTTTATCGAGACGACCAAGACCGATCATCAGCTGTAGTGCGAACTAAGTAAGTAAATTTTGTTTGCATATTGATAGTTAATTAAAATAATTATCATTTTTTATTATGTCTTCATATAAATTTTCGCTATTTTTACGGCATTTTGAATTGTTGCACGTAAAACATCTGATTTCCTTTTCGGTCTGATTGACTTTCAAGTCTTGCAAGTGGTTTGTTGTGTTAAATGCGAGATTACAAAAAGTCCCATAGAAAGAAGTGTGACCGGCCAGTTCAAATCTCGAAAATGGGAGATCACATGTCCTGGTGTTTTAAAATCTCCATCGTTGCACATTGCTTAGTGCCAACTAATTCTGTATCTGTCTACAACATAATTGCCAAAGTACAATGGCATTTAACAAAATTTTTAAAAATTATAGCACATTCACATTATGATATAACTGTTGCCCCACCGTGTATTAAGCTAAAGAGCTGATTAAGTTGAGTTATTATTTACAAAGAGTTTTTACCTCCAGACTTTAAGCTATTAATATTTTAAAGCAGGAGTAAATGTACCTACTAAGTCTTTTCGATTAAAACTTTTACCGCTAACGAGAGAGTTTGGCGAGACTGCATCAAACGAAGAAACACAGTTGTTAAATTTCTTTGGCATTAGCTCAATCTGATTGAAATATAATTACAAAATTTTAAATTACTACTGTGCAATGAAGTTATCCATTTTCCTTTCGTTGTTGTTGCCTAGTGTTTTTGTCTCTATAAGTAGATATTTAAATATAATAACTAGGTAAAAAATAAGATAAATAAGTAAATACCACAACAACAATAATAACAAAAACAAAACTTGTGTTCTTCCAATTAAATTATAAGATATGAAATTGAAAAGAAAAACAACAAACGCACGAATGTTATAGAAACGACTTACCTGGCGGGGAATGGAATGGAATAAGAACATTACAACAGCACACATACACCAACGAACACAGTAAACAGAAGAATACAAACAACAAACAAACACAATTAAAAAAAAAAGATAATGAAAAATAAAAAATATTTCATATTAAAATAAAAAACATACAGAATATATACAAACGCCCACACGTGATCAATTTATCATTCTGTGTTTTTTTTTTCGTACTTGAGCGGGGTAAGCAAAGCTCGTAAGACAACAGGTGTAGCTTGAAATGCCCTAGGAGAAGAAGACTAGGAGAAGAGAAGCATACAAATATGTAAATGGCGATTGCATGGAACCGAGAGCAGTAAATCGAGCGGCAATTATTTTAAATATCAGATTACTTCACTCCCTTTACTATGCGAAAATTCTTTAAAAATAAAAAACCAATTTAGATAATTTTACAATACTAAAAAAAAATTTCATAATAATCTAATCTTCTGCTTGTTTTTGATTGCTACTGTTCTGTTTACGACTACTACTATTACTATCTAAAGCGATAAGTCATGAAGAACATATCGTCTCGTGCTATGCACCCAACAGAAAGCGAGCTGCTTCCCAAATGACAGATTCCTCTGCGTAACTCATACTTTTGCAGAAACGACGAACTCATATAATAGATATGTAGTAAAGGGTGATTTTTCAAGAGCTTGGTTTTTGAAAATTGAAAAAAAAAACAGAAATTTTACAGAAGTGAATGAAATTTTTATTTGGATCGATAAATCAATTCCTGCCATTTACTTTTTAAAGATAATTTCACTTAAGTGTTGCTGTCCCCGGTTACGCTTCAAGTGGTCCATTGTGAAGGTCCACACTTTTTCACACATTTCGGTTCGGCCGGAATCTCACCAATGACGCGTTCAATGTTGGTGTTGGCTTCCAAAGCAGCAATCGTGTTTGACTTGTCCTCATATACAAGAGACTTAACATAGCCCAACAAAAAATAGTCTAACGGGGTCAAATCACACGATTTTAGTGGACAATTGACTGCACCAAATTCACCAAATTCGATTCACAATTGATGTGGCATGTGGCACCGTCCTGTTGGAATTACATGTCGGCCGAGTCCAATTCTTGCTAATTTTCTTGCTAAAAAAAAGTCGGTTGTCTGTTATCATCGAACGTTATCTTACTCCATTGACCGTAACGTTGCGGCCTTCATCCTTCATCGTCTTTGAAGAAGTTCGGCCCAATGATGCCGCCTGCCCATAAACCGCGCCAAACAGTGCATTTTTCGGGATGCATTGACAGCCGCTGAATTGCCTCTGGATGGTCTTCACTCCAATTACAGCAATTCTGCTGATTCACGTATCCATTGAGCCAAAAATGAGCCTCGTCGCTGAAGACAATTTTGCGATAAAAAAACGGATCCTCATCCATTCATCATTTCTAAGACCCATTCACTGAAAATTCGTCGTTGTGGTAGGTAGTCTGGCTTCAGTTCTTACACCAGCTGTATTTTGTATGGCATTAATCCGAGATCTTCCAGGTGGTCGAATAACACAAACCCAATTGCTGCGATTGGCGTCGGATGGACATATGGCGACCTTCTTCAACACTGGCAGATACAGCAGCAATATTCTCTACGGTACGCACTCTATGGATACGATTTGGTGGATTGATGTCCAATAAAGTGAAACTGGGGCGAAATTTGGTCACAATGAGCTGAATAGCCTGCTCGATAGTCTGGGTCGATTATGACAACCATAAAATGGACGTGTGGTAGCTTGCGAAACACATTTTTCACAGAGCACAAATTTTGATAGCACCATAAATTTCAATAATTTGCAAACGTTGTTCAGGCGTAAGTTTATTCATGATGAAAGGGCAAACGAAACTGAGAATTTTTAACTTTGACACATGTCAACAACCACGCGTGAACTGTCAGAAATATAAACGTCAAAAACCAAGTAGCAAAAAAATCGCACTTTACTTAAGAAACTTAAGTATCCATTTTCTACTGCAACTTAATTTTGGTTTCTAGATATGGTAATATACTTATGGTATGCTTCTAGGAAGCGCACTTCATTTCCGAAACGAAAGGTATTAATATTTCCTACTGGGAAAACCTAACCAGAGATAAATACTTAAGAAACTTAAGTATCCACTTTCTACTGCAACTTAATTTTGGTTTGTTTTGGCTTCTTTGATTTTGTACGTTTGTACTTTGGTTTTGCGTAATGCGATAGTATCAGATTTGGCTAAACTTCAAAAAAATCTAATTGAAATATTCTTGTAAATATTTATGTTCTTAGCCTGAAGAAGGATTGCAACACGACACAGCGCGAGAAAAGCAAATAATTTTTGTGTGCAATTTGCTTATTGCATAAGTTGCAATTTTATTTGATATTATTGTACTACACAATATTACCATATGTACGTATATCAAGTAACCACTTTGTGTGTTGCCAAAACTTTAAGATTTTTCTGTTGAAATTTTGATTGCAGTCTGACTACCAGACACTTACTTACTTACCAGACACAAATGATACTTAAAAAAAAAAAAAATATATAAGTGGAATAAAGAATTTCAATGGGAAAGTATGAAAATTGTCTATGCAGGTATTTTATGAGCTTCGAAGGACAAATATGTGAATGTCCATGGGAAATTTCTTGCTCTCTTTACCTCAGATACTTTTGTGCTATGTGATTTAGCTAACCGTTAATCAACCTTTTTTATTTTAAGATGATTTTTTCGCAGTACTTAGATTTGTGCTCGAATTTCAATTCAATTCAGAAAACAACTTAAAAACAATTTTAGTAGCTTTTTCTAAATACAAAATCACGGTTATAAAAAACTGTGCTTAAATGAACAACTAATTCCAGTAATTTCTAAGAGATAACGGTTTTGTACAAATTTTTGGAGAAATTTGTACTTAAAACTCTAGAAAAAAGGAATGGTTCAGAGGGGATTGATGTGAATGAGTGGGGGTCTAGTGAGTGAGTGCTCATGTACAAATACAACAAGCACAATAAAAGTGGATGCGAAAGACTCGGCCTTTGGCGCTACATACGGTCATAGTCGACATTGATAAAAAAAACCTCAAGTTCTTTGTGGTAAAGGCATAACACTTGCCACAATGGCTGTCTACTTATCTTTTGCCCTCTCTCATTCTCCCTCCTTCTTCCTCCTCCCACAAAGCAATCTTCCTTCTAATCAACATTATGCTCTGCATTCATAAGGGTACTTACTTTACTTTTGATGGCACAACAGCCCATGGAGGGCCTAGGCCGAGCTTTTCGCATCCACTCATGTTGTGCGTGTTATATTTGTACATGAATGGAAGGGACCTACAGTTTAAAGCCGAATCCGAACGGCGAAGGAAAAGCTTTTCATAGCAATTTTTACTCTTGTAGGTTTGCCATTGCCTGACAAGAGGTGGTGCCGTGTAGAAAAATTATTTTTTCTACTTTTTTTTTTTTTTTTTTTGATTTTGCCTGTGCCGAGATTCGAACCCCGGACACTCTGCGTAGCAGTCCAACGCACTACCACTACGCCACAGCGACCACCAGGGTACACATTGTGTAAAAATAAAAAAAAAAAAAAAAAAAAAAAAAAAAAAAAAGATTGCAGTTCCAGTAGTCTGATAAAGCTGATAAACGTTTAAGCCGTTCTAAAGTAGTGAGCTACTTTGGTTGCCTAGATAAAAATGTTTCTCGAGCTCAATGTTAGTAAATGTCAATTCATAATATATTCCAGAAAGCGAATTCCTTCACTGCCTACGATATATTTTATACGCAATAACTCTGTAATTACGCTCTGTAACTTCGTGACGAGACTAATGTGTTATCTGCGATAAGGAACTAAATTTTCGTTCCCTTATTAATGATGTTGTAAATAGGGTCAACTCTGCTCTTGGGACAAGAGCAACACGATTTCTGCTTTGGAAGCCAACATTGACTGCGTCATTGGTGAGATTCCGGCCGAACCGAAATGTGTGGAAAAGTGTGCCAAAATTGGACCATCAGAATGTACCACTTAAAGCGTAGCCGGAGGCAACAATTAAGTGAAATTATCTTTAAAAAGTAAATGGCAGGAATTGATTTATCTATCCAAATAAAAATTTCATTAATTTTTGTAAAATTTCTGAGTTTTGTTTTGATTTTCAAAAAACCAAGCTCTTAAAAAATCACCGTTTACGTTTATTAATATAAATCTAAATAAATAAAATAAAAATCTTTTCTAAATTTGAAGAACCCGCTTCATGTCTTATTTCAATGACTGCCTTTGTGTGAATGTAGAATATTAATGTAGAGGGCAACAGAGAAAAACATATCGACACCCATCATCTATTTGTCGATTATAAAGCCGCCTTCGACAGCGCGATTGAACGC
Source organism: Palloptera scutellata (assembly GCA_958295655.1). Classification (NCBI taxonomy): domain Eukaryota; kingdom Metazoa; phylum Arthropoda; class Insecta; order Diptera; family Pallopteridae; genus Palloptera; species Palloptera scutellata. Next base: position 50,860,628 of record OY282451.1, read on the forward strand.
TGGAATGTCTGATTTTGGTATCCCTACAAAGCTCATTCGTTTTTGCTAAATGACACAGACCAACACCACCAGTGAAAATTGGGACAGACCTCTCCGCACCATTTGATACCAAAAGAAGTTTCAGACAAGGTGACTCCCTATCGTGCGACTTCTTTAACCTTATGCTGGAGAAAATAATTCGAGCTGCGAACATCGACATCTCTGGCACTATCTTCTACAAGAGTGTCATGCTGCTAGCATACGCTGATGATATTGACATCATTGGCAAAAACGCACGAGCAGTCAGTGCAGCATTCTCCAACGTGGAAAGGGAGTCTCGTCGTGTGGGTCTAGTGGTGAACGGAGACAAAACGGAATACCTTGTGTCAACAAACAAAGAGTCACGGCGTCTTGGACAAAATGTCACTGTTGACAATTATACTTTTGAAGTCGTCAAGGATTTCGTATATCTACGATTCAGCATAAACACCAACAATAATGTCAGCCTTGAGATCAAGCGGAGACTAACTTTTGCCAACAGGTGTTACTACGTTCTCAGTAGGCAATTGAGAAGTAGAGCCCTCTCTCGACCGACGAAAATAACGCTCTATAAGTCTTTCATACTTCCCGTCCTAATGTATGGCGCAGAGTCGTGGACATTGACCATCAATGATGAGAGGCTGTTAGGAGTGTTCGAGAGGAAGATTATCCGTAAGATCTACGGTCCAGTATGCGTGGACGACGTGTATCGAATAAGATGGAACGATGAGCTGTATGAGCTGTACGCCGACACTGATAGAGTCAAGCGTCATGTTGAGCGAATGGAAGAAAGCGCTCCGGCTAGAAGGGTGTTTTATTCGAACCACGGTGGCGGAACACGCGGAAGGGGACGTCCTAATCTCCGTTGGAAAGACCAGGTGCAGGGCAACCTGACTGCACTTGGCCTTATCAACTGGCGCCAGCGCGCGCATAGCAGAAGTGACTGGCGAAGCTTTGTGGAGGCGGCCAAGACCGATCATCGGTTATAGTGCCAGTTAAGTAAGTAAGTAAGTAAATAGGTAATATATATACATACAAAATATGTAAGTATTTACATGTAAATATGTCTAAAACACGTCAAAGAACACAACACTACTATAAAAAACTTTTTATTTTTATTTTGGGCAATTGTGTACATATATACTCGAATGTACTGTATTTGGACACGAGCTAACAAACAAATACAAATACAATGTCATTACTAATATTTACTTATTTATATTTTTTTGTTGTTGGTTGCCGTGTCAGCAAAACAAAAACAAAAAATGCCAAGTTTATGACCGCTACGACAACAACAATAAACAATACCACAAAAAAAAAAAAAAAAAAAAAAAGAAAAGAAGCACAACATATACGAGGTATTTAACAATGAACATGAAAAATAACATAAAATCAATAAATTTTTCTTTTTGTAGTGAATTGCTTAAAAGTTAATTGTATTGCAGGCAACAAACAATTGCTCCCATTTCCTCCCCAGCGCAATAATCGCAACTCGCAACTCGCAACAATACAGGTACTAGGTACAACTATACAAGAACAAAACCAACAATAACAAATGAAATGTATATTTTATTTAACTGACAGTTTATAGTTTTCTTCTTTTGATTACATCACTCTTGCTTTGGTTGTTGTTAAGCAGGCAGTGATAAAAACGTTGACGTTTTTATGTTTGCAAGTGATATTAAAGGATCCCACAAAACTCCCTAGAACCAATTGGTTGATTCGAGAAGAACGCAAGGACTCATGATTCAAAGAATTAAAAGTGGAACATTAGTATGTGATATGCTTGAACACTTACTATCGTCGGCAAACGGTAAGCCGCCGGCATCAATTCTAAATATTTTTAGCTATCGACGAGTGTTTTTTAAGTATTTGTTTAATATCCACAAATTGACTTTATTTTAAATGAAATTTTTTGACATTAATGTTTATTTTTATTTTTAATTTTTTTATTTTTTCTTTTATTTGTACATTCTGCATACACCCTGTATGCATAGCATTGTGTTAAATGGAAGAAAGATTGATAGGTGGGAGGAAGAAGGAGGGAGAATGAGAAAGGGAATGCAATCACATAGAACGACGACAAAGAGATAGGACAGCTATTGTGGCAAGCCTCTACCACAATGAGAACTTGAATTTATCAGTGTCGACTATGACCGCATGTAACGCCAAAGGCCGAACTTTTCGCATCCACGCATGTTGTGCGTGTTATATTTGTACATGAACATGAAACATGTACATGAAACTGTAGGTCCCCTACAGTTTTATGCTGAATCCGAACGGCGATTATATGATATCGGGTATGTGGCCGTCGGGGCTGGCGTGTACATGGCGTAATCTGAAGGTACAATTTTCACACACTCTTCGCAGTTAATCAGGCTATATATCGGCAATAATGTTCGGCGTCGAATGTTGGCTTTCCAGTGCTCAATTGTTTCTGGTTTATAGGCGTAGACACGCTATTCCCAAGAAAAATGATCTAATGGCATCAAATAGTACGAGAGATGTGAAATTAATCGTTGTTCAAATGGTTCTTTCAGTGAATTAATAGTATCGTGCGCTGTGTGGCATATGGCGCCGTCCTGCAAAAAACACATGTCTGCAACATTATTGCCTTCCAATTGAAGCACCAAAAAGTTAGTAATCATGTTTCTGTAGCGCTCACCGTTGACTGCGTTCTGACCCTGAGACATAGGTCCAGTGATTCCATTGGTGACTTTTTCTGGATGTAATGGTGTTTCGCGAATGGCTTGTGTATTATCATCGCTCCAAATGCGGCAATTCGTTTTACTGACGTAGCAATTTAACCAAAAATGTGCCTTATCATTGCACAAAATTTTCAAATAAAATTGTAGATCAATTGCAATGTTTCCTTCGGCCCATTCGTGATCGTGTGACTTCAATTCTGGCACAAGTTGAATCTTGTAAGCACGTAAACCAAGATTTTTACGAAAAAAATTTTCATAAAATGGATGGACACAAGTGGTTGCTGTGGTGTAGTTGGTTTTGCGTCCTGCTACACAGAATATCCGAGTTTCAAATCTCGGCACAGGCAAAATCAAAAAGTAGAAAAAACTATTTTTCTACACGGCACATCACCTCTTGGCAGGCAATCGCAAACCTACAAAAGTATAAAATGGCAATGAAAAGCTTTTCATTTCGCCGTGCGGATTCGGCATAAAACTGTAGGTCCCATTCCATTCATGTATAAACGCACTACATGGCTGAACGCGAAAAACTCGTCCTAGACACTCGATGAGCTGTTGTGCCATTAACAGAAAAACAAGTATGGAAAAGAAGATGAACACAAGATTAATTGTTGAGCACGATGACGAATTGACATATTGGCAGCATCATTAACACGACGCTGCACATCACATCAGCAATCGTTTGGTTATACGACGTCTTACGGGAAGCGCATTATCGTTTAGGGTAAACGAAAATGATCCATAGTTTCTCGAATTAATCGTTCTGATGGATGATTATGAGCACGTAATGCCCCATGTGTTTCTCGAATTTAACGGTGTTTTTAAAATAAATTGGAACAATTTACAAACATTGCTCCGGCGTGAGTATATTCATGATGAATTGCCTAACCCAACTGAATTCGAGACAACTGAGTACAGTCAAATCGGCTCTCGCAGAAAACAGTGTTGCCAATTTAAAGTTTTCCGCTTTAACACAGAAACACCCGATACTTATTGAAATCTGTAACAATTTTATGCAATACTGCGAATGTATTGCGAATGGATTTGGTTACCAATACAGATGAATAACACCTTACTGGATAAAATATTTATCCAGCAGCTCTTGCTTATTTTATACGTTTCATTTGGTAATAGTAATTTTAATGTGAGAGACTAGGAATGAAATGAAATGGAAACAATGCTAGTAGCTAGCTACTGAATCAATCATCGAATCATATCTTTTCAACGAATAGAATTTATTTGTGGACCATAACTCGGAGTGAAGAAATGAAAGAGAAAAGAAAAAATTCAACACACCGAAATATTAAAGTCATGTTGAATTGAAACGATAAATAATTTAATGAACCTTATAAATGTTGTGTTTAATGTGAAAATTCATAAAATTTTATGAAATTTTTTGTTGTTGGAATTTTTTACTTTTTTATGCAACAAAAACATTTTTATTGTGTTGTACATGGTTATGAATGAGAGTAGAAAATTCTACAATAAAATACCGAATAAAATTCCTTAATTTATGATTAATTCATTTTTAATTGGGAAAACTTACGAGCATATATGTACATATGTACACAGAAAATGGAAAATTTAAATGCCAACTACATACACATTGTGTAAATAATGTACGATTATGTATGTCCTTGTATACTATTTGTCTATATTGCCATCAAGCAATTGCATCACCAAATCTGTATGTCTGCCTCTCTGCTTTTCTCTCAGTAAAATAATATATAGTATGTATGTATGTATGTATGTAAGTATATGCTCTCGATATTAGATGAATATGAAAACGAACCGGAACATCATTTCCCTAAAGTTTTTTTTATTTTTCAGTGTCATAAAATGAAATTAATTCGCTGCTCGCATAAAAATCAGTTGGAATATTAAATGAAAATAAAAAAATAAAATCAAATGTTGTCATAAAAAACATTTTAAATTGGATTTTCAGAGCAGCACGAGAACAGTATTTTTTCGTTAGTAAGTTATTTTATATTTTTATGTATTTTAAAGCTTCATCTTTTCAAGTATATTGATTTTTTCATTAATACTAGCAAAATACTCTACTATACATGATGATGTTGCAGAAGGTTTGGATTCCTTCTTATTGAAATTTTATGTATATTACGTTATGTAATACACACATTTCTATAGAATTTATATGGTATTGATAATTTCGCAGAAAATAAAATACTGACGGAAAAGGTTGTGAAAACATTACACGTGTTGCAAACATTAATTTGCTGATGGAAGTTGAAACTACATGTAAAGTTAAAATACATACTTACATTGGATAAAGTTAATTCAAAAATATGTAAAGCAAGGGAACTTAATTAATTTTCAACAATCCACAGAAAGATTACTGCAACTGTTAAGTTTTAAAATGAAATAAATTAATGAATTATTATCCTTTACTTTACTTTACTTTTAATGGCACAACAGCCCATGGAGAGCCTAGGCCGAGCTTTTTCGCATCCACTCTTGTTGTGCGTGTTATATTTGTACATGAATGGAAGGAATGGAATTATTATCCAGTCCGCGAAAATCCAATTTTCGATTATGTTTCCCTTTTTATTATATTTAAATTCAAAAATCATAGAATATTCATTCTTAAACTCTAACAAATATTTTCGAAGTAAAACTTCTTCTTATGGCAGGATACTGAAATGTAAATCGGAAACCCTTTTGTGTGACGAAGTATTTTATTTGTTTGCCTTTCTATACACACTTCAAAACAAATACAACAAACTCATTTCATTCACTCTCCTTATTGAGGAATGAAATCGTTTGTAACACATAGAGAAGTAAGGAGTGAAACGGCGCAAACAAAAGAGTTAGTAAAAGAAATCCACTCCTGCAAGAACAACACAAAAGGAATTTCTCGCAAAAACAACACGACTAAAAATAGCAGTAAATCCCTCTGAACTAAATCACTCGCTAATATGAAAAATACTCGATTGTTTGCAGTCGACCGCGTGTTTATGTATGTACTCATGAGAAGACATTGAGAGAGCTGACGTTTCTGCTTGTACTACATGCGCCCGATACCTATAAAACAAATTTCTCCATATACAGTACTTTTCGCTTAAAACGAACCCTTTTAAAATGAACTTCCGCCTAAAACGAACTAATTTCAAAAGTACCCGCTTTATTTCTAATAAACCATGAACTTTTTTTCGCTTATTTAAAGCGAACTTCGGTTAAAACGAACCATTTTGCCCAGTCCCTTGAAGTTCACTTTTAGCGAAAAGTACTGTATTTGGTATGGAAAAAGTCCGATTGGCTCCCATTCTTCTGTTCGTGTATTCTATGATACTTATATCTCTGATATTTAAAAGGAAATTAAAATTAAATTGTCACTATTTTTCATTTGGTTTCAGTTGATTTTTCCAACAATTTTTCTCATTGCATTGAGTCAAATAGAAAGAACATCGAAATAAGAGGGCATGAGGAAACATAGAAAATGTAGAAAAAGTTTAATGCAAAGCAGTGAAGCAAGTTGGTCGTGTAAAGTCGAAAAAAAAACAAATCGCGTATGTAAGAATTTAATGTTAATTTTTCAGCATGTTTCAAGTTTTTTGTATATCTTCTCGTTAAAAAAAAAAAAACATTAGTTAAATTTCTATGTATTCGGAAAATAAAATCATCCTAAAATAAAAGGTAGCAATTTCAATTCTGGGGCCTTTCGATGCAACTCTTTAGTGCCAACTCTTTCTTTACATACGAGGTTTTAACTTTGATTTTGAATTTAATTAGATTTTTCTGCTTTCATCTCCATATTTAGTAGTATTTTTAATTTAAGCTATAACTCTTTAACTTTTTGGAAAGACCTCGATAGTTTAGTGGGTAGTGTACTACCCACTCTCTCACCCCAGTGAGTTCGATTCTCGTCTTTTGTTTGGTTTTTAATTCTTATTCTTATATTCCGACCGCTATGAAGTGAATGAGAATTACATATAAGAAATTGTTACAAGTACACTACTTGGCAGCCAATAGGAAAATCTCCAAACGAAAACGAATTGCCACCAATCCGCGTCATCAACTATAGGTCCATATGGCAATGTGGTATCACATCGGACCATTCGGGCCTAAGTGGACAGCCCAATCACATCATATTGAGCATTATCAAGAGCTAATTTTTGCTAGCTTTCTGAGCACTTTCCTTCAAACTAAACATACACATTACAATTAGAGCGCAACCATTTAAGCGTTTTTACAGACATAAACGAAAATAATACGGTAGAAAAGGGTGAAACAAAAATTCATAAAAGATTTAAGGAGATCGAAAAAATCGGATAACTTTAAATTATCGTAGCTTTGAAATCCCTTATGCAAATACAAAAATGAGAACAGTTTTGAAAAGAAAATTTAATTTCTGAAAAATGATCAATAAAATTAATTTGTTTGTTGTTTTTTACAGAATTCGGACAGCTTTACTGTCATTTCTGAGACTCTCTTGGCGGCAGCATTCCACTTTTTTCTAAAATCTTCCATGGATTGCTTTTCCGGTATGCCTGACATTAGCGCCTTTACTGTCATTTCTAAAATCTTCCATGGATTTAGCTTCTTTGTTTGTTGCCTTTAATGTTCTTTTTACTAGAGCCCAATATCTCTCGATAGGCCGAAGTTCAGGGAATTTGGTACCAATTTGATGTTTAGGTCTTCGAAACATTTATAGGGTTACTTTACTGTAGTGGCAGAAGGCTAGATCAGACCAAAAGAAAGTAGATACATTGTACTTTCTAATGAAAGGCAGCAATCTCTTCTGGAGGCACTCCTTCACATAAATTTCGGCGTTAACAGTGCCACTTGTTACGAAACTTTTACTCCTTAGCCCACAACTACAAATCGCTTGCCATACCAGAAACTTCTTCGGGAATTTGGACTTTCGTTTTGCTCTAAATCTTTCCTCAACTCCTCCTCATTCCTTTGCGGTGTAAAACTCTTGACCAGGCAATTGAGAAAATTTAGACAACACGTATTCATCGTTTCATCGTCCATAACACAAAAATCGAATTTTTGGAAAAAAAAACTGTCTTCAACTTTTTAGCTCGGCTCTGGGCTACCAAGTTCCTACTTTAGTAGCGTTCCTCTCGGGTACTGACTGCACTTTGTATGTTTAAAGGCCCGCATCTTTTTTAATTTTACGAACTAAAAACTCACTGCAACTCGCTTTTTCCGCCAATTTTCGATTAGACAACGCTGGATTCTTCTCTAAGAGACTTTCGCAAAGACTTTCTTCGCCTTTTTTGGAGACACGAAACCGCATTTCCTTCCAGAACCATATTTTCTAGCAACTGTTAAGTTTGTATTAAATTCTTTAAGAATCATCGAGACAGTGTTTTGTGCAACTTTCGCCTTATTTGCAATGATTTTCTGGCTGCACTGCGGATTTTCTCGAAATAATTCAACAACTAAATCGCGTATTTGCACTTCCGATGCCATGACTCAACTGAAAGTTCACAAGTCAAAAAACATGTGATTGTATTTCATCAGAATTTCTCCAACGCAAAGCCTACTGTTTGAATTTCTTCATTCAGATGAAGAGTTTCAAAGCAGTGGTCTTTCAAAGTTATCTGATTTTTTCGGTCTCACCCCTTATGTACATTTATTGGGAGGATTTACTTGTATCACAATTGGCTTTCAATTGCAAGCAGTAAAATTGAAGTAAAGGGTGATTTTTTAAGAGTTTGGTTTTTGGATTGGACATTTTACATTTTACAAAAGTGAATCACATTTTTATTTGGATCGATCAATCAATTCCTGCCATTTAATTTTTAAAGATAATTTCACTTAAATGTTGCCCGCGGCTACGATTCAATTGGTCCATTCTGAAGGTCCAGTTTTAGCACATTTTTTCACACATTTCGGCCGGAATCTAACCAATGACGCGTTCAATGTTGGTGTTGACTTCCAAAGCAGCAATCGTGTTTGGCTTGTCCCTATAGACAAGAGACTTAACACAAAAAATAATCCAACGGGGTCAAATCAGGAGATCTTGGTGGCCAATTGACTGCATCCAAAAAATGAGATTAATTGCATGCATGGTTTTGCGTGCAGTATGGCATGTAGCCCCGTCCTGTTGGAATTACATGACGGCCGAGTCCAATTCTTGCATTTTCGCCAAAAAAAAACATCTGTTATCATCGAGCGGTACCTTCCTCCATTCTCCATAGAACGTAACGTTGCGGCCTTCATCGCCTTTGAAGAAGTACGGTCCAATTATGCCGCCTGCCCATAAACCGCACCAAACAGTGCAGTTTTCGGCACACATTGGTAGCTGCTGAGTTGCCTCTGGCTGGTCTTCATTCCAATTACAGCAATTCTGCTTATTCACGTATCCATTGCGCCAAAAATGAGCCTCGTCGCTGAAGACAATTTTGCGATAAAAAAACGGATCCTCATCCAGCTTTTCTAGGGCTCATTCACCGAAAATTCGACGTTGTGGTAGGTCCGTCTGGCTTCAGTTCTTACACCAGCTGTATTTTGTATGGCATTTATCCCAGATCTTTGCATAAAATATTCCAGGTGGTCGAATAACACAAACCCAATTGGTGCGATCGGCGTCGTACGGACATATCGTGATCTTCTTCAACACTGGGAGATACAGCAGAAATATTCTCTTCGGTACGTACACTATGGATACGATTTGACGAATTGATGTCCAATATAGTGAAACTGGGGCGAAATTTGGTCACAATGAGCTGAATAGCCTGCTCTGTGGGTCGATTATGACGACCATAAAATGGACGTGTGGTAGCTTGCGAAACATATTTTTCACAGAGCACGAATTTTGATAGTACCATAAATTTCAATAATTTGCAAACGTTGTTCAGGCGTAAGTCTATTCATGATGAAATGGTAAACTAAACTGAGAATTATTTACTTTGATACATGTCAAGTCAGTAATATAAACGTCAAAAACCAAGTAGCAAAAAAATCACCCTATATTTAATCATAATAAAAAAAAAAATTTATTACACTTCAAGTAAAAGCAGTAAATTTCTATTTTAAAGCTTTAAAATTTAAGTTGCGTTAATAAAACCCCAAAGGTCTACCCGAAAACACACACATCCTCATACATACTTGTATATGTATGTATGTATGTATGGTATATATACGTACTTGAATATTTGCCTGTACACAATTTAAAGTTGTAGCTGAGATATTCATAGAGCACATGAGATATTCATAGACTTGCAATCGGATTTTTTTTTTTTTTTTTTTTTATTGAACCTGATTATAATACAAAAGAAGACGAAGAAGGGGAGAGAGGAGGAGATGGTGAGAGGCCGTCAGTCACGTGTGTAATGTCAAGTGTCACTTTAATATCCGTAGAGAGAAAGTAACTACCGAGATTTTGAGTTACACAAATATCCCCGCACACAACTGCTCACAAACACACACACACACACACATGCATGCATATGTACGTACTTACACATACATTTTTGACAATGATTTACATTGTGAGTACGAACTTTGAACCCTAGTTTCATTCTGTGCGAGTACTTAAATAGAAATAAAATAAATAGAAAAATATCGCATGTAAGATTTTGGGTTTTGTTTTGAAATTACTAAAAATACTTTTGGGAATTTGCGGTAAATAAATGTTAATATTTATGTATTTAAAAGAGTGTTTGTGTGGAGCGTGTATATGAAATGTGTGCATGCATGCAAGCATCAAATGGGTGGGTACATATTATATTTCCATGTGTGGGTGATTTCAATTTCCTTATCTTTGTTTGTATATGTAATTTTGACTCAGAAATGGTTCAGGTTAATAAATCAATAGATGCTCGCGTGGAGCATTGCCACTTGAAAAAAAAAAAAAAAAGCACAAACACACAGACAAAAAGCACTAACGCCTACCACGACAATATGGTAACAACAAATTGCCACGGGATACATTAAAAGTTAACATGGAACGGAACCCCATCATATCTACTTTATACATTCGAGTACATATTCAGAATAGCGTGACAAACTGAAATTTGTGCTCACACAAAAATACATGAGGGAATCCTTTTTTTCTTTCTTGTCATTTTTATTAACTACATAAGTATTACGGGTACATATGTACTCGTATGCACTTTTCTTCGCTTGTGTGCGTGCGTGCGAAATTATATTTGCATTTTATATGTACATAAGTGTGTATGTACGTTTGTGTTGGTGTTTATTTACCCCGTAAGCAATCAGTCAATTCTTTTACTAGTTAGTATGTATTATACTAGACAGGCAGCAAGGGACCAATACAGGTTTTACGTCTACTCTAAACATATGAAAACAGGCTAGCAAAACAGGCAAGGCAAAAGAAAAGTAGCTGCAGTTGGCTGCTTTGCCGCTACTTCAACGAGTCAGTCTGTAGCTTAGATGATTAACGCGTGGTGCACGCTAGTATGCCAATAATATCAATTAAGTGGTTGCTTGAGTTAAGTTAAAATTTGACTATGAAAATCTTTTCACTTTGCCGTTCGGATTCGGCAAAAAACTGTAGGTCCCATCCATTCATGTACAAATATAACACGCCCAACATGAATGGATACGAAAAGCTAGGCCTAGACCATGGGCTGTGTTCCATTAAAAGAAGAAAAGAAGAAGTTCATTTTCATGAAATCGTAAGTTTGTAAGACATAGAGAAGTGAGAAGTGAAACAGAGCCAACAAAAGAGCTAGTAAACAAAATCCACTTCTGCAAGAACAACACGAACAGCAGCACTCTTTCTCTCTTATTTATGTATTTGCACTTAAGGAATTTCTCGCAAAAACAAAACGACTAACAACAGTAAATTCCTCTGAACCCAATCACTTTGCGATGTTGTTTCTTTTCTCAAAAAACCACATTCGGTTATTTTATTTTATTTATTTATTTTTTCGAAAACCGGCACAACAAAGTTTAAAACCTTATTAGCAGTACCGGCAGCATGTAGCATAAACAAGATTAAATACGACTTATAATATATATTGCATGACATACAAATTTAAACTTTACTTTAAAATTAAACATTAAACATCTATTCATCTATTCGTAAAAAATTTTAATAACATGATATATTTCATTATTTCCTATTACAGCGAAGAAAGAAATGAAGCTAGTTTATTTTTGAATTGCACAGCATTATTACAAGATCTTAAACTATTAGGAAGTGCATTCCAAAGACGAACAGAGTGTAAAAAAACTGCCTTTCAGACGTTAAACAAGAAACACGTAAACAGTTAATCATATTAGTTCGATTGGATATAGAAAAGTTTAATCTCGAAAACAAATAACTGGGTTCTGCATTACATATAATTTTATGCAACAATAAAAGCGTTCGATAGATCAGTAAGTTATCAAAGGTTAAGCCAAGGATTCTTTTAGCATACTGGGAAACATGATCTCTTTGTTTTAGTCCAAACACATAACGAACAATGTTATTGCAAAGAATATTTAATTTATTTTTACTTAAACTATCACAATTTGCAAATATTTCGCAGCCATGTAGCATTGTTGGTATGAGATATGCTTTAGCAAGTAGCATTCGTATATGAAGAGTAGTAAAGTACTGCGTCGTCCAAAGAACACGAAGCATGCCGTAGACTTTCCCAACCGTGTTACTTATGTGGTTATTCCAAGTTAGAGTTCTGTTGAAGGTTACCCCTAGATTTTTTGCAGAGTCTACGTATTCAATATTGCTTCCGTTTAATGAAAGGTTAGGGGCAGTGGAAATGTCAATGATTTTCTTCGCAATTACCAAGTATTTTGACTTTGCTGGATTAAGGCTTAAGCCGTTTTTTATTGCCCAATTACCAATGTTTTCGAGAACACTATTCAGATTGTTGATGCAGTCATAGAGGTTCTCACGCTTACAGTTGACGTACAACTGGACGTCATCTGCATACATATGGATCTTACAGTTTTTCAAAACACTAGGTAGGTCATTTATGTACATAGAAAAAAAAGGGGACCCAAGACAGAACCTTGAGGAACACCTCTTATAGTGGGTAGAAAGACTGATGAACAGTTATTGGCGAAGACAGCTTGTGACCTATTGGAAAGATATGACGCAATAAGATTCGTCGCAGATGGCGAGAAGTTAAATAATTTAATTAGTTTTGTCTCCAAAATATTATGGTCGACTGTATCGAAAGCCTTGGAGTGGTCCAACAGAACTAAGAACCCAACTTTATTGTCATCTATGCTAGAACGTAAGTCTTCAATTACATCAACTAGAGCAGTAATACAACTATGTTTTTCCCTAAAGCCTGATTGCCTTTCAGTTATATAACTATTTTTACTCAAATGTGTGTTAATTTGTTAAATTTAAAAAAAAATCGGCAGCTATTTGGCTTGATGTCAACAAGAACGACTTTTATTACATCATTCTGGTCATTACATCATTCTGGTCATTGCCTTATATGTACTTTGTATGAAGTCTGTTTACGAGTATGCATGGACCAGAAAGAATTCTAGTCTGTTGGACCAGAAACATAAACCATATAATCTGCTGTTAAGGGTACAGGGTGCTTGTCTTTAGTATTGTGTTGCGTTGCTTTACTGCCGTTTGGCAATGCCAATTGGGTAAATTCAACTTCAACTTTAAGTGAGAAAAAGCTGCTGAAAAATAAAATGTTAGGGCCCAGACACACACTCTGACGTGGAAACTCACACAGTGCCAAAATACATATACATATTTCATTTTCATAAAGTTCATTCATTTGTATGTAGTAGCATGTATTTATATGTATAAGGAAAGCAAACAGCACAGGACGTGCAGCAAAATTTCTTGTGTCTCCGAAATTTCCAAATATATAGTATTTAATATACTTTAATTTTAAGCTTTTCATTTGCTTGTATTTATCTGGATGAATTTTATATACAAAATGTATTAAATGTATTTAAATTACAACAACATTATTCTCAGTTGCAAAAGTAAAAAAAAAAAAAAAAAAAAAAAAAAAAAAAAAAAAAAAATCGCTATACTTGAGAATTCTCAAAACTAATTAAGTATTCGTAAATCCAGAGATATATTTCTGAAGCTAAAGAAGGAATTACGACAGGGTTACCAACTTTTCTGTTTTATATATGAGGCTCCATGTTTGGTAGATTTTTCTCCGGAAATTTTCGAATCATATTCTATTTTATTCACCTCTGACAGAGTGTCACTTACCTTCACTCATGTTCTGCTTTGTCTCATACTACTTAAAAACTAATTAACTAAAACCTGAGCTTTTTTACCAAGGCTAAAGAAGGAGTTACGATAGGGTTACCAACTTTTGTGTTTTATATCGGCAGCTCAATGTTTAGTAGATTTTTTCTTCGGAATTTTTCGAATCAATTTCTATTTTATTCAGCTCAGCGGGGTTTTTTTTTATCACGTCAGGTATTTGAGAAGTTATAACCTAGAGTGCAAAAATTTAATTTTTTCTATTTCGAACTATTTATAAAGCGAATATTTTCATTTATCGCTTTTCTACGGGACTACTTACATTTCTGTATTATTTTACTGTAGTTCAAAGAAAAGAAGTTGGTATGCCGAAACTAAGAGGAAAATATATTCAGAAATCTCCGCGTCTAAGTTTTATGATAGTTGGTAACCATAAGTTACGATTACAGTTGCTCCAATAAGCAGTTCTAACATAATTTTAACCACTCAGGAGTTCTAATTAGCTTTGAAAATTGCGCGGAGATGCGACCTATTGAGCGATATTGAGTAAAGGAATCAACATTCAAAACGTTAAATTTCATTTTTGTGTCAGTTTTGCTTCCTAAGTTTAGACCATATAAACCAAATCAAACAATCAAAATCAAGGAAGAGAATCGAAACTTTGATGGAGAGTGTACCTATATATTAAAGTAATTACGTTTGTTGATTCCTATTTTAAAAAATGTGAGAGTTTAAAAACTCGTGGTGAAGCTTGTGAAAAGTGACCAGCTTATTTCACTTACTTACTTTACTTTTAATGGCACTGTTGTGCCCATGGAGGGCCTAGGCCGAGCTTTTTCGCATCCACTCATGTTGTGCGTGTTATATTTGTACATGAATGGAAGGGACCTACAGTTTAATGCCGAATCCGAACGGCGAAGTGAAAAGCTTTTCATAGGCAATTTTTATTCTTGTAGGCTTGCCATTGCCTGCCAAGAGGTGGTGCCGTGTAGAAAAATTATTTTTTCTACTTTCTGATTTTGCCTGTGCCGAGATTCGAACCCCGGACACTCTGCGTAGCAGTCCAACGCACTACCACTACGCCACAGCTTATTTCACTTCTATACATTAATCATGGGATCGGACCCATGCAGTATAAGCATAGACTTCGGCACTTTCAATGTCACCTCATTTCGACTGAAATTGTCATCTAGCGAGTGTTTGACTTCAGAGGAATTTACTGTTAGTGATAGTCATGTTGTTTTTGCGAGAAATTCCTTTAGTGCAAATACATAAAAAAAAGAGAGGGAGTGCTGTTTATGTTGTTCTTGCAGGAGTGAATTTTGGTTACTCTCTCTTTTGTTTCACTTCCCATCACTCTATGTGTTACAGTAACATTTATAACATTTGTAACATTTCGATTTTATTCCTCAATAAAGAAAGTGAGAGAAATGAGTTTGTTGTAATTTTTTAATGTGAGCATAGAGAGCAAAACAAAATAAAATAAATCGAGACAGAAAAGGTTGCCGATCCTGATTTCAGTACACTCCCATACGAAGTTTTACTTTAAAAAAATAAAGTTAGCTTACAATTTAATCTGCCTAAGAAACGATCGCTATGGTCAATGTGGCGTAGGCACAGGCACACTCGGCACAGGCAAAATCAAAAAGTAGAAAAAATTATTTTTCTACACGACACCACCTCTGGCAGGCAATGGTAAACCTACAAGAGTAAAAATTGCCTATGAAAAGTTTTTCACTTTGCCGTTCGGATTCGGCATTAAACTGTAGGTCCCTTCCATTCATGTACAAATATAACACGCACATGAGTGGATGCGAAAAGCTCGGCCTAGGCCCTCCATGGGCTGTTGTGCCATTAAAAGTAAAGTAAGTAAGAAACGATCGCTTTGTTTACATCGTTGAATTGAATAGAAGTTCTACTATGGAATTGTAATCAAAATATTCTTCATTTATTTAAATTTTAAAAATTATTATTTATTTTTATTTATTTTATATTACGTTCGAATGCATGTGTCATAGGAAATTACATTCATGACATACATACACATACAGTAGGTATGTAGAAAATTTGATATATGTAGATTATAAAATACGGATTAGCATGTAGGCATTTTACAAATGACTATTCAAATCAATTGTCTCTAGGCCCCTACGGGTGTACTTGTGTAAAATTATGTTAATGGCTTGGAGTTAAAAATACATAAATTTGCAATTATTCTAGATGCACACACATATGTACATACTCGTATATAAAAGATAAAAAATAACAGACATGAATGAGAGTGAAGTTGTTGTTGTATACAACGTACGAGTACAGCCGTTACCAGCAACTATTACACCTACTCGCACATTCATGTTCACTAAAATTACAACAAAAGTTGATCATTAGACAAAATTAGATCAAAATTTCTCTTAAGTTTCTTGAGAGTGTGTGTGAATATTGTCTCAGAAGATAAGAAGTTGAGCCCACATTTTTCATTTGCAACACGCACGAATAATGTACGACAAATATGTAAGTATGTACGAGTATGTTTACGTAACAGATACACTCATGCACCAATAGTCTTCGGTAATTCATGTACACAAGTTTGAATAAAATTAGATGCACCTTAAATACCCTACACTTCTTATAAAATAAGAAACATTTTGTTTTTTTTTTGTTTTTTTGACACTTTCAACACACAGGGTGTACCCCTGTGAATGCAGAGTGGAAGGATGATTGATAGGTGGGAGGAAGAAGGAGGGAGAATCAGAGAGTGAATACAATCGGTCACACGACACCGATAATGACATCTTTCCATTCCAGGGTTTATGGGCGTGTTCATTAGCATATGTTGAAGGTTCTTGCGTGAAATATTTTATTTATGTATAATTATTCCAACTCACTGTACCAAACTTTGTTGACGGTATACGTATGTGGACAAATATGTCCTTTGATATAATCATTTGAAGATTTCACTTGTTGAGGAGTTAAGCGTGGACATTACTTCAGACTATTTCTATGAAGCGCATCGAATTTAGTTTAATTTCACTTGCTCACTTGACCGATTTTGCCTACACTTTAGAACTTGACTTCTGGATATCTCTGTTCCAAGATTGTTTATAATTATATTATGGCAATTGTTGGTGTTATAAAAAACCGTTAATCGATCACAACCATTATACCCTGTACGTTGCGTGTGTATGGTATAAAAAGTTGATTGAGAAAATAAAAAAAATGTGCTTGCGTGTGTTTCAATGTGAAAAAATAACAATGCAAAACAATATAGTAGCAACTACTCAAACGTAATACAGTAAACCACGGTTAAGTACCTTCCCTCTTAAGTGCCTTTCCCGCTTAAGAGCGTTTAATTTGTTACTATTTTCCGAAAATATCTATAGAAATTTTCCACTTTAAGTTAAAAATACCTGCAAAAGCGTGATATTTTAGTCGGGGTTTACTGCAGTCTGTCAATAAAGCTTAAGAATCTAGTCTGTGTAATCACGATAGTTACTTTAATATGCATTAAAGTTCTCGCGCTAAATTTAAAGATAAAAACTCAGAATTTTCAGTAAAGGCACCACTAACATAACTGGCGCCACTCGACACGACTGGAACCGCAGCAACGAATGTTAAAATATTTCAGTAAAGAAATTAATGTGCGCATTCAAAGTAAGTCACAACGAACCAGAATGGAGTCGTGTCAACCTAAAAAAAAACCTGGCTATGGGTTTGTGGTTCATTGTGGTAAGTGGCAGATTTCAGAAAGGCCCCCAAAGGAAGAAGAAGTCTGGCGCCGTCAAATCTGGTGATCTGACCGGTGAGTTCAAATCGCCAAAACGGAAGGTCAAACGGCCCGGAAATTGGTGTTTCACAATCTCCATCGTTGCTCGGGCTGTGTATCGCTCCATGCTTGTTGTCAATTAATTTTATATCTATCTACAACATAAATGTCATTTACATTTGACGCCATTTGTAAAAATTTTATGGCACATTCACATGATGACTTTACTTTTGCCTCACCTTGTACATAAATACTTATAAAGGGTGATTTTCTTGCTACTTGGTTTTTGATGTTTCTATTACTGACAGTTCACGCGTGATTCTGGACATGTGTCAAAGTAAAAATTGCTCAGTTTGGTTTGCCATTTCATCATGAATAGACTTACAACTGAACAAATTATTGAAATTTATGGTACTATCAAAATTCGTGCTCTGTGAAAAATGTGTTTCGCCAGCTACCTTACTTTTACTTTAAATGGCACAACAACCCATGGAGGGCCTAGACCGAGCTTTTCGCATCCACTCATGTTGTGCGTGTTATATTTGTACATGAATGGAAGGGACCTACAGTTTAATGCCGAATCCGAACGGCGAAGTGAAAAGCTTTTCATAGCAATTTTTACTCTTGTAGGTTTGCCATTGCCTGCCGAGAGGTGGTGCCATGGTGCAGTGTAGAAAAATTATTTTTTTAACTTTTTGATTTTGCCTGTGCCGAGATTCGAACCCCGGACACTCTGTGTAGCAGTCCAACGCACTACCACTACACCACACAGCGACCACCAGCTACGAGCTGGCTACCATACGTCCATTTTATGATCGTCATAATCGACCCACAGAGCAGGCTATTCAGCTCATTGTGACCAAATTTCGCATCAGTTTCACTTTATTGGACATCAATCCATCAAATCGTATCCATAGAGTGCGTACCGAAGAGAATATTTCGGATTTCCATCCGACGCCGATCTCAGCAATTGGGTTTGTGCTATTCGACCACCTGGAAGATTTTATGCAAAGATCTGGGATTAATGCCATAAAAAATACAGCTAGTGTAAGAACTGAAGCCAGACGACCTACCACAACGTCGAATTTTCGGTGAATGAGCCCTAGAAAAGCTGGATGAGGATCCGTTTTTTTATCGCAAAATTGTCTTCAGCGACGAGGCCCTATGGATTTTTCGCTCAATGGATATGTGAATAAGCAAAATTGCTCGGCCAGAGGCAATTCAGCAGCTACCAATGCATTCCGAAAAATACACTGTTTGGTGCGGTTTATGGGCAGGCGGCACCATTGGGCCGTACTTCTTCAAAACCGACGAAGGATGAAGGCCGCAACATTACGGTCAATGGAGAATGGAGAAAGGTACCGTTCGATGATAACAAACCTTTTTTTTTTGCCGAAAATACAAGAATTTGATTAGGCCGAAATGTAATTCCAACAGGACATTGCCACATATGCCACACTGCACGCGAAACTATGCATCAATTCAGAGGTGAATTTGGTGAGCAGTTAATCTCACGTTTTGGTGCAGTCAATTGGCCACCAAGATCGTGTGATTTGACCCCGTTAGACTATTTTTTGTGATGCTATGTTAAGTCTCTTGTCTATAGAGCAAGCCACACAAGATTGCTGCTTTGGAAGCCAACATTGAACGCGTCATTACGTCATTGATGAGATTCGGCCGAACCGAATTGTGTGAAAAAGTGTGCCAAAATTGTACCTTCTGAATGGGCCACCTGAAATGTAGCATTTACATTTAAGTGAAATTATCTTTAACAAGTAAATGGCAAGAATTGATTTATGGATCCAAATAAAAATTTCAATCACTTTTGTAAAATATCTGTTAATTTTTTTTTTGAATTTTCAAAAACCGAACTCTTAAAAAATCACCCTTTATATACACACATACATATTTCTAAACATGTACGAGTACATTTGTGTTGTAAACTGGTAGCACATTTGTGCTAGATATGTTTTAGATTCTATAAAAAAAATATCGAACAAACATTTTGCAGTCAATTACTTAATTTAAAAATAATTTTTAGCCACCGTGTTCCCATTCCCATGCATACAAGTTCCTTTTATGGTATTATCGACTGCTGCGAGTACAAGTAGCATGAAGCTGCAAGATATACATACATACATATATGTGCATAGTTTTCTGAAACATGATGATGTTGGCTAAATTTAGCGTTGAAATCGATACGAAAGCCAGCAAGCTGTTGCCAGCAAGCTATTGCCAGCCAGACAGTAACCACAACAACAACAACAACAACAGCAACAGCAAAAACAAAATCTTAAGCACTGCAAACACTCTCTAATCTATCCGCACAAAGGGTTAACCTTTCCATTTTAATTTAACCCTAACCTAACCTACCCTAACCTAACCATTTACACCCTCATCATCATCACAACACAGTTGCTCACCTATACTGAGTTTGTGTATGCTCGACGAAACGAGCAAATTTGTAATAATTAATGCATTGATGGTGTAGCGAACGCTTTTTCAGATGCTTATTATACAAATGCGTAATTTGAGAAAATGAGAGGTCGGCGCGGGCTGTTTGCGGGGCAGAGTTGGGGGTGCGGGCAATGCGCGGGGATTGTATGAGCATTCAAGCTCAAGCTACACATTTACATGCTTAATCTGTTTGTGTCGGTTCGTTCGTTTGTTAGTAATTTTCTTCTGCTGCTGCTGCTGCTGGTGCTGCTGCTTCTTTGCGTTGGGGGTTACAGTGCGTGCGTGTGCGTGTGCGTGTGGGTATGTGTGGGTATGTGGCTGTGTGGGTGTTGCATAGAATCCCAGAATGTATACATACATATGTATGTATACGAGTATTTGGCAATAATGTACTTACAGCCTGCCATTAACATTCATGTTGTTAACTGGATAAAGTGGAGTTGCTATTGTTGTTGTCATTCAGTCCACTTTTATCGTTGTTGTTGTTGTTGTTGTTGGCATACTATATGCGCATCTCGTAGTTACACACCAACGTTTCGCTTTCTATAAATCCAATTATCGAGTAATTAATTATTTCGACAGCTTTTGTTTTTTTCAATTGTTTTTGTTTTTTGTTTTTAAGTTTTAAATTCTAATTTTAATTGCCATTTCGTACGGTCATCATTTTGCTTTCAAAAAGAATTTTCGCAATTATTTAATTGAAAAAAATTAAACGAATTTCAAACAAGTTTAGGCGCTGGACGATTGCTCGTAAAATCGTTGGTTCTGTGGTTTCAGTCAGGCGATGAGACAGAAGCAACCACCACTAAGCTCCAAAACTCAGTGGCTGGCAGAAGGATCCCTACAATTGTCCAGACCAGAAAACATTCAAATCTACCACGTCCTCTCATGCTAACAAGAGAAAACATTAGAATCCTAATCACTTGGGGCTTTGATTCAGGCCAAATATTTTAGCAGCTCTATTTGAAGCACAGCAGACCATGCACCAAGGCTATGATTTCCAATTAAATCTAAAGTTTATTCAAGTTTGTACAAATAAAATAAATTAAATTGCAAAATAAAAGTGAATATTTAAGTAAAACAGAAGAATGTAAACGATTTCTTTATTTTTATTGGATGTTTTTGCATCTTGCTTTATGAGAAATGTAAGGAGCGCAGACGAAAAAATTGAATTATTTAGTAGGGACATAAATACTGTTACAACATTGTACACACCCATTCCAATAGTAGAATTGAACATAGCCTGTTATTACCACATGGTTGATGAAAGCTAAGCTCTAAAGCGTTAGTCTTTAACGCGAATTCAAAATTGTGTCAGCTTTCACCATGGAGTGGTCAGATAATGAGAACCGTATCACTGTTGTAGCACTTTTTAAGTGCGAAATGAAAAAAGGCATTATTTTCAAAACGCTCCGCCCACGCGAGATTAGTCTACCGGTGCATTAAACTGTTTGAGGAGACTGAATAAATCAAAGACCGCCACCGAACGGGCCGTCCACGTACAGTTTGCACGCCACAAGTCATCAAAGCCGTCAAATCAAGAATTCAGTAAAATCCACTCCGAAAACAGAAAATCATGGCCTGTGAGCTGAATATTACGCAAAAGTCCGCGAGTCGAATTATTAAAAAAGACTTGGGACTTGGTGTCTTCAAACGTCGCACCAGACATTTGTTGACTGCAGCTTTGGAAAAAAAATAGAGTAGAAAAATCCAAACGTCTTTTGGCGAAGCACGCTGATAACTTAAACAGAAAGATCTGGTTTACAGATGAAAAAATTTTTACCGTGCAGGAAAAATTTAACAAGCAAAATGATATGACGTATCAAACGGTGACGCACGGTCATCAAAAGAATCATCTGAACTGATCGCAAGGGTCGAAAAGGGTCATAATTCAGCTTCAGTCATGGTTTTTGGTGGGGTGTCTCTTACGATGGGGTCACTGACTTGCATTTCTGCAAACAAGTGGTCAAAACTTCAGCCAAAATTTAAAAAGAAACCGTTTGGAAGCCGTTTGTTGTGAAGCCACTTAACCATTCCCTGTTCCAAAATCAGCCGTGGTCTTTCCAGCAGCATTCTGCGCCAGCCCATAAGGCCAACACGACCCAGAGCTGGCTTCAAAACAATTTTCCCGCTTTCATTTGCTCTGAAGAATGGCCTGGCCGTCTGGCTGCCCTGGTCCGAATCCACTAGCCACTGGATTACAAATTATGGACATGGTTGGCCACAAAAGATACCCCAGCATTGATTCTCTGAAGACTGCTTTGATTCGTAATGTCAGCACTTTCTCGATGCACGAAGTGCGTGCAGTTATTGATGATTGGCCAGTGCGACTTAAGGCGTGCGTGAAGGTCAAAGGCGGGCATTTCGAACCAGTAATTGCTTTTTGTATATAATATACGAGTATATCAATAAATATATTTCAAAAAATTTGGTTCAAAAAATTCATTATTTTTAATTTTATAACATTAAATGTTTGTAACAGTATTTATGTCCATACTAAGTATATAAAAGTTCTTTACTTTACTTTTAATGGCACAACAGCCCATGGAGGACCTAGGCCGAGCTTTTCGCATCCACTCATGTTGTGCGTGTTCTATTTGTACATGAATGGAAGGAATGGAAGGGACCTACAATTTAATGCCGAATCCGAACGGCGAAGTGAAAAGCTTGTCATAGCAATTTTTACTCTTGTAGGTTTGCTATTGCCTGCCAAGAGGTGGTGCCGTGTAGAAAAATTACTTTTTCTACTTTTTGATTTGCCTGTCCCGAGATTCGAACCCCGGACACTCTGCGTAGCAGTCCAACGCACTACCACTACGGCACAGCGACCACAGCGCACTACCAGCTACTACAAATGTCAAATTTACCAAAACTACAGAATACAAGACCATTTACTCCATATCGTGAATACCACTATTGCAATTTGCTGCGTTTGAGTGTGTTTGCTTGTGTGTGTGTACACGCGTTTGTATTTGTATTAATGTCAAAGTCACATTTTGAATGTTTTTTACATATTTGGTTTTCCTTTCGGCACATAAATATTTTCTATGAATTAATTATACAATTTTGTATTATACAAAGCCACAAGGTTTTTTAAGTGCTTCGAATGACCTTTTGCCATTATTTTTGGGTAAATATTTAAGCTGAATTGGGGGTAACTGTTATAGTTTTATTCACAATTCATTGTAAAGTAAGTATAAAATGCAAACCAAAAAGGCAACAAGTGAGCAAACACGTTTTGCTTTTTGATATCTGTGAGCAGAATAGCAGCTTCAGTTCTAAGATCAGAGCAAAGAAAATGGAAAACTAAGTTAAACGCTTCAAAATAAAATGAAGGAGGTATAGTGGATATATGTAGTTCCATGTTTTAGCTAGATGTTTTTAAAGAAAGTAGAAACCATCTGAAAACAAATTTCATTTCATTTTCTATGAAAGCCTTCAATAGGGGCTGGAGATGGGGGTGAGCATGTATGTTTGGGGGGGGGGGGGGGGGGGGGGAAGTGTTTGAGGAGGTAAATTACAGACGCTTGGTCTTATATTTGATCTCTCTAAGATCACCCAGGGAACGGGGCGAAGCCCATTTCATAAAAAAGGAAATTTTGCTTTAGAGTCCCCTTAAGGGTTGAAGATGCAGAGTGTGTTTGGGGAAAAATCTTGAAGAGTATTAATTAATGGAGGCCGCCTTCAACATTTTACTCCTCTAGGGGCGATTCCTTACCAGCTGTGGAGTAAATGGTCGAATTTTATAAAAGTGTAGGTAGAAAGAAGAAGGAGGGAGAAGTAGTTACTAGCGTTTGCTTTAAATTTGCAAGGGTCATAATAATCAGGAAAAATATTTGCAGGGAGCTTATTCCAAATACGCGCGGTACGACAGAAAAACGTACTTTCCCTTTAATGCATAGTGCGGTAAAACATCGTGTCTACGTGGAAGGCGTGAGTTCCGCTTGCTGTTCGTGTGGTTCTGGTGAACATACGAACTGGCGGTATCAGCTTTCGCATCTCAGCAGAGCATCTACCATGAAAGTGAGACGCAAGCCACGTTTCGACGATGTTCCAAGGCTTCAATAGAACTGGAAACTCTACTGTCTCCTATTAGCTTTATTGCTCGATGTTGGATACGGTCCAGGAGCGCCCCAGTTGCGTTCGTGAAGCTCCAGCCCATAGTTGCGAAATAAACTCTCCAATTTAGGACGTATATAAGTGGAGTAGATAATGCGGAGATCAGTTGGAGTTAAATATTTTTGACACCGCCTAAGAAACCCGAGACACTTGGCTGCTTCTTGCGGTACGCCAAAAATGTGTTTATTCCAACGAACATCACATTGGATGGACATGCCCAGAACATCAAGAGTCGCTATCTCCGCAATACCTACCCCCCGATATCTAGAGGGTTAACCGGGAGCTCGTTTTGAACTCAACTCTATTCGTGAGACTCCACTCGGAGATTGATTGGAAATCTTTATTAAGTGAGTCATTCATAACGTTCGGTTTCCTCTCAATCTCCAAAGAGTTAGGGCGTTTTGAACATGCATATGAATGAGAAATGGTGGTGGTCTGCAATCGAGTAAATGGAATTTTTCGTTAATCACAGAAAGTCATTAATAAAGATAAGGAAAAGCGTAGGGGAGGAGAGGACCGAACTCTTCGGCACTCCAGCATTAATGGCACGATCTTTTGAAACAATGCCGTCTATCAGAACACGGATAGAGAGACCGTTTAGAAAGTTCGTGATCCATTGTGTGAAGTAACTCCCGACCACTTGCGCAATTAGTTTTGGCACCAGTGCTTTATGCCACACTCTGTCGAATTGGAATATCGAGAGCATACGCCTTGCTCTCACCGAGGCGCTGGACACTATGGTACCAGTGCTCGGTGAGTATATTCGAAAAAATATTGAGGAGTGAAAATAAATGGAGGCCGGTCATGTATTTTAAGCCTCTGCGATCAACATGGGAGCGAGGGAACCCATTTCTTGAAAAAAGTAAATTTTGTAGGGGAGCCCCCTTAAGAAATGTAGAATTGTTGGGAACAAATTTTGGAGAGTGAAAATAAATGGAGGTCGATCTTATATTTTGACCTTCTAGGGTAAGTTGTCGACCAGTTGTCGACTTTCCTCGCAGTTATTTTTTTAACTTTAACCTCTTGCTCATTTAATCCTACCTCAGTTCCAGCATTCTGTGCATTTGCTTATCGAAACTTATAAAATTAAAGTTCCATTATAAATAATATTCATACAAGACTAATTCAGCTCTAGTTAACATACAACAAAGGCTCTAATAATTTTTCGACTTTTTTTAAAAGGCCCCAATGCCAAATCAATGCAACCATAGAACAGCCGCGGACAGTCTTCACCAGGGTTGGGTGAAGACTTTTCGAGAGAAAATAAGGAAAAAATTGTGTTATTCCCGGAAGAAAACTGGCCAAGAACATGAACATGAGCCGTGAATCTATCCGAAACCACATAACAAAATTTAAAGAGGAAGGCTTACGAAAAGCTCGGCCTAGGCCCTCCATGGGCTGTTGTGCCATTAAAAGTAAGTAAGTAAGGCTTACGAAAAAAAAAGTATAAAAGTATTTATAGTCTTACGGAGCGTCAAAAGAAAACGCGGAGAGAAGAAATTGCTGTGCTCCTTCGGCAGCACTCAAGCTTTGATTTAATGTTTACTGATGTAAACTTGTTTGTACGGCAGAAAAGCCACAAGCTACAGAGCGACATTGTATGATTTTCCAGCAGAGGCCATTGAAAGGTATCAAAACACCATATCCAACATGGTTTGGAAGCCATATCCGCAAAAGCCAAACTTCTTCTCCTTTTTATTGATTTCATGCAATGACATACACGTTTCACAAATTTGTCCAGAAATTGCATGGAAATTGATTCTCTGCTACCGAATTTTAAATGTTATTTTCTTACACTTTCGGTAGAAGATTTACGATTTTGCAAGAACATTTTTAGTATTTATATTTCCCAACGTTGTTCAAGTTCAAGCTTATATCGATCGACCCATTTCGTTAACCGCCAATATAAAAATTATTTTCCGTCATAATATGAATGACATTAGAGTTGCCTCAAAACTCAAAATAACCGGTAGTTCAAATACCAAATGTTGGATGGACCACCCTTTATATGGGTATGTGCATCACTCATCTATTTGTTCAGATTTACTTGAATATAAATTGAATTTGTTTCTCAAAGTTTGGTACAAAGAACTTAAAAGCAGGAAGGAAATAGATTTGGTTTTTATTTGGTTTTATTTACGGATACAGGGTACCACATACACATTCATTGGCTTATCGTAAACTACACACCTCACTGGTGCTGGAGGTGGTATGCGTATGTATTGCATATTAAGGTGCCTCATGAAAAAAAATTTGATATTGCAATTTTGTTTTTTGTTTTTAAATTAACCTTACTTAATTTATTATGAATTCCAAAACATTTTAACTCTGACGATAAGTGTTCTTGATCCTTTTGAATAAAACAAAAACCTCTAACAATCATCTTTCGAATAGAAAATATGCTACATACTTTTATGAAAGTAGAAGCTACTGCTTAGTTTTTTTAATCTAGGTCCTATGTGGTTTATGAACAATACAAGTCCACACCACAAGACATTCAATTCAAAAGGTGGCAAACTTTGCCATATTCACAGATAAGTACACCCATACATATGCAACCTTCTTCGTATGACGATATTTCGTGTTCCATAATCGCATATTCATTTACAGTGCAATCTTAACTCGCCCCTAGAGGCTGAATCTTTTTCATATTTAAATAAATTGTAATTTTTTAAAACAAAATCAGAAATATTTTTCTCTATTGAACTGTTGCTTTTATTTTTGTTGGTTTGTGTGTGCGTGTGTGTTTGCAGGATGAATATATAAAAATAACATTATTATTTTCAGATTTTTCTTTCTTTCATACATTTTAACAATTTGAGACCTTTTTGTTTACTTTGTTTCCTTTTGTTGTTTTGTTCTTTTGTTACCGTGTTTTTTTATTTAGGTATGGTATATACACTTGAACCTCGTTGTACACGGTTTACTCATTCCAAATAAAACCTTGTAAAAAAAAACCGTGTAAAAAAAGACATGGACTCCATATAAAAATGTTTGATAGGTTCCAATTAAAAAGATTATACATTCAATTTTTATCAATCTTTCAAGCAAAAACAACTACAACCCGTTAACAAAAGTAATACTAACTCAGTTCAAAAGTATATAAAGGGATATAATACTTACTTACTTAGCTGGCACTACAACCGATGATCGGTCTTGGCCACCTCTACAAAGCTTCGCCAGCCACCTCTGCTATGCGCGCGCTGGCCCCAGTTGATAAGGCCAAGTGCAGTCAGGTTGCCCTGCACCTGGTCTTTCCAATGGAGATTAGGCCGTCCCCTTCTGCGTGTTCCACCACCGTGGTTCGAATAAAACACTCTTCTAGCCGGAGCGCTTTCTTCCATTCGCTCAACATGACCCAGCCAGCGAAGCCGCTGGAGTTTTATACGCTTGACTATGTCAGTGTCGGCATACAGCTCATCGTTCCATCTTATTCGATACACGTCGTCCACGCATACTGGACCGTAGATCTTACGGAGTATCTTCCTCTCGAACGCTCCTAACAGTCTCTCATCATTGATGGTCAATGTCCACGTCTCTGCGCCATACATTAGGACGGGAAGGATGAGGGACTTATAGAGCGTTATTTTCGTCGGTCGAGAGGGCTCTACTTCTCAATTGCCTACTGAGCTCGTAGTAACACCTGTTGGCAAGAGTAAGTCTCCGCTTGATCTCAAGGCTGACATTATTGTTGGTGTTTATGCTGGATCCTAGATAAACGAAATCCTTGACGACTTCAAAAGTGTAGTTGTCAACAGTGACATTTTGTCCAAGACGCCGTGACTCTTTGTTTGTTGACACAAGGTATTTCGTTTTGTCCTCGTTCACCACTAGACCCACACGACGAGACTCTCTTTCCAGGTTGGAGAATGCTGCACTGACTGCTCGAGCGTTTTTGCCAATGATGTCAATATCATCAGCGTATGCTAGCAGCATGACACTCTTGTAGAAGATAGTGCCAGAGATGTCGATGTTCGCAGCTCGAATTATTTTCTCCAGCATAAGGTTAAAGAAGTAGCACGATAGGGAGTCACCTTGTCTGAAACTTCTTTTGGTATCAAATGGTGCGGAGAGGTCTGTCCCAATTTTCACTGCACTGGTGGTGTTGGTCAGTGTCATTTTGCAAAGACGAATGAGCTTTGCAGGAATACCAAAATCAGACATTGCGGCGTACAAGTGATCCCTAATCGTGCTGTCGAAGGCGGCTTTATAATCGACAAATAGATGATGGGTGTCGATCTGTTTTTCTCGGGTCTTTTCCAGGATTTGGCGTAGTGTGAATATCTGGTCGATGGTGGATTTACCAGGCCTGAAGCCACACTGATAAGGTCCAATCAGTTTGTTGACGATGGGCTTCAGTCTTTCGCACAGTACGCTCGATTGAACTTTATATGCAATATTAAGAAGGCTGATCCCACGGTAGTTGGCGCAGATCGTGGAATCACCTTTCTTATGGATTGGGCAGAGTACGCTGAGATTCCAATCACTTGGCATGCTTTCATCGGACCATATTCTGCATAGAAGCTCATGCATGCGTTTTTTGAGCTCTTCGCAGGCCATCTGCACTCTTCAGGCAGGCCATCTGCACCTGCAGCCTTATTGTTTTTCAGCCGAGCAATGGCTGTTAAGACCTCCTCATAGTCAGGCGGCGGTACTTCAACGCCGTCAGTGATTGTGGTTTCCGGAGTGGATTCCGCAGTGGCGGTATTATTGCCGTCATCGCCATTAAGCAGCTGCGAAAAGTGCTCCATAATCTCATTATGCCCTGGATATCTTACACCAGATTTCCGTCTTCATCCTTGCAGGAAGAGGCCCCGGTCTTCAAACCATCAGTCAGGTGTCTTATTCTTTCAAAGAATTTTCGGACCTCGTTCCTGTCCCGCAGCATTTCGATATCATTGAACTTGCGTCTTTCTTCATCTCTTTTCTTGCGCCTGAAAAGACGTTTCTCCTCCCTCCTCAACTTTCTGTATCGCTCCTTAGCAGCTCGCGTTGCAACTGACTGCAGGGTGGCTCTGTGCGCAGCTTTTTTTGCTTCAGTAGCATCGCGACACTCTTGGTCGTACCACACATTTCTCCGTCGACGGTGGTAGCCTAGCACCTCTTCGGCAGCCGTACGCATAGAGCGGGAAATGTGCGTCCACTGCGCGCATATATCATCAAGTTGAGGGGTGTTTTGCGAAAGGAGAACTGCAAGTTGGTTGGCAAAGACTTTGGGATATAAAGGATATAATAGATAAGGCAAAATAAATTAATTCAATTCAGGTAACAAAACTTGAAAAGGAAATACAAAAGAATGCAACATTAAAAACATAGGATTTAAAAAAGTCAGTCACCTTTGATCGTGTTTTGTTACTCAAGTCTTTTTGACGATTTTCGTAACATTTTATTGCTTCTTTTAAGTTGCGCTGGAATTCAAGCTCATTTTCCAAGTCGAGCCCCTTGCGAGCTAAACTTGCTGTAAGTGGTGGCGTAGTATCACAAACGTCATCACAGTCTTCATCACTTTCTTGTTGCGTTGTGCTGCTTTCTTTTGCCAATTCTAAGATGTCGTTGTCACCAAGAGCCTCATCCGCTAAAAGTTCGTTGACATCTTCAATTCTGAGTCCTTCGAATCGTTCCCCACCAATGTTGTTTGCTAACTGCAAAATGTCGTTGCATGTTGTTGAATGCTCATCACCAAGCTCATTCATACTCAACTACATCAGGCCAAATAGTTTTCATGCATTTGTTTAAAGTTGAAGGCTTAATTTCTCTGACAATTTTTTATAGTAAAGCCTTTCCAAGCAGAAATGATATTTAAATCGTCATTGCTTTCTATCGAATCCAGTATGTATCGAAACGAGTGTCTTATATATAATATTATACCTTGGTCAAGAGGTTGTATCAAAGATGTCGTATTTGGTGTTAAAAATACTATTTTTACATTTGGATAATTAATCATGGGTTGTCCAGGAGCGTTATCAACAAGGAGCAAAATTTTGAACTCTAGGTTTTTGATGACCATATATTCACAGACTTCGGGAACAAAATGCTTCTGAATGGTTTGAAACCATTCAGTGAAAATAGCAGCGGTTACCCATGCTTTTTTATTGGCCATCCAGTGAACAGGCAATTTCTGCAGATCCAGACCCTTTAAACCACGAGGCCGCCAAAATTTATTTACCAATAAGGGCTTCAGCTTGCGATCTCCAAATGCGTTGCTGCACAGCAAAAATGTGACTCGGTCTTTTTGAACTTTGAATCCACTCTTGCATATTTTTCTTGTTTAGAAACATATGAACGGCTAGGCATCTTTTTCCAAAACAGTCCTGTTTCATCTGCGTTGAAGACTTGGTCAGAACTATACCCTCCAGACCGAATAATTTCAGCGAGCAAAGCAGGAAATTCCTTGCCCGCATTTTCATTTGCTGAAGCACTTTCGCCTTTTATTTTTATATTGTGTTAGGAATGCCTGTTTAAGAACTTTTCCAACCAGCCATTACTTT
The DNA here is from genome assembly GCA_958295655.1 of Palloptera scutellata. NCBI lineage: Eukaryota > Metazoa > Arthropoda > Insecta > Diptera > Pallopteridae > Palloptera > Palloptera scutellata. The sequence goes on from OY282451.1 coordinate 50,891,321, forward strand.
GCTTTATCCTGTACGATTCGCCCATCTTTACTTTACTTTACTTTTAATGGCACAACAGCCCATGGAGGGCCTAGGCCGAGCTTTTCGCATCCACTCATATTGTGCGTGTTATATTTGTACATGAATGGAAGGGACCTACAGTTTAATGCCGAATCCGAACGGCGAAGTGAAAAGCAATAGCAATTTTTACTCTTGTACGTTTGCCATTGCCTGCCAAGAGGTGGTGCCGTGTAGAAAAATTATTTTTTCTACTTTTTGATTTTGCCTGTGCCGAGATTCGAACCCCGGACAGTCTGCGCAGCAGACGCCACAGCGACCACTGGTATTTTTTTCTGCATTTGGTTATCTATCCATATACTTAGTAAGCGCTCGTTCCATTTCTTCAGTTGTAGCATCGCGGGAGTAGGAAGTTTTGCAGACACTTGTCTGCGTTGCATTGCTAGCTGATGCTCGTATAATCTCCTCATTTTTCTTTATTGTTCTCACAGTGGCTTCATTGAGGCCCAGCTTTTTTGCCACAGATACGACCTTTTCGCCCGATGCAAGACTGTCGAGAATTTGAATTTTAGTGTGGAAACTAATTGTTTTTCTCTTGTTCGTTGCCATAACAAATATAACGGATAAACTTTTCTTCTCCCAATTTACTTGGATTTACAATAACACTGATCAGCTGATTGAACTGCTATTCACAATAGAGCCATAGAATGATAAATTTAAAGGGATGCCACACATTGCTTGAAAAGAGAGTGGTAACAAATCACTCTAAAAGTAATAAAAAAAAAATTGTTTCTGAAAAAACCGTGTAAAAAAAGTTAAACCGTGTAAAAAAAAGTTTTTGGGGGATGTAAAATAAAACCGTGTAAAAAAAAAACCGTGTACAACGAGGTTCAAGTGTACATATGTAGATAAGTATGTATTTCGTTTGACAGCTTTTCGTATTGCAGCATGATAAATGTAAAGTTGTCATGCTGACGTTACGTTAGTTTTCTTTTATGTTTTTATTATCGCATGCGATTCTTTTTGTACTCGTCTCGTGTGTTTAACAAAAGATTTACAAATAAAAAGTTGAAAAAAAAAAAACTCAGATACTGAGATAGAAAAAGATAAAAGGATAAAGTAGTGAGAAAAATATGGCAGTCTAAATTACTTAGAGTTTAACTTCAAATTGATTTATAAACCAGATATAATGTTGAAGGTTTTTATTATTTGCATTTTAAAGAAATTGACGCACGCACATGTGAAACCTTTTTTTTGTTTGCAATTGAATATTTTTTTTTTCTGTGTAATATTTATTTAATTGAATGAATTTACTTTAACATACGGATTTTGCTGAACAATAAGGATTTGAATTTTGAATATCTTAACGATTGGATGAATGCTGTAAATAGATATACTGGTGGATGGACTTCCTGCGAAAATGTTAGAATGAAATATCTATAGGTAAATGATTTTTTAAGAGTTGGGTTTTTGATAATTAAGAAAAACACAGAAATTTTACAAAAGTGAATGAAATTTTTATTTGGATCGATAAATCAATTCCTGCCATTTACTTTTTAAAGATAATTTCACTTAAATGTGAATGGGCTACATGTCCCATTCTGAAGGTACAATTTTGGCACACTTTTTCACACAATTCGGTTCGGCCGGAATCTAACCAATGACGCAATGACGCGTTCAATGTTGGCTTCCAAAGCAGCAATCGTGTTTGGCTTGTCCCTGTAGACAAGACACTTAACATAGCCCCACAAAAAATATTCTAACGGGGTCAAATCACACGATCTTGGTGGCCAATTGACTGCACCAAAACGTGAGATTAACTGCTGACCAAATTCACCTCTCAATCGATGCATGGTTTCGCGTGCAGTGTGGCATATGTGGCAACGTCCTGTTGGAATTACATTTCGGCTAAATCAAATCCATGCATTTTCGGAATGCGAAAAGCTCGGCCTAGGCCCCTCATGGGCTGTTGTGCCATTAAAAGTAAAGTAAAGTAAGCATTTTCGGCAAAAAAAGGTTTGTTATCATCGAACGGTACCTTTCTCCATTCTCCACTGACGGTAACGTTGCGGCCTTCATCCTTCATCATCTTTGAAGAAGTACGGCCCAATGATGCCGCCTGCCCATAAACCGCACCAAACAGTGCATTTTTCCGGATGCATTGGTAGCAGCTGAATTGCCTCTGGCTGGTCTTCACTCCAAATATGGCAATTCTGCTTCACGTATTCATTGAGCCAAAAATGTGCCTCGTCGCTGAACACAATTTTGCTTGCGCAACACATTTTTCACATAGCACGAATTTTGATGATTAATTTCAATAATTTGCAAACGTTGTTCAGGCGTAAGTCTATTCATGATGAAATGGCAAACCAAACTGACCAATTTTTACTTTGAGACATATCAAGAATCATAAACGTCTCGAAAGGGTCCAAAAGAAATTTTTAAAATTTGCTCTTTTTTCTTTGCATTTTGAAGAGCCTATTCCTTCATATAAATCTCGCTGTTTGTTAATTGACTTGAAGTCTCGAGAAAGCAGACGAATGGTAAATTCCTTAATGTTCATTTATGGCATCGTTTGTGGCAACATTGGTTGCTCTTGCTTGTTAAGTAATATAAATTTTTTTGTCCCAATCAGAACTACTCGCCAAAACAAGTTTTTCTACATAAAATGTCACAGAACTAACTATGCTTTAAATCAACCAATCATAAGATCTCTTAATGAATTTAATGTATTAGCATCGGAAATGGAATTAGATTTTTGTATGCCTTAGGAGATGTTTAAAAGTATAATCAATCATTTTTACTTATAATTCTAAGCTTATTATATTTAGTTTGTGGTTAATACTATTTTAAATCTGGCCTGCCGAACTTTCTATCACTTGGCTTAAAAAAATAAATAAAATATAATAAAATAAAACCAAGTAGAAAAAAATCACCCTTTACTATCATTTACCATGTTTATTCGACGCTAAAAACGGTTTCACCGTTCGTCAAACGAAAGCATAAGCCATTACAGATTTAAATCGTTTCGAATATTTCAATTCGTTTTACAAAAAACTGGTATTAAACCCAATTGAGAACTTAGAAGAATTACGAATTAGTAAATAAAACACAGAATATTTATTATTCATTCAAATTTATTGTAGCGCCTTCAAAGTAAGCCCCCTTCGAAGCCCCAATTGTCAAAGCATTTCTCCAAAGCCTTTTCTGTAACAGACTTCAGTTCTCGCCGCGAATTCTCTTCTAAATCTTCTATCCGCTGAAAACGGGTGTCTCGAAGTCGTAAATTGGGTTTTGGAAAGAGAAAAAAGTCTCCCGGAACCATAACAGATGATGTTTGTTGAGTTTTTGACCAGAGCTTCATTCACAATGATTGCATTGTGAGATGGTGCAAAATTCGTGAGTTTTCCTCCCACAAACTTGGCTTTTTCAGCGAATTTTCATAACACCCAGATAATATTCTTGTTTTTTTACTGTGTGACCTTCTACCAAGAATTCCGAGTGAACAAAAGCGCGATAATCAAAGAAAACCATCAACATTACCGATCAGAGCGAGACAAATCTGACACCACATCTGGACTGCTTTTCAAAACACTGTACCACTCATATGCACGTGGTTTTGATAAAATCTAATCACTGTAAACCTTCTGTAACATTTTCAGTGATTCGGCACACAAAATTCCATTTGCAATACAAAATTTGAGAAAAATTCCTTGATCGGTATTTTTATTCATTGTAAAAATCGCTAAACACACACTTGAGGCATAAGTGCCAACTGAGAGACAAAAATAATTTTTACATTCCTTTTTAGCGGGCTTTTTAAATGATCAGATTTGACAGAATATATGTAGGTATAGTGGGGAACTTTTGTAACTCTCATCATGACATAGTTTTTTTTCGAAGAGGGATTTAATACAAGAAGTCTGACACATAAGTAGATATGTATAAAGGGTTATGCAACAGATACTCAACCATTTGGTAGTTAAATACAAACGCACCCTGAAAAAATAATAATTTTTTTTTTTTTTTTTTTACATTACATTAATTTTATGTCATCAGTTTATGAACGAGCAACTACCGGAATTTTAAGTAGGTAGTCGTAATTTTAAGAACGCTTACTCCAATAGTGAATAAATTCGAGTAAATATATTCACTATTTAATGTTCCTGTGCCAGACAACGTACCACTCAAAGTACTGAAAGTATCACGGCCGTAAGTGCTTCAGTTGAAAATGAGCCAAATCAGTCGCAGTTAACATGAATTTGGAATCTCTGAGTCCACATTGTGGCGAATTTTGCATAAAGATCTTGGCCTACATCCCAACAAGATCAAGTTATCACAAGAAGTGAAGCCTTGTGATCATTTGAAACGATGAAACTTCTCCGGTTAGGCTATGCAAAAGTGTGAAGAAAATTCTGAATTTCATTGAAAAGCATCTTCGGCATTGAAGCTAATTTTTGAGTTAATGACTTTGTCAATGAGCAAAATATGAGTGTTTTGATAGCAACAAACACACATATGCTTCAAAACACTCCATTGTATGCACAAAAAGTGACCGTATTGTGTGGATTTCATGCAGGAGGTGTGATTGGAGAAACAAAAAAAAAGCAGGTTTTACCTGTAGCGATCCCAGTCTGACGTTCCTCCCCCATAAGCCTATAAAATACTTAAATTTAAAGAAAGACAAAAGGGTAGCGCCAGAATAAAATGTTTTGAAGTGAATTTTCTTATGAGAGAGTACTGAAATCAGGATCGGCAAACTTTTGTGTGACGAATTATTTTATAGTATTTTGTTTGGCTCTGTTTGAAAACATCAAAAAATTGCAACAAACTTATTTCGAGCACTCTCTTTATTAAGGAGTCAAATCGAAATGTTATGCTGTAAAAAAAGGAATGGTGGGAAGTGAAACGGGGCAAACAAAATAGCTAGTAAACAAAATCCACTGCTGCAAGAACAACACAAACAACACTCTCTCTAACTCTCTTATTTGTGTATTTCCACTACATGATTTTCTCGCACTAATAATAACAGTAAATTCTTCTGAAGTCAATTACTCGCTAATATGAAAAATACTCGTTTTTGTTCGCAGTCAACCGCGTGTTTATCTACTCATGAGGTGACATTGAGAGAGCCGACTTCCCTGCTTGTACTGCATGGGCCATCACATTTTTTTAATTCATTTAATTTCTATCCTTAACTGTTGATAAAAAATTCATTAAAATGTTGTGCAATGTAAAAGATAACGCAAGTATTAAAGTGATTATATTGTAGTAAAACTAACATGATCAGAATTGACGTTAGAAAATAAAAGGAGAGAAATTGATAACTCCCAAATTACGATTACGAATTGAGTCTAACCAATCACCGTTGGGAAGAATCTTAAAAAATTCCGAGAAACTGGCACTATGTGGTCCAAAGATGTTTTCGATTTCAACCGAAGACAGCGCTCTGGAAATAATGTCCATTCAGAACTGTACACTGCTTAAAGGCTTCAATTGAACTTAGAAAAGATTGGAAAGAATCATCAGAATTTTGTGTTATGATATTTGAAGGCAAATTTATATTCCTTTTACCCCATAAATAAACAAAGACGTGAAAACGATGTTTAGAGTGAGCCAAGAAGGTGAAAATCCCACCTTTTACATAGCCCAGTAACAGTTCTAACATAAAACTATTTAATAGAGAACTGCTGGAGGAAAGGCGAAAAATAAAAACAAATACAATGGGTGATGCCATAAAGTCTTCTACTACCGTAAACTGCTTCTAGCTCCTCTTTTCTATTTACCAATTTTTAAGTATGCCCAACAACATCAACATACTACAATAATAAGGAGGTCAGGAAACGGCTGCAAGATGGTGACCTCATCTAATAATCAAATTTTTTATAATTCACTTACATCAGCCAGTAAGCAAGCAACTTTAAACAACCAGCATATTTCATGAACGAAAACATTCACATGTTATGGATGTTGGCTCATAACATTTGAGATTGAATTACTTTTCTATTTGCAATATTCATCACTCATTTTTACTTCATATCCTTACACAAACTCGTACGCATGCATGCAAGTAGAACTCAGTAGGATGCTGCTTCTGAACGAACTAAAACGTTACTGCATCTCGCATGCCAAATTATACCATATAATACCAACAACAACATCAAAAAGAAAAACAAATATGCAAGCAACAACATAAACAAATCATCCATGAAGTAGAAGTAGAGTATGAATATAGCAGGTAAAGGGTGTTCTTTTCAGAAGTGTGGTTTTCAATCTGGCGATACTCTTTTCGGAGTTGGCCTTTTTGACAGCTGTCACTTGATTTATGCTCAGTTCGGTTTGTCATTTCATAATGAATAGACTTACTCCTGAACAACGTTTGCAAATCGTGCAAATTTATTACCAAAACGAGATGACCACCGATCTCCGATTTTCACAACAAAATTTTGTTCAGCGATGAAGCTCACTTTTTGTTGAATGGATACGTTAATAAGCAAAATTGTCGCATTTGGAGTGATCATAATCCACAAGCCATTGTTGAGACGCCGCTAAATCCTCAAAAAGTCACTGTTTGGTATGCTCTATGGGCAGAGGGAATCAAAGATGAAGCCGGTCATAATATTACAGTCAATGGGGAACGCTATAGAGCCATGATTCATGACTTTTTCGTGCCTGAATTGGAGGATTACGATGTGGACGACCTTCGGTTCCAACAAGACGGCGGCGCTACATGCCATACAGCCAACGAAACAATCAATTTATTAAAGACAACTTTTGGTGAGCGCACTATCTCACGTCGTGGGCCTGTGGCGTGGCCTCCAAGATCGTGCGATTTAACACCGCTGGACTATTGTTTGTGGGGTTATGTGAAGTCGCTTGTCTACGCAGATAAGCCCGAGACGATTGACGCCTTGGCAGAGAATATTCGGCGCGTTATTACTGACATACGGCCCCAATTGCTGTAAAAAGTGGTCGAAAATTGGGCCTCTCGGCTGGAATTTATTCGAACCAGCCACTTGCCCGAAATCGTTTTTAAAACATAATGGCAAATCCTTATCTTTATAATAAAGCTAAATTCTTGGCCATAACATAAAATTATATGCGTTTTATTTCTTCTTGAAAACCACGCTTCTAAAAAAAAACACCCTGTACACATATGCAAATTTAAAATTGAAAACCATCACAACACTAACTAAAGCGTGACGATGATGGTCATGATGCCGCTGACGACTTTGACAACGCGATCATGGATCAGTCCACTATTCTATTACATGGAATAAGATTTTAAAAAAAACTACATCGCTATTATGGAAAAACATGACATGGATTTACAAGTCTCTCCGTTTCAGCGTCGTTCATTTTGTTGCCTCACTCATCACACACGCTCACAAGCGCTCATTTATTTATTTTGTTAACCAGCAACAATAAAGCGAAGAGAAGAAAAAATATGTGCAGAAAATATGAAAATTCAAGCTCGTTGCGCTTTTTATCAAAGAGCATGCATATACGAAGAGGACGAGGACGAGGATGGGAGTGAGGACAAGGACGGGAGTAAGGTCGAGAAAGAGTAAGAGCTGGCATGAACATGCTAATATATAAGTAAGTAGCATCCTGGTTACAAGCTACTGCCATATGCAAACAAGTAAATAGAACATATCCGGAACATACGTTTCCACTTTTTCTCTCTCTCCCTCTCTCTCCCTCTCTCTCTCTTTCTAACTACTTCAATCGCCCGCTTTTTCTGATATATGCTGGATGTCATTTGTTGGTTTTTGTCTTCATTTTAAATGCTTTGCATACGGAAATGAAAATGTAAACAAACACACATACACACAACAACACACATTCAGACAGATTCTCACACATATATACCCACATAATCACACACACACTGACACACAAATACACAGAGAAATTTGGCAGGATCTGCCTTCGTATGCAGACAAGCATCGTCAAGTGGTTTTAAAAGTGTGCGTGTGTGAGTCGGTATGAAGTCAGGTATGTGTATATATATATATATACTCACCAATACAACTAGACATACTTGTGTATGTATGTATGTAGGTGAATATGTGGTTTAAATGTTATTTTAACAATTTCCTTTCCACATTTCTGACGCTTTTAAGCAACACATCAAGTGAATGTGTTGTTAAAATATTTTTATTTTATTTTATTATAAAAAAAAAAAACCAAGTGAAATGGTTTTTGTTTTTTCTGTTATGCTGCTTCAACTTGAGACTGCTTTTAAGTTTCAATTTAGCTAAAAGTATTTCATTAGTTTTACTTTCTGTCGTATGCATTCTACATACACACATGCATAAAAACATCTACCATACATACACATAAAGTGCCTACCTACAAAAACCTCCCATAAAATTCACTACATTTTAGCATTCTATGAGATGAACTTAAAAATACAAATCGTTCGGAACTATTTTACGTATAATTCAGAGTTATCATTTGGTGGATGGCTTCAGGCCCGGTAAATCCACATCGACCAGATATTCACAATACGTCAAATCATCGAAAAGACCCGAGAAACACAGAACGACACCCACCATCTATTCGTCGATTATAAAGCCGCCTTCGACAGCGCGATTCAACGCTGGAATGTCTGTTTTTGGTATCCCTACAAAGCTCATTCGTTTTTGCAAAATGACACTGACCGACACCACCAGCGCAGTGAAAATTGGAACAGACCTCTCCGCACCATTCGATACCAAAAGAGGTTTCAGACAAGGTGACTCCCTATCGTGCGACTTCTTTAACCTTATGCTGGAGAAAATAATTCGAGCTGCGAACATCGACATCTCTGGCACTATCTTCTACAAGAGTGTCATGCTGCTAGCATACGCTGATGATATTGACATCATTGGCAAAAACGCACGAGCAGTCAGTGCAGCATTCTCCAACCTGGAAAGGGAGTCTCGTCGAGTGGGTCTAGTGGTGAACGGGGACAAAACGGAATACCTTGTGTCAACAAACAAAGTGTCACGGCGTCTTGGACAAAATGTCACTGTTGACAATTATACTTTTGAAGTCGTCAAGGATTTCGTCTATCTACGATCCAGCATAAACACCAACCATAATGTCAGCCTTGAGATCAAACGGAGATTAACTCTTGCCAACAGGTGTTTGAGAAGCAGAGCCCTCACTCGACCGACGAACATAACGCTCTATAAGTCCCTCATGTATGGCGCAGAGACGTGGACATTGACAATCAATGATGAGAGGCTGTTAGGAGCGTCCAAGAGGAAGATACTACGGTCCAATATGCGTGGACGATGTGTATCGATTAAGATGGAACGATGAGCTGTATGTGCTGTACGCCGACACTGACATTCAAGCTTATAAAAATCCAGCCGATTCGCTAGCTGGGTCATGTTGAACGAATAGAAGAAAGCGCTCCGGCTAGTAGGGTGTTTTATTCGAGTCACGGTGGAGGAACACGCAGAAGGGGACGTCCTAATCTCCGTTGGAAGTATACAAAATAATTTTTCTACACGACACCTCTTCTTGGCTGGCAATGGCAAACCTACAGAGTAAAAATAGCCTATGAAAAGCTTTTCACTTCGCCGTTCGGATTCGGCATAAGACTGTAAGTCCCTTCCATTCACTCATGTACAAATAAATATAACATGCACAACATGAGTGGAAATACAAAATACGAAAACCCGATGGAACGTGGCCGAAAAGTGACCACGAAAAGGCACACATTTTCGCGCAACATCTTAAAGATGTATTTATTCCTAATCCTGACGAACAGCTACTGGAAATATTAGATGATGTATCCGAGATCTTAGATCAGCCACATCAACTGGATTTTTCGATTTTATCTATTCACAAAAAACGAAGTACGATCAATTATAAGCAAAGTGAAACTCCAGGATATGATATGATTATAGGAAAAATTCTGAAGGAATTACCAGAGCAAGCAATAATCTTCCTAACCCAACGCTACAATGCTGTGTTGAAGCTAGCTTTGTCCCACCACCACAGGGTGGAAGGTTGCACAAATAAAAATGATCCAAAAAGCTGGGAAAAATGTGTGAGATGCAAAGTCATACCGCACCATAAGTCTGCTACCAATCCCTTCCAAAGTCTTGGAATCGTTGTTTATGAAAAGACTAATGGGTATTATTGTGTGAAAACAACTCATTCCTAATCATCAGTTCGGGTTTCGTCAAGGTCACGGTACAATTGAACAAATACATAGACTTGTTGAAGAAAAAACAAGGCAGCTTACGAATCAAAAAAATACCTGAACCAACCGTGTGTGGCATGAGCGGCTTTTATTTAAAGCTAGAAAAAAGCTTCCAATAAACTTTTACATTTTCTTGAAATCGTATGTTGAAAATCGCCATTTCTTCGTGAAACAGGGCAATGACATCACATTTCTATATGATATACCATAAAAGCCGATGTTCCTCAGGGCAGTGTTATGGGCCCAATGTTATATCTACTTTTCACTTTGCCGAGTTTGCCGAGAACTGAGCGACTTGTTATTGAAACCTTCGCAGACGACACTGCTGCCTTGTCAATTGATGATGATCCTGTCACTGCCTCACTCAAACTCCAAAAATTTTCAAATAAAATATCTTTGTGGCTTAAAAACTGGAAAATTGTGGCGAACGAAACCAAGTCGGGGCAAGTAACATTCACAACACAGCGCAATACTTACCCACCTGTGCAATTAAACGCAATACAAATTCCTCAAGCAAATAATGCACAGTACCTAGGAATTCATATGGATAGGCGTCTCACATGGGAGACGCACACATTTACGAAGCGTAAAGCTCTAGGTCTTAATCTGAGAAGTATCTTTTGGCTACTCAATCGTTACCGGTTTCATACTTGTACACCTGGTGGGTACGAAAAGCCCCTAGGCCAGGTCCTACATGGGTTGTTGTGCCATTAAAAGAGGAACAAGAAGAAGAAGAATGGAATATATGGATCTACAGTTATATACCGAATCCGAACGGCAAATTCAACAGCTGCTCTTTATCAATTTTTAACCTTGAAGGTTTGCCATTGTCCTAGAAGAAGTGGTTACGATTATTTTTTGCGTTTCACCGGTAAAAACATAGAAACCAGTGCTAAAATGGTAGAAGAAATAATTTTATTTGGAGTTCGGTCTTTCATTCCTAATAATATGATAAGCGTTAAACATAAAGACAATGCATGGTGTAATGTGACTTGCAGACAAGCAGTCAGGTCCAAAGAGGTCGCTTTCAGGAACTGGCAATCTGTTCTATACTGAACAGTTGCATAAACAGGAAAGAAATCGCTGCAATGCCACTCTTAAGCGCGAAAAGTTTCAACACGAACAGCGCCTGAGGCACAAAGTCTTACAATTCCATAGGGGTGGTAAGAACTTTTGATCATTTGTAAAGAGAGTAAAGGTCCAATCGACTTTGTCAATTCCAACTCTTTTTACATGTGATCGCCTCGTCACTACCTCGGTTGATAAAGCGCACCATTTAGCTAAGATTTTCGAAGAGAATTCTTCTCTGCCAGCTAGCGATCAACCACTGCCCGTTATCGAATCTGTATCTTGTGCTCTGCCTGACATACATTTTCGAACTCAAGTAGTTAAAAGAGTTCTTGCAAATCTTAACATAAACAAGGCTTCGGGACCCGATGGCATTCCAGCTCACGTACGAGCGAGCTTGTGCGCCAACGCTGGCGCGACCGTTGCGCAATCTTATCAACATTTCATCTACAACTCGTCTATTTCAGTCTTATTGGAAAATTGCCAATGTCCAAACAGTTCCTAAAAAGGGCAAGATGACAACCCCTGTGAACTATCGTCCCATCGCAATTTGTTCTACGCTATCCAAAGTCATGGAAAGTGTAGTTAATTTCTACTTGGTGAAATATCTTGAGCAAAACGAATTGCTTAATGACCGCCAATACGGTTTCAGTCGAAATCGCTCTACGGGTGATCTCATGGCGTTGTCCTCACCGAGCACTGGTACCACAGTGTCCATGACATCGGTGAGAGCATGGCGCATGCTCTGGATATTCCAAAGGCGTTTGACAGAGTGTGGCATAAAGCACTGGTGCCAAAACTAATTGCGCAAGTGGTCGGGAGTTACTTCACACGATGGATCACGAACTTTCTAAGCGGCCTCTCTATCCGTGTTCTGATAGACGGCATTGCTTCAAAAGATCATGCCATTAATGCTGGAGTGCCGAAGAGTTCGGTCCTCTCCTCCCCTACGCTTTTCCTTATCTTTATTAATGAACTTCTGTCATTAACGAAAAATTCCATTTACTCGATTGCAGACCACCAGCACCATTTCTCATTCATATGCATGTTCAAAACGCCCTAACTCTTTGGAAATTGAGAGGAAAACGAACGTTATGAATGACTCACTCAATAAAGATCTCCAGTTAATCTCCCAGTGGGGTATCACGAATAGAGTTGAGTTCAAAACGAGCTCCCGGTTAACCCTCTAGATATCGGGGGGTGATATGGCGAGACAGCGACTCTTGATTGAGTTGAGTTCAAAACGAGCTCCCGGTTAACCCTCTAGATATTGGAGGGTGATATTGCGAGACAGCGACTATTGATATTCTGGGCATGTCCATCTAATGTGATGTTCGTTGGAATAAACATATTTTTGACGTGCCGCAAGAAGCAGCCAAGTGTGGCGGCTTTTTTAGGAGGTGTCAAAAATATTTCACTCCGACTGAACTCAGCATGATCTACTCCACCTATAGACGTCCTAAATTCGAGTGTTTAATTCGCAACTATGGGCTGGAGCTTCACGAACGCAACTGGGGCTGTCGGACCGTATCTAACATCAAGCGATAAAGCTAATAGGAGACAGTAGAGTTTTCAGCTCCATTGACTCCTTGGAACATCGTCGAAACGTGCCGTGCGTCTCACTTTCACGGTAGATGCTCTGCTGAGATGCGAAAGCTGATACCGCCAGTTCGTGTGTTCACCAGAACCACACGAACAGCAAGCGGAACTCACGCCGTCCACGTAGAAACGGTGTCCCACCGCACTACGCATTACAGAGAAAATTCGTTTATCTGTCGTACCGCGCGTATTTGGAAGAAGCTCCCTGCAAATATTTTTCCTGATTATTATGACCCTTGCAAATTTAAAGCAACCGCTCATAACTTCCTTCCAATCAACACATAGGGGTACCCACCCCCCTATAAAAAGTGTACAACGGGAGAAAGCAATAGCTTTTTCCATTGACCCACAATAAACTCCAAAATATGAATTTTTTGGGACTGTGGAAGACGACCCCTCAATAGCAAAGCCATTTTTAAAGAATCAAATTTTCGACAATTTATAATTTTCGTTAGAAGAGTGGGTCCAAGAATTGTTTGCAGAACAATTAAATGTTTAGTTTTATAGTAAAGGATTTCTAAAAAAGTGCTGCCTTATTGAATGAGACTTACTTTTGTATGCTTTTTTCACCTTTTTGTTTTTTTTTTTTGTTTTTGTTATGTTGTTAAAAGTATTTTTTATAAAAATCAATAGCACACACATACCAATACTTTACCCTCGACACCCACACTTACCCTCGACACCCACACTTACCCAAAGTGTCTTTTGTGTCTCTAGTGTATGGACATAATCCTTTTATCAATTCAAAAATAATTTTGCAAACTTTTTGACGTTTTAAGCTTATGTAAAACTTTGGTAATCAAAATATGTAGTATTGATATAATACTTTTGATTCTCAAATTAATACTTCAGCAAGCAAGAGGTACGAGTATGAATATAAAATAGTGTACCGCATTTTTTTGTTTTTGTTTTTGTTTGTTTTACAAACTTTACAAAAATTTAAATAGTGATTGATTTATTTTGCCACTTACTTATGCAACAATAAAACAACAAATACACAACCTTCTGCGAACGATCAAAGCAATGGCAACAACGTCATACTGAGTAGTTGACAACTTCTTTGAAATGTCATTTTGATATTTCCTTTTCATTTATGTACAAGCCCAAGTAGGTTTCCTTCACTTTACTTTACTTTGCATACGTAGTTAGTGAGTTAGTGCAACCTAGTTACATGCAATTAATGCGAATCGTTATACATTTGCATGCCAAAAATGTAGAGTGCATACTCTACCTCTTCGATTTGCCGGCCCTCCCCTGCCCCTCCCCCCCCCCTGCCTCCCTTCTATTTTCTTCATCTTTCATGGCTTCTCACTCTGTATGGAAATGCTGTTCAATTGTAGTTGGTTACCTTAAAATTGAAAACTTATTCATACAAAGTTATAGCATAACATGCCGTGGTCGCACATACACACATTCACACACACATTCACACACATACACTAACTAATACCTACATATGTATGGTATATAAATGACTAGCATAGGCTAGCTGGGCTAGATTCGATAGACACTTGTAAGGAGGTTACTATTTACATCAGCAACTAAATATTTGTGTATACCACCAATGTACAGGGTGGCCCAACTTTTATGTCGGTATGTAAACATTGAATAATTTTAACATTTATCAACCGAATGACTTGAGTAAACATGTTTTTGAAACGTCAATTAAGTACAATTTTAACCATTAATCGCTTCACAACGAAATAGTGACGCTGTACATAGACGTTCAGTCATTCAGTTGCGTGTTAACTCAACGTGCATATTGTCGAAAATATCGTGGCCAACAATCACCGTCTGACAAAACTATTCATCGTTTGGTGTCGAATTTTGTTGAGCACGAGACGGTGGGAGATCGTCGACAAGCAAAAGACATTCCAATGAAGTGGCTGAAGTGGTAAGGGAGAGTTTTGCCGAGAACCCACATGTGTCGTATCGTCACCGGGCTCAGCATTTTGGCGTCAGTGGAGCCAACTTGCGTCGCATTTTGAAGGATGATTTGCATTTTTTTCCGTTTAAAGTGCAATCGAATAATACTCAAATAATATTGCCAACAGCCATCTGTCCACATCTGTCCGTCTACGGCCAAACAGTCGCTCGAATGGTTGACTCTGAACCTGAGGTTCCCTGGAAGGGAATTTTGATGACCGACGAGGCCCATTTCACACTCTCTGTTAACGGCTAACAAGCAAAATTGGGTCATTTGAGGGAACAGAAAATATACACCAGATCCATGAAACATCATTGCATAACCAAAAAAGTGACTGCTTGGGACTGTTTGCGCCAAAACCAACAATGAGCCATATTTCTTCAGAGAAGGCGAAACAGTCGATGAGAATCGATGTCGGTGAATGTTGGTTATGATTACGTCTGCCCACAAATGTGTGAAAAAGGTCTGGACGGTTACTGGTTTTTAACAAGACGGTGCTCCAACGCCACACTGCAAATCAGAAAAATGCAGTTTCTGCAACGAAAATTCACTGGACGTGTGGTGTCAAAAAATGACAACCCCTCAAATCTCCAGATTTTACCCCTCCGGATTTAAAGGCAAAATGAACGCCAGCAAGCCTCAGACCATTGACGAGCTCAAGGCAAACATTCGTGCCGAAAGCATCGCTATACCGCCCGAGCAGCACTGGAAATAGTGATGGAAAAAAAGCAGCAAAAAGGGCAAAATTTGCTTTGATCAATAACGGCGGCCCACTTGATTGATTTTGTATTCAAAAACTAGTCCAAATAAATGGTAAAGGACCAAATTGAATTACTAAAATCGGTTGGTTTTTTTTTGTGTGTTCAAGCTATTCAATATTCACATACCGACATAAAAGATGACACACCCTGTTCGTACTTACTTACGTTGTGCAATATCGCATTTGAATTTTCCACTTCCTCTCCTCCATTGGCATAAATTTATTCATTCTAGAAACGGAACGGAAGTGCTTGCAGATATATATGTATGTATGTAAATATATACATACTTATATACTATATAGTACATGTACCTACTATATATTTATAAATGAGTATAAAGTTGTGTGAGTGTGACAAATTTAGACTTTCTTATTGTGGGTTTTATGAATCAATTTAATATATTTTTTGTGGTAAGTAGCTACATATTTAAGCATTATACTGTCATATTTGTCTCATAGCTTTCAAAATTTCATAAACGAATGTACGAGGATGGATTGAAAAATCTTAAAACTTTCATTCAAAAGAAAGGACTTTTTAAATTTATTTAAGTTAGCACAGTAAATAAATTGAAAGAACAAATCAAATTTGCTTGATGGTTTGTGTGTGAAACTCATTGAGCATTTGAAATTGTCTTTTTTCTTCTTGGATTATGAATTCTGAGGTTTTTTACCTTTTTGGGTCAGAAAGACTTAAGCATTTCTCGAAATGGAACAGGGCAATCTCCCAGGCGTCCCCTCTGTATACGAAACAATCACTAATTAAAGGAGTCTATTAACCCATTTCCGCCCAACGTCCTCAGGACGATGAAATCTTCACATATGTTATGGACAAGTGTATATCATTGAAAAGGCTGGATTTTTAGCTTTCCAAAAACGTTAAATTTAATTCCTTTATTCTAAAATCTTCATAGTTCCAAGACTTTATGCCCAAAAGATAATAATTTCTATTAGTGGTCGCTGTTGCGTAATGGTAGTGCGTTGGACTGATACGCAGAGTGTCCGGGGTTCGAATCTCGGCACAGGCAAAATCAAAAAGTAGAAAAAATAATTTTTCTACACGGCACCACCTCTTGGCAGGCAATGGCAAACCTACAAGAGTAAAAATCGCCTATGAAAAGCTTTTCCTTTTCACTTCGCCGTTCGGATTCGGCATTAAACCGTAGGTCCATGTACAAATATAATGCGCACAACATGAGTGGATGCGAAAAGCTGGGCCTAGGCCCTCCATGGGCTGTTGTGCCATTAAAAGTAAAAGTGCTCTTTGCACACACGCATACCCGGGTACCCAAAAGAATACTGGTATTATCCGATCACACGAGTACCCGGTTATTCTGGGGACCGGGGTAAAAATTGCGGGTATCCGACAGACGACGAATGCCTGAGAATTGCGGGTGCCCGAAAATTTGCGGGTAAGTAATACTTGAAATCGTGTGCCCGACAATTGCGGGGAATAATTGAATGAACTTCAGATATATTTGATGGTGTTGATAACTTTGTGGTATGGAAAGCATCGCAGCAGAAAGCGAGGCTACCTTTTTCAACTATCATTTTTACTACTACTACATTTCACTACAAGTCTCATTCGATTCCGTTCAGCCGTTTAGGAGTTAACTTGGTGTAAACTCGGATTTTATTTGTAGCAAGTCTACTAGCAAGTGAGTCCCTAGGAATTGCGGGCACCGGGCAAATTGCAGGTATCCGGAGAAAAACGTATACCTGAAGCTCAACGGATACCCATAATTGTAGCAAGGGGGTAATACCCGAAAACCCCGTATTCCCGAGTATCCGGATATAACCCGGGTAAGCAGGTATCAAGAGCACTACTTTCTATAGTAAACAAGTTTTATCAATAACATTGAAAGAGGCTGCTACAAATAGGACGCTGGGAGTCTTTTGGCATATTTTTCATTTACTTACTGAAAGTAAAGACAAATTTAGAATGATTTCAATCAGAAATAAATTGTATTTGTTAGTATGAAAAATATTCCAGATAGCGCTCAGGGTCCTAGATACATATAGGACACACATTTCCCGTGCTCAGGAACATCCTAGCTCAAAATCTGGCAACGGATTTGGAATTTTTGATCCCAAATTATCCAGGAATATGAAAAAGAAATGAAAAATTCGAATGGTATTTTTTCAGTGGGCAGAAATGGAGGAAAAGATATGCACCCAAGAACTGTCGGTAGTACATGATGACAATGGCACAAATACTCCCCTCTGCTATGGACTTGATAACGAACTGTAACCTGCCTTATCCGACGAACTTGTCTTCGCTTTTAATAGCAGCTTTGAGACACCTAAGAAGAGGGGAATTAGATTATAAAATCATCTAAAAGTGGGCGGTTAACTGTCCTGAAACGGAGCTCCCTTTTCAATCCTCTCGACGCCTAACAAGCGAACAAGTGGAAAAGCTAGCTGCATAAGCCATAAGGCTTTAAAGTTCGAGAACTCACAGCGTTAAGGAAAACGATATACTGCTGTGATTGCATCTCGGACAATATCATATAAAGTGTAAGAAAGCGAAATGGGAGCAAATCTTTTCGAAACGGTGATAGTTTTTCTTCAAATTGAGGTTCGTCATCCACTCACCCTTCGCGAACAGCTTGTGTCGTATTATGTACTTTTGAGAAAATCAAAGCATACTTTTCTGCTGCATTTCTATGCATACTGCACAAACTCCTACTTACAAACCTTCTTAAGTTAAAACGTGTTTTCCATAGTTTTGTTAACCTTAATGCACTGCACGCATACTAAGACATGCCCAGGTATACATATATGCATGACTTCGATATGCTATAGCTAGTTGTATTTGCATTTGCATACTTGCACATAGCTTATACAGATATATGTATGTATGTGCATACTTTTTAGTCATGTAGGCCATGTAGACCATTTCAAATGCATAACACATACATATCAATACGCTTATATAATCGCGCAAAGTGTATACTACATATGAGCTAATTACATAAGTAGATGCTTGTATAAAGTTGCCATTACCATTGTTTTTATTTATTTCAATTTTTTTTCGCACAATGACCTACTCTTAGAACATTGACTGCTTGCATATGTTAGTACATATGTAGGTATTTATTTCAAAACAACAACAACAACAACAACTACAACAAAACTGTTACTTAACTATTCTAAATACGAGTATATGCAAACAACAGCAACAATTTATTTAAAATTTATAAGTAAATCAAACTCAAGGAATTATTCAAAATTTCATGGTCTAAATTTTACCGTGACGTTTACGTGTGCATGTAAATTTTTAATCATTTATACATACAAACATATGTAAGTATGTACATATGCAGATGAGTGTGTTTGTAGGTATGTAAGTGCTTAAAAATATTATTACACAATTGAAGTCTGAATGTAAAAGTGTTTTACAGTTCGTTTCGCATTGTATCTCATAAATAATTTCAAGTTAATTTGAAAAGAGTTTGTTAGTAAGAAAGTAGTTAGCGAGTAGTGTGAGTGTTTCAGATCAAAGTTACGTAAATTAAAGAGTGAACATATACATTTACGAACGATAGAATGCAGGCAAACAGAAAATTGAACTTTGTGTATGTCACAGATCTACAGTTAATACAATGTCTTAAAATGTTTCAAGCTAAATTAGAAATAAATGTCTTCTAAAACCCTATTGAAAACGTTCATCATGAACGCCCCATTGCATTTTGATTTATGATTTAATTTATGTTTGCCTCTGTACGTAGACATCAAAAAATTTCAACAAACTCTTTTCTCTTACTCTCTTTATTGAGGAATAAAATCGAAAAGTTACGCTGCAATACAAAAAACGGTGGGAAATGAAACAGCGCAATCAGAAGAACGAGTAAACAAAATCCACTCCTGCAAGAATAACACAAACAGCTCTCTCATTCTCTCTTTCACTTTTATTTATGGGAATTTACATTAAAGGAATTTCCTCGCAACAACAACACAACTAACAACAACAGTAAATGCCTCTAAAGTCAATCACACCCTAATATGAAGAATACTCGATTGTTAGATCCGACATTGAGAGACCCGACATCTCTACTTGTATTGCATGGGCCTAATCGCTATACAACCAATTTTTCCATATATAATATTCCATAAAACATCGCAATCAAAAGAGCGAGTAAACAAAATCCACTCCTACAAGAATAACACAAACAGCTCACTCACTCTCTCTTTCTTTTATTTATGGGAATTTACACTAAAGGAATTTCTCGCAACAACAACACGACTAACAATAACAGTAAATCCCTCCTCTAAAGTCAATCACACGCTAATATGAAGAATACTCGATTGTTAGAACCGACATTGAGAGACCCGACATCTTACTTGTACTGCATGGGCCTGATCGCTATACAATATATTTATTGCATTGAATCAAATACTCGTACGTAGAAAGAACATCGAAATAAGAGGACGTTAGGAAATATAGAAACCATTAAAAAAAAACAGATTAATGTATAGAAGTGAAACATTGGTCATGATAATTTGAACTTCGACCGCAAGTTCTTAAACTCTCAGGTTTTTTTGTTTGTTTCTTTTTTTTTTATTTATGACATTCTTGCAGCAAACAAGCGATATGCTTAAACATTGTACACTTAATCGAATGTATACTCATACTAAATTATTTATGCTACTAAATCTTCCTAGTTCAAATGTATACGACCCGAGTTTACATACATTCTTATCATGTCATCACATACCCACAAAGTCACACAGGCTCACACACGCTCTACATTGGGGGTAGCGATTATTATTGTCACGAGCAGCAGCAACAGCAGCAGCAGCAATCTTGAAAGACGTCGTGCAGTCTGATTAAAAAGTGATGTGAAATAAACACAATTGGCAACGAAAAATAAATAAATAAAATAAACAAAATGTGGTATAATAACAAAATTTAAAAAAGGAAAAAGAAAAAAAAACGACAAACAAAAATGGCATAAGTAAATAAATGAAAAGTCAAATATTAGTGTCATTCACTTTCATTTGACACACATAATATTCTGTAAATATTGGCATGAAATTGAAAAGTAAACTCACACACACACTCATACTCATTCACATGCACATGTACATATCATTGGAAAAAAATGGAGACAAACAAATCGAGCAGGATGGCTGCAAGTGAAGCAGAACTGAATTTAACAGAGTAATTGGGAAATAATTCAGAAAAGTGTTGTGATAAAGCAAAATCGACTACTAACCAATGCTTGCTACTTGCTCTCTCCCCAATTCTAGAGAATTAGGGAGAGAGTATAAGAGAGAGTATCAAGTCGACATACATCGACTTTTGCTTGTAAAGCCTGTTATTATGCGTCCTAGGTACGAACATATATAATAAAGGGTGTTTTTTTTTAGAAGTGTGGTTTTCAATCTGGCAATACTTTTTTCGGAGTTGGTCTTTCTGACAGCTGTCACTTGATTTATGCTCCGTTTGATTTGCCATTTCATAATTAATATACTTACTCCTGAACAACGTTTGCAACTCGTGCAAATTTATTACCAAAATAATGGTTCGGTTTTATGCCGATTTTCACAAGGAAATTTTGTTCAGCGATGAAGCTCACTTTTGGTTGAATGTGTACGTTAATAAGCCAAATTGTCGCATTTGGAGTGATCATAAGCCACAAGCCATTGTTGAGAAAAGTCACTGCTTGGTGTGCTCTATGGGCAGAGGGAATCATTGGTCCATATTTCCTCAAAGATGAAGCCGGTCATAATGTTACAGTCAATGGGGAACGCTATAGAGCCATGATTAATGACTTTTTCGTGCCTGAATTGGAGGATTTTGATGTGGACGACCTTCGGTTCCAACAAGACGGCGGCGCTACATGCCATACAGCCAACGAAACAATCACAATCAATTTATTGAAGGAAACTTTTGGTGAGCGCATTATCTCGCGTCGTGGGCCTGTGGCGCGGCCTGCAAGATCGTGCGATTTAACACCGCTGGACTATTTTTTGTGGAGTTATGTGAAGTCGCTTGTCTACGCAGATAATCCCGAGACGATTGACGCCTTGGAAGAGAATATTCGGCGAGTTATTACTGACATACGGGCCCAATTGCTGCAAAAAGTGGTCGAAAATTGGGCCTCTCGGCTGGAATTTATTCGAAGCAGCCGCGGCGGCCACTTGCCCGAAATCGTTTTTAAAACATAATGGCAAATCCTTAGCTAAATTCTTGGCCATACCATAAAATTATATGCGTTTTATTTCTTCTTGAAAACCACACTTCTAAAAAAACACCCTGTATATATATATAGGTATATATAAATGGCAAACCTACAAGAGTAAAAATTGCCTATGAAAAGCTTTTCATTTCGCCGTTCGGATTCGGCATTAAACTGTAGTTCCCTTCCATTCATGTACAAATATAACACGCACAACATGAGTGGATGCGAAAAGCTCGGCCTAGGCCCTTCATGGGTTGTTGTGCCATTAAAAGTAAAGTAAGTATATATAAATGGCCAGCGTGAACAGCTAAGTTTGATTTAGTCATGACCCTTTGTCCGTCCTTCCGGCCGTCCGTCTGTCTGTGGACACCACGATAACTCTCCAAGAAACTTAGTACAGACATTTGATATTATCAGGAAGAGGTTAAGTACTGAAATCGGCAAAATCGGAAAGAGGGGCGTGTTACCTCCTATACAAGGTACTAAGAGTGATACTGAAGGTAATACGAAAGCGAATTGAACAAAACATTGAAATAGTCTTTTGCACAATTGTTCTGAAAATTGTCAACATTGGGCAAAAACCATAAAAATTTAACCCACCGTTGAAACAAAAAAAAAAATTAACATTTTTTCAGAGTTTCTGTAGGTTATATTTCAAGCAAATAACAACGTTACATGTTCCGGAAATTTGCACCATAAATATCTACGGTATGCTACCAAAGATCATCAACTTAATGAAAATTAATGGTTCTAAATCAAGCGGCGCAATTAGAATACTCAATGGAATAGAGCTATCCTTCACAATCACAACCATGACCCTCGAAAAGGTAATGCGGATTGTTCAACATATGCCTGAAATAAATTACATATACGTAAAGCCAAATGATACAAACTTCAAAGATCTATATCGCGTAAGTACATTGCCAACAACATTGTGGCATGTCTATAGTTGGAAATTTTGTATGGAAGACAAGTAGTCTCAACTGGGTATAGGCGAGGTAACAGGAACAACAACTTGGCCAAAATATCACCATTGAATCATACACTTTCGAAGCACTTAGCCCGAGATTTCTTATATTTGAGATCACTTGAGCAGCTTCTCGGTGCAGTTGAACGGAGGATCCGTAGCTTACTCACTACTTAAGATTCAATGGAGTATACTTTATACTTTATAGTTGCTTTTAATTAACAATATCAAATGCAAACGATTGCATCGATTGTGTACTGAAGAGAGAAGAATACTAAAGTATTTACAGTATTATTTGATGGATACAAAAGTAGTGAAAGACCTAAGCTTCGGTAAATGGACATTGTTCAGGGTGAAATCAGTGACGTTAGATTTCGTGACCGGTAGTTTAAAAGTTGCAAAGCATTAGAAATGGAGATGTTTGATGAAATAAGCCGAACCCTCAAGGGGGTGAATTTCAGGTTGTATTGTTGAATAAAGCACATGCACATTCATAGGAAGCTTAAGTGCCAGCTTTACTGAAGGTAAATACGAGACGCATTTAGAGTTTTTAATTTCTTTAGTAATTTAGTCAGGCATAAGTTCCTTTCTTAGTAATGGCTAAAACGCTTTCAATTCGAGAATCACTCATGTAGGTACTTGCACTACTAAATAAGTAAGTAACTATGGACATAATTACTACCTACTACTGTGGGCAAAAAGTAGTAAGACTTTTTAATTTAAATTTCGCGCGGAAACCCATTCATCAAAATATTATTTTTTTAAGGTTGGTATGACTGTCGGTGACATCTGTGCCAATCCAAATGTCACATCAAACTAATCATTAGTGTCTAGTATACGCTTGTCTTTCTGAAGTACAAAAAGTGCATTCGGCGATTTTCACAATGAGTGAAATTATTCAACAAAGAAGTTCCATTAAATTTTGTGTGCGGAATCAAATTTCTGGTGCCGAAACGTTCAGATTGTTGCAAAAGGCCTTCGGTGATAATTGTATGTCGCGAGCAAGTGTTTTTGATTGGTACAAATTGTTCTCAAAGATGGTCGAGAACGCGTTGACGACGAACCACGTCCAGGACGGCCATCAACATCAACTGATGATCAACACGTCAATAAAATCAAGGAATTGGTGCTCGAGAATCGACGATCAACAGTCAGTCAGTTAACCTTACTGGCATCGTTGGAATATCGGCAGGATCAGTGAAAACCATTTTAAAACATCATTTGGGCCTAAGAAGAGTGAATGCACGATTGATTCCAAAATCACTGCATTGGTTTTACGAGACCATTTTGCCAAAAATTCGACTGATATCGTTCCGCAACCACCCTATTCGCCTGACTTAGCACCGTGTGACTTTTGGCAATTTTCTAAACTCAAGAAACCGCTTCGTGGACAACGTTTTGAGTCAATTGAAGACATTAAACATGAATCGCTAAGCGCATTGAAGGCTATTCCGGAAATTGACTTTAACAACTGTTTCGAGAATTGGAAAAAACGTTGGCACAAGTGTATTGGGGCCGGGGGGGATTACTTTGAAGGGTACGAAATAGATTTGGAAGAATGAATAACAAAATTTGAAATTATGAACAAAGTCTTACTAACTTTTGCCCACAGTAGTAAGTACCTATGGACATAATTACTACATACTATACAAGTAGTAGATAGGTGATATTTTCGTTGGTAGAGTTTTCTACCCTTCTTCTGCGATTTTTCCGCTTGACTCAATTACAAGATTCCTTAATCAGTATTGTGCTGCTGTATGCATTGCTGCTTTTCTTCTTGTTATTAACGCTTGACCGCACAGCAATTGATTGACGCTGGCTGGCGCATTAGGAGAATGTCTCGAAGACGATGCCAACTATGATATACACACATTCATATGTTAGGGTGCAAGTACACATGAGCAAATAAGCTCAAAAGATGTCACTAAAAAAATAAAAACAAAAATAAATAAATGTAGAGAAGGTTTATCATTATTTAAGTCAATAAGTCACATGTTTACTAATGTTGTTGTTGTTGGTGCTACTGGTGCTGGCTGCTGTTGTTTAAAAATACCAGCTTTTAGTATTTATTTCGTACGTTGCAACTGACATTGATAAATGATGTGTGAAATAGATTGTTCTGGAAGCTCGAGGCCAGAGGAGGTAACTAAAGTCAACAGTCAAACAATATAATGTCTGAAGCTCATGAGCTAAACTAAAGTAAACGAACTACTCACTCACTCGCTTACTTACTCACTACTTAGCTGACAACAGGCAACAGGTGCAAAGTGAATACAATTCAAAGGAAATTACTAAACAAGAAAAATAAGAAATAAAAATACATCCACAACAGCGATTAACGTAAATTGTATCGAACTTGCAAGCGATAGTAAGTGGAAGTTTATGCTGTAACGCTAATGATGCGCAGCATATTTGTCACACAAAACGCTACAAATTGGTTGCCACTTAGCTGCTTTCGTGGAGGCATTCAAATGAGACAAATGTTAAGGTGCTAATTTATGTATGTAGCTAAAGTTGCTACATAGCCAAGTTAAACTTTTAATCAACACTTCAACATTTGATTTCTTTCAATTGGTAACATTAGGCAGCAGACACTTATGTCTAGGAGGATGTTATAAGTGTAGTAAGCCAATTAAAATATAGAGGAAGGTTTCCGAAATAATCGTGTCTCAACTGTGGAAACTGATTTCGAGCATGATACTACCACCAGATGTACAAGCATGAAACGGTAATGAGATCTCTGTGTCGCTAGGTAAAACTATACGCTCTGTCAAACCAAATCATTAGTGCCATTTCTTCGCATTTAGTTCTGTCAACAATATTCAGTTCATAAACAATCAAGTCGAATTTTGTGACTACAAACTACGATATGCGGACATCATTGATTTTCTGTTTCCAATTGAAGAAATATGCTTTGGAATCTCATCGAATCTCATCATAGACAAAACACAGGGCAACGATTGGTTCAATAAGTTTGAAAGTGGCTTTTTTTATGTGAGAAACGAAGAACGTGGGAGACCACCGAAAAAGTTTGAAGATGCTGGATGACGAATTGCAAGATTTACTCGATGAGGATGATGATCAAACGCAAGAACAACTTCCAGAACAATTATGGCAAATGTGACCCAACAATGCATTTCTCAACGTTTCAAATTCATGGGATTGATTTTGTAGGTGGGACGATGGGTGCCGCATGAATTGAGTGAAAGACAGCAGGAAAATCGAAAAACAACCAGCTACAAAAGAAAGTCATATCTTCATCGAATTGTTACTGGCGATGAAAAATGGATCTAATTCGAGAATCCCAAACGTAAACGATCATATATTATGCCCAGTACACCAGCCAAATAGACAGCAAAGCCGAATCGCTTCGGAAAGAAGACAATGCTCTGTGTTTTCTGGGTTCAGCGAGGTGTTATCTGGTTTGACCTTCTGAAACCAGGTGAAACAGTTACTGGTCAACACTACCAACAACAATTGGCCGATTTGAACCGTTTGAGCCGTGCTTTGCGCCAAAAACATCCAGAATATCAAGCTAGGCAACACAAAGAACAATTTCTTGATGACAATGCACCATCACATCACAAAACCGACTCGGGAAGCCCTCCCCCATACGGATTATTCACTAGACTTGGCTCCGTCTGACTACCACTTATTTTCATCAATAGGGCACGCACTTGCTGAGGAGCACTTCGATTCGTACGAAAATGTGAAAAATGGCTCGATGACTGGTTTGACTCAAAAAACGAACAGTTTTTTTTGGCGAGACATTCATAAATTGCCGGAAAAATGTGTAGCTAGCAATGGCCATTACTTTGAAGATTGAATGTACAACCATTTTTCTGAAATAAACCTGTATTTTCTTAAAATACTGGTTTCATACTTGTACACCTGGTTAAGGCATAACATTTGCCACAATGGCTGTCTATCTGTTTATCGGTGTCCTGTGATTGCATTCCCTCTCTCATTCTCCCTCCTTATTCCTCCCACCTGTCAATCCTCCTTCCAATCAACTCAATGCTCTGCATTCAGAGGGGCACAGCCTGTGTGAATATATCACGAAAAAAAAAAAATTTGATATTGACTTTGTAAAGACTCTAAAGACTCTTTAACATCCATCTGTAATGAATTGTATCAGATTAAGTAATTATTATATATATGGTATTACTTTCCCTCTTGAATAATCTATAAGACTTTTGTATCATAAACTGAATTAATAAATAAATTAATAAAGAATTTACATCCGCAGTATGTAAAATGCATATCGCAGTGATTGCCCGCTTTGGTTGTCGTTTTAGTATTCTTCACTTTACAAAAACAAAACAAAGCAACGTGGATAGTCACTGCGATTTACTTTGTACATAATTCGGGTATTAATTCATTTATTTCTGTGTTAAATGACAACACAAACATTCAATTAAAACTTCTTTTGCTTTGTTTAATGTTTAACAATTTCATTTATTAATTGTGCTAGTTTTAATTTATAAATTAATTATGCGCAACAATTTTACAAATTTCATTTCATTTCATTTTACTTACTACATCAAAAAACAAAAAAAAAAAAAAAAAAAGATACTGTGTGTAAATAAAATTTTAATAGCAGTACCACACTGCGTATGCGAAACATTTATTAGCTCTATTTGAAATTGATGCAGTTTTGTTTTTCTTTTTGTTTGTAATTTTGTTGTGACAATTGATTTTGCATCATGATTTCTAAATAATTAATTGTGTACACAATTTGTTTAAATTTAATACTTTTGTAAATTTGTATAATAAATAAATGTTACTCATACGCTATGTGACACTTAGAGTCTAAAATGCAAACCAAACAAATTGGCAACGTTCTTCAATGAAAGTAATTTTTTTTATTGACTTTCAAGCTAATTGGCAACATTAACTACCACTTATTTAACTATAAAAGTACATTTCTTGAATTTTTAATCAACAGTTTTTTCTTTTTTGAGTCAACAGTTAGTGAGTTGAAGATTTTTTGAAAGAGTGCCAGGTGTACAAGTATGAAGCCGGTAAATCTTTTTTTTAAGAAAATACACGTTTTCAAAGTAATGGCCATTGCAAGCTACACATTTTAACCCACATCTCTGGCAATTTGTGAATGCCTCGCCAAAAAAAAAACAGCTTCTTTTTTGAGTCAAACCAGTCATCGAACCATTTTTCACATTTTCGTACGATTTGAAGTGCTGCTCAGCAAGTGCGTGCCCCATTGATGAAACTAAGTGGTAGTGAGATAGAGTCAAGTCTGGTGAAGAAGCCGCATCGGGCAGGGTTTAAAAGCGCAAAGCACGGTTCAAATCGGCCAATTGTTATTGGTAGCGTTGACCAGTAACTGTTTCACCTGGTTTCAGAAGGTCAAACCAGATAACAACTAGCTGATACCAGAAAACACAGAGCATTGTCTTCTTTTCGAAGCGATTTGGCTTTGCTGTCGATGTGGCCGGTGTGCCGGGCTTAGCATAAGATCGTTTACGTTTGGGATTCTCGAAATAGTTCCATTTTTCATCGCTAGTAACAATTCGATGAAGATATGACTTTCTTTTGTAGCTGATTGTTTTTCGATTTTCTTGCTGTCTTTCACTCAATTCATGCAGCACCCATCTTCCCACCTTCAAAATCAATTCCATGGCTTTTAAACGTTGAGAAATGCATTGTTGGGTCACATTTAGCATAATTGTTTTGGAAGTTGTTCTTGCGTTTGACCATCATTGCTTGCAATTCGACATCCAGCATCTTCAAACTTTTTTGGTGGTCTTCCACGTTCTTTGTTTTTCACATGAAAATTGCCAGTTTTAAACTTATTGAACCACTCGTTGCACTGTGTTTTGCTTAGAGCGTGCTTCCACAAGCATTCGATGAGATTCCAAAGCAGATTTCTTCAATTGGAAACAGAAAATCAATGATGTCCGCATATCGCAGTTTGTAGTCACAAAATTCGACATTTTTACTAGCGAAAAAAAAATATTGTTGTATGAAATTAGATTGTTTATGAACTGAATATTGTTGACAGAGCTAAATGCGAAGAATTGGCGCCAATGATTTGGTTTGACAGAGCGTATAGTTTTACCTAGCGACACAGAGATCTCATTACTGGTTTTATACTTGTACACCTTGTACCATAATGAACTTTTTTTTTTTAGTTTATCAGTGTCGACTATGACCGCAAGTAGCGTCAAAGGCCGAGCTTTTCGCTTTTGAAAACAAAAAATCGAGTTAACACTCTATAGGCTGAGTTTAGGGCATAATTTGAACGGCAAGTGCCTAAATAAAATGCATCTTTGTCAGGCCCATCTAGACTAATTAATTGAAGAAGATCAGGTCAGGTCAATCAACTCGATCGGACACGATTAAAATATCAGATAGAAATAGTTCAAATAAACTAATTCTTCTGCCCTCAAAGGATGTTAAATCTATAAGTTTACAGCGGGCAGTATATGAGGCAATTGGCTACGTAAATTTTGAAGAACGCAAGACAAAACGTAAAAATTATTTTTCAGATTCTTTCAAGATGTAAAAAATATGTAAGAGCCATAATATGGATACCAAATAAGGGCACCTTGGTCTAGTCAAACTAACCTTGATCGCATTAATGATATAAGTACAATACCATATACAAGAACTTCTCTGTAAAAATTATAAATTTCCAGCAGGTAATCTTAAAAATTAAATTATTTAAATTTAATGCTGTAGTGGTAGTGCGTTGGACTGCTACGCAGAGTGTCCGGGGTTCGAATCTCGGTACAGTCAAAATCAAAAAGTAGAATAAAAAATTTTTCTACACGGCACCACCTCTTGGCAGGCAATGGCAAACCAACAAGACTAAAAATTGCCTATGAAAAGCTTTTCACTTCGCCGTTCGGATTCGGCGAAGTTCCATTCATGCACAAATATAACACGCACAACATGAGTGGATGCGAAAAGCTCGGCCTAGGCCCTCCATTGGCTGTTGTGCCATTAAAAGTAAAATCGCACAAATACTTTATTTCTATTGTCATTAAAGTTTTTCTTAAATTTTTCCTTTAACAAATGTAAACACACACACATACACATACACATGCACACACACACAAATATACACTACTGTGGGCGCAAAGTAGTAAGACTTTTTAATTTAAATTTCGCGCGGAAACCCATTCATCAAAATATTATTTTTTTAAGGTTGGTATGACTGTCGGTGACATCTCTGCCAAATGTCACATCAAAATAATCATTAGTGTTTAGTATACGCTTGTCTTTCTGAAGTACAAAAAGTGCATTCGGCGATTTTCACAATGAGTGAAATTATTCAACAAAGAAGTTCCATTAAAATTTGTGTGCGGAATCAAATTTCTGGTGCCGAAACGTTCAGATTGTTGCAAAAGGCCTTCGGTGATAATTGTATGTCGCGAGCAAGTGTTTTTGATTGGTACAAATTGTTCAAAGATGGTCGAGAACGCGTTGACGACGAACCACGTCCAGGACGGCCATCAACATCAACTGATGATCAACACGTCAATAAAATCAGGGAATTGGTGCTCGAGAATCGACGATTAACAGTCGATTCGGAAGGATCAGTGAAAACCATTTTAAAACATCATTTGGGCCTAAGAAGAGTGAATGCACGATTGGTTCCAAAATCACTGCATTGGTTTTACGAGACCATTTTGCCAAAAATTCGACTGATATCGTTACGCAACCACCCTATTCGCCTGACTTAACAGTCAGAGAACTTACTGGCATCGTTGGAATATCGGAAGGATCAGTGAAAACCATTTTAAAACATCATTTGGGCCTAAAAAGAGTGAATGCACGATTGATTCCAAAATCACTGCATTGGTTTTACGAGACCATTTTGCCAAAAATTCGACTGATATCATTCCGCAACCACCCTATTCGCCTGACTTAGCACCGTGTGACTTTTGGCTATTTTCTGAACTCAAAAACGCTTCGTGGACACCGTTTTGAGTCAATTGAAGACATTAAACATGAATCGCTAAGCGCATTGAAGGCTATTCCGGAAATTGACTTTAACAACTGTTTCGAGAATTGGAAAAACCGTTGGCACAAGTGTATTGGGGCCGGGGGGGATTACTTTGAAGGGGATGAAATAGATTTGGGAGAATGAATAAAAAAATTTGAAATTATGAACAAAGTCTTACTACTTTTTGCCCACAGTAGTATATATATATACAGTAAATATTGGAATACGTAAATATGTATGTACAACTTTTTGAAATGTAGTTTTTGCCAACGTTAATATGAGTGCCTGTAGCTCAACTTCAAGCCATAAACAACAACAGTTAATTATAAAGTTTTCTCTAAATGAAAAACGCTAAAAGGCAAAAAGAAAGCGAAACACCATAATGAAATAAATTTGTATATTTTCACTTATGTAAGCATACATGTAAACAGCAACACCAAATACCATTAATAATTCTGCTGGATGAGATCATATTCATGCTAATGATTTAGCAAATGTTTCTATCAACTTTTAAATGGCAAAATCGCCATTTGCTTGTAACGAAGTCAGTGGCGCACTTAGTATTTTGCAATTGTGACTCGTAGTAGATAGTTTGATTTGCATAATTTTTCCCCCCAAATGCTCTGTATAGCCAAAAAGTTGGTTATAATATGATCCTGTAATTATTTCACCTTTTTAATTGAATTATTTCCTGCAGCCTCAAATGTTTGTGTGTGTTAAAAATTATACAAAATACACGAACAACACAGGCCATCAATATACTGTGTATTTGAATGTATTCCAGCGGAAAATAAATAGAGAGTAGAGAGTAGAGAAGTTAATTTCAACTACAGTAGGCACTCCAGATTGAGAAGATGCTAATTTAATGTCGATGACTGGAGCAGTTGGAGAAATAAAACAAAACGAGCGCAAATAATTAGACCCAAAAAATCCGAAAAGTGCTCAAAGTGTGCTCGAAAAATTTGTTGTAAATTGTAGTTAAAAAAGTGAATCGTGTGTAATATTGTGTTTCAGTTTCAATGAAAATTACATAATTTATCAGTGAAGCGTAGTTATAATAGATTATAAATACATACATACTCGTAGGTCTATAGGTAAGTAATAAAACACGAAATTTAAAGGGTGAAAGCGTATTTTACGGTGGCATGAAAATA
The DNA here is from genome assembly GCA_958295655.1 of Palloptera scutellata. Lineage (NCBI taxonomy): Eukaryota > Metazoa > Arthropoda > Insecta > Diptera > Pallopteridae > Palloptera > Palloptera scutellata. The sequence continues at coordinate 50,923,154 of OY282451.1, forward strand.
AGTGAAATAATGATTAGTTGCAAGTGTGAGAGTTGTTAAGTAAGAGAGAACTGCCTTTAAACTGGTGCAATAGTTGGATGTACTAAATAGCTCCTTGGGCAACTGAGTCGCCACTATTGCAAATTTAAAAGTACAGCTACAATTTGGTCGCTGTGGTGTAGTGGTAGTGCGTTGGACTGCTACGCAGAGTGTCCGGGGTTCGAATCTCGGCACAGGAAAATAAAAAGTAGAAAAAATAATTTTTCTACACGGCACCACCTCTTGGCAGGCAATGGCAAACCTATAAGAGTAAAAATTGCTATGAAAAGCTTTTCACTTTGCCGTTCGGATTCGGCATTAAACTGAAGGTCCCTTCCATTCATGTACAAATCTAACACGCACAACATGAGTAGTGGATGCGAAAAGCTCGGCCTAGGCCCACCATGGGCTGTTGTGCCATTAAAAGTAAAGTAAGCTACAATTTGGAATGAATTCGGAGGCAAGTTGCAAAGCATTACTTATAACGAAATCGAGGCTAGAAAAAATAAAGCGTGTACTCGCTAATTGGAAACGATATTTCAGATATTTTACCAGGTGTACAAGACATCTCTGTGTCGGTGTAGGTAAAACTATTCGCATTGGCGCCATTTCTTCGCATTTAGTTCTGTCAACAATATTCAGTTCATAAACAATCTAATTTCATACCACAATATATTTTTTTTCGCTAGTAAAAATGTCGAAGTTTGTGTCTACAATCTACGATATGAGGACATCATTGATTTTCTGTTTCCAATTGAAGAAATCTGCTTTGGAATCTCATCGAATGCTTGTGGAAGCTTACGGCCAGTAAGCTCTAAGCAAAACACAGTGCAACGATTGGTTCAATATATTTAAAAGTGGCGATTTTGATGTGAGAAACGAAGAACGTGGAAGACCACCGAAGAAGTTTGAAGATGCCGAATTGCAAGCTTTACTCGATGAGGATGATGATCAAACGCTTGAACAACTTGCAGAACAATTAAATTAAATGTGCCCCAACAATGCTGTTCTCAACGTTTAAAAGCCATGGTATTGATTTTGAAGGTGGGAAGATGGGAAGATGGGTGCCGCATGAAATGACTGACTGCCAGGCAGCAAGAGAATCGAAAAACCACCTGTGAAATGTTGCTCGCCAGGAACAAAAGAAAGTAATACCATATCTTCATCGAATTGTTACTGGCGATAAGCAATGGATCTATTTTCAGAATGCCAAACGTAAACGATCATATGTTAAGCCTGGTACACCGTACACCGGCCAAATCGACAGCAAATCCAAATCGCTTCGTAAAGAAGACAATGCTCTGTGTTTTCAGGGTATCAGCTAGGTGTTATCTGGTTTGACC